>JAIRCJ010000040.1:0-600000 GCA_020883675.1 Bruguiera gymnorhiza
AGAGAGTTTAAAGACTTCATTGAGTGCCTTGATAAGAGTAATTTTTTCTATTTAATAATTTTCCTACATGCAAATGACTCAATTTAAGTACACTCTAGTGGCTAAAAGAGCATCATATGTTACATGATATCCTCTGGCACCATACAAGGAAAAGGAATAAAAAGCTTCTCCTTATGTCCTTTTTTAAAATTTTTAAAAAAATAAATTTTTATTAATATTTGGATAACCTTCTAAAAATGAATTAAAATTCAATAAAAAATTCACCATTTTTAAAAATTGAAAAAAAAATAAAGAAACCTTTTATTATTATTATTATTATTATTATTATTATTATTATTTTACATCATGCTTTTTTAGCTATTAAACCTTACCTCATATTAAGTTATTTTTAGGATGGACAAACTGTTAAACAAAAAAAAATTAACTCTTCTTGAAACAATATTTGACATTTTTTAATTTTTTAACCTTGTTATTAACTATAGTATTCAGATTCAGAAAACTCAACTTAATTTCAATCATTAATATATTAATTGATGGACTTTATAGTGATAAATTGTAACAAAAGTAAAATTGAGTGATTTAATTATAACAAATTAAAACTAAGTGATAAAAATGAAAACAAGTGATAAGTTTGATGACGAAAAAATGTAAATTACCTATTCACATTTTTTTGTGACTTGAAATAAATCAAATAATATAGACAATTGACTTATATTTTCACTTATTTATTTCTATCTTCCTTTTGTTTACCTTATGATGTACACTTTTCCTTTCTATTTTCTTTATCTTTTCTATCTCTGTCTCCTCATCAACCTACACATCACTTATAAGGGAATTGGATTTGAGGCTAGCAAAAGCTAAAAAGAGTTGGCTTGGGATATGAAGTTAGGATACCATAATTCTTCAATTGGAGGCATAACTAAATCAAAATTACCTCAAAAGTCTCCAGTGGTAACTATGACCATAATATAATAACTTATAAAAATGTAGCTCCCAATCAAATCCTTGACACAAATTATGAATTGCTTTAAAAGTGATAGGATGTCATGTTTCTAACAATTCTCTTACTTTCAATGCCAGACATTAGTTCAAAAAGTAATAGTAGATGGCAAAAATACTAGCAGCCATCTTAAAGGGTTGTTTGCTTTTGTTTTCCATCAACTAAACATGTCAAACACTTGTAGGTTAGCCAAATGATGCTCTCTATATATTGACATAGTTTTTCACTCAGCATGTTAAAAGTTTAGAATCTCCATTAGACTTTATCTCTAATAAAGGATCAGTCTTACTCTTTTGCCCTACATTGGAGGTCTATTTCTCTAATAGCTTTTAAGGCACAATAGACATAGAACTAAAGCACTTGCCATTTGAATAACCTAGTTCCTTCCATTCCTTTCATAGTCTTAAGATAGTGACCTTTAGAAGTGCTTAAAAGGCACAATATCATCCAACCAAAAATTTCTAATAGTAAACCATTCCTTATTCATTCACTTTATTCTCTCAACACTTAATGGGCTAGTTCTCAAAGTGATTGGCTTGTTATTATTAATAGGTGTCATCAAGATAATGGGTGTTGTAATGTTTATATAAGCGTCGATGCTAGGGAAAGCATACTCATGTGATACAAGAAAAAATCTATCAAGGTAAAAAAATATTCAAAATAAATGGAAAATAAATGTAAAAGTTTATTGGGAAATAAGTATATTTTAAAAGGCTTATATCCTAGCATCAAAAATAAGAAGCCTTATTATATTTGTTTATAAGACAACATTTGTCTTATAAATGCAAAATAAAAAGATGCAAGAAAAGTCTCATACATAAATGAATGACCCAAAACTTAAGCTTAATATAGGAGGTTTGGTGTGGCCCTATGCACCCCTAATCCAAAACTTTTTAAAACTTTTTAGATTGCATTGGTCAAAACTAACCATTTTCAACTAGCCATCTTAACTGTGAGAAAACTAGTTATTAGAAGACTAACTATTATGGTAATAAAACCACTATAACCACCAGTCATTATCTTATTCTTAATATTCATTTTTATGACACATTAAGCTATAACCAATATAAAAGAAACTTCTTCTTCATCCATACATACCACAAAAAGGCATATTCTTTCTACTCCTTCCATTTTCTTATTGGAAATTGTTAGGTTAACTTAGATTAGTATTATTTTGTTGTCTTGCTATTAGAAGATCCATATCGTGAAAACTTTTTATTGTATCTTAGGGGATAATTGTTTATAACTATTACCACTAAGACATTATTTAAGGAGGGCAAATTATCCTTAAAGATAGTACTAAGTACATTTCAGATATTATATTCTTTTTATTCATTGTAATTTCATTTGCATCCATATTTTTTTTTCTTTATTTTTTAACAATCTTAAAGATAATTTCTTTATTTTGTTATTATGGATACAAATACCAGTCAATTTATTTCTGCTACTAATAATTATGTTCTATCCCTTCTTAGATTCAATCAATTTTGCTTACTTGTAAGTTCCTACCAAACACCTCCAAAATTAAAATTTACTGGTTCTCACTTTAAATATTAGTAAGAACACATTTATTTTAACTTTAAATGTACTAAAATTTGCTTTTGCTCTTTCTGTATCCAAACCAAAGTTTGATTTTAAGAACTATGATAAACATTTCTTATTTGAGAATAAGCTAATAAAGTTTGTTGTCACATTATGTCAAGTACATTTTCTACTGATTTCTTTTATGTCTATTTTTCTTCAAAAGAAGCCAAAGAAATATGAGAAAAATGAACAAAAAATATATGGTGGAGGATTCTAGTACACAAAAATTTGTTATTACTTATCATTTATAATTTTAGATGTCAAAAGAAAAGAGTATCCAGGATCAAATAAATGAATATCATAAACTATTAGATGACCTAAAAAATGAGAACATTAAACTACTAAAGGAGAATGTAATAGGTTGTCTTATTGAAAAGCTTCTACAATCCTAGAATAATTTCAAGTAGCAACTTAAATACAAAAGGAAGCACATATCATTAGAGGATGTCATTTTTCATATCCTAATTAAGGACAAGAATGGAATCCAATTAAAAGAAGCAAAGGAAAAGGAGATGACATAAAAAAATAAGTGTAGTGGAATAAAAAAAAGGAAACAAAAGTCATTACAATCATCATCACCATCACAAAAGGAAAGAGTATGATAATAGGTCCTTAAGGTATGGTAAGCCCAAGGCATAAAGTCCAACATTTAAGAAAAAAAAAAAGGCATTTGCTATGTGTGGGAAACCGAGGTATCATGCCCTTCAATGCAAACATAAGAAAAGGAATGACAGACTTGTCAAACAGAATGCTAATTTGGTGGAAGTGGATGTTATTATTAATGTCATTTCCTAAGTCAACGTTGCCACCAACTTAAAAGAGTGGGCAATAGATTCTAGTACTACAAGGCATATTTATAGAAATAGAAGTGCATTTATCTCTTACATACTAATAAGGGATGAAGAAGAAAATGTTTTTATAGGAGATTCAAGAACAACACCTATTCTAAGTAAAGGCAAAGTCCTCATCAAACTTACTTCAGAAGAGGTGTTGTCCTTAAATGATGTGTTTTATGTTCTAAAGATTTGCATCAATTTGGTTTCTATATCCCTACTAAGAAAGGTTAGAGTAAAGGTCTCTTTTGAGTCTAACAAAGTTGTCATAATAAAAAATAATGTATTTGTGGAAAAGGACTACTATAATCAGGGACTTTTAATTCTTAATGTGCTTAATGATACCATTAATAAAATACCTCTACTTTATACACGTATATTGTTAACTCTTATAATTTATGGCATGTTAAATTAAGACGTGTAAGTAATCCTTATATTCAAAAGTTGAAACAACTTGGTATAATTGAAAATTTACATGGTGACATAGGTAAATGTGATATTTGTGTAAAGACCAAATTAGTCAAGAAAAATTACAAATTAATGCAACGAGAAACTAAATTACTTAGATTAATCCATTCTTATTTGGGAGATTTAATGAGTACCATAAGTAGAGGTTGCAAATGATTTTATATGACTTTCATAAATGACTATTCTACATATATTAGAGCTTTCTTACTAAGAGACAAAGATGAAATGTGTGATGTTTTTATCAAATATAAAAGGGAAGTATAAAAAAAAATTAAGTAAGAAGATTAAGAGATTTAAATCAGATAGAAGAAAAAAGTATAATTTTCAATTGTTATCAAACTTCTATGAAAAAAAGGACATTATTCATGAGGCTTCATCTCTTTACTCATTATAGTTAAATACAATAATAGAGAGAAAAAAAAAACAAGACTTAAAAAAAAATGATAAATGTCATACTAGTCAATTCTAGATCTGTTAATAAATTATAGGAGAGATAATATTGTCTACATGTTATTTGCAAAATAACATTTCATATAAGAATTTGGTAAGACTATATATGAACTATAAAAGAGGTACTCTCTTAATCTAAATTACTTAAAAGTGTGGGGATACATTGAAAAGGTACTATTACCATAACTAAAAGAAAAGAAAATAGTTTTCGAGACCTTATATTGTATGTTTCTTGGTTATACAAATTAAAGTACTACTTATCATTTTTTTGTTATTAAAAGTGATATTCTTGATACTAACACTATCATTGAGATAATGAATTTAAAGCTTTTTAAGCATATATTTCCTACGAAAAAGGAATTAGTTTTGTCACCTATCCCTATAATTGAGTTAGAAAGAGAACCTTCTATTACATATTTCAAACTAGAATTAAGGAGAAGTAAGAGACAAAGAGTAGAAAAGATCTTTGGTGATGACTTGTACACTTTAATAGTAAATAATGATCTTTTGACTTATTCTAAAGTTGTATCCTTTAGTAATTCAAGCATATGGCTAAAAGTCGTATAGAGTGAAATTGATTCTTTGAATTATAATGGTACATAAAAACCAATGGATTTACTTAAAGAAGCCGAACCCATAGGCTACAAGTAGTAAAATTAGCATTGTCACTTATCTCTATAGTTGAGTCAAAGAGAGAGCTCTCTATTATATGTTTTAGAACCATTATTAAGAAAGAGTAAGAAATAAAGAGTAGAAAAGACCTTTAGTGACAAATTTTACACTCTAGTAGTAAATAATAATCCATTAACTAGTAATTTTAGTATGTGGGTAAAAGTTATACAAATTGAATTGAATTTTTGAATCACAATAGTACATAAAAACTAATAAATTTACTAACAAGAGCCAAACTCATAAGCTACAAGTGGATTTTTAAGAAAAAAAACATATGTCAAATGGATCTATTAACAAGTACAAGGCTAGATTTGTAGTAAAAGATTATATTCAAAAGAAGAATATTAATTATTTTGATACTTTTACTCTTATTGCTAGAATTGCATCCATTATAGTATTGAATGTATTGACATTTATCTATAATCTCTATGTTCATCAAATGGATCTTAAAACTACATTTCTATATGGTGAACTTAACGAAAAAGATTTATATATCATAACCTGTAAGTTGTGTAGTTCCTAACCAAGAGAAAAAAGTTTATAGGTTTGTTAAATCTTTTTATGGGTTGAAATAAGCACCTAATTATATGAGAAGTTTGGTAAGATTTTGATCTCTAATAGTTTTTTGATCATTGATGTTGATAAATATGTTTATACAAAAATTAAGAATGACTTGTATTATTATATGTTTGTATGTCGATGACATGCTCATATTTAATTTTAGTATAAAACTAATAACTAGTACAAAATCATTGTTTGCATGACATTTTAATATGAAGGATATGGGAAAAGCAAATGTTATTCTATGAGTGAAGAAATCTTGAACTCTTAATGGTATATTTCTATTATAAGAGTATTATGTAGAAAACTTCTTAAAAAATATGAATGTTTTTATGTGAAACTAATTTTAACTCCTTTTAATGCAAATATGCATTTATTAAAACATAATGGTGATTGTATATTTTAGTCTAAGGATGCTCAAATCAATTTAATGCATCTAATGAATTTTACACGTCCTAACATTGCATATGTTGTGGATAAACTGAGTAGATATACATATAATCCAAACCATAGTCATTGGAATGCTTTAACAAGAATTTGAAAATATTTAAGAAGTATTATAAATTATGGTATATTTTATAATAGATTTCTCACTGTATTAGAAAGGTATAACGATACTAATTAGATTTCTAATTCAGATAAAATAAAATCCACAAGTGACTATGTTTTAACTCTTAAAAGTTAAGCAATGGCTTGAAAGTCTACCAAACAAACAATTATTACTTAATTTACTATGAAATTTGAGTTTATGGCCTTCAAGATGGCTAGCATGGAGGCAAATTAGCTGAGGAATTTGCTGATGGATATTCCATTGTGTGTGAAACCGACACCATCAATGTTGATGCATTGTGATAACCAAGCCACTATTGCTCATTCAAAAAGTAAGTCATATAATGGGAAAAATAGACATATCTTTCTAAGACATGTGTTAGTAAAATAATTGCTAAATAATGTAGTGATATTATTTAATTTCATAAAATCATAAATGAATCTAGCTAATTTTTTAACTAAATCACTTAATACAAAATTAGTGAAAAATACATCAAGAGAAATGAGACTAATGTGTATAGAGAATAGTTAAGTATAATGGAAATCCAACTTATGTAATTAGAGATCTCTTGAAGTAAGTTCATATAAGTAATAACTAATTACTAATTAACCTTTTATATGCATAATTAAAATCGTAAAGTCTCTACTTATGGTGTAAATAGTTCAATAATTTCAATATTTGAAATTGAGTTATACTTTTCATAGGTTTTATAACTCTTATAGGTGGTATACTATTAGAATGTGCATTTAATAAATTTAATTATATGAGAGTAGCATGAGACCACTCGTATGTGATCTTAAGTAAGATCTTTAAAATTTTTATAAAAATAAACCAAAAAAGTAGAAAACTTAATAACGTTATATCACGTTAAATAGGATGATTTTAAAAAATATAATATGAAAGTAAATTTACTATTATTCATTAAAAATTATAGTTCATACAAATTTTTAATTTCACTATTCTTTTAAAAATTAAAACCTGTATATTTTAGTTATTAGTTTATAACTCAAAAGGTACCAAAAATAATATATTATATAATTATTGGTTAACTTAGTAAAATTTAACTTTTTAAAATATGTGAAAAATATTGAAAAATAAGTATATTTTAAAACATTTATATTTTACATCAAAAATAAAAAATTATATTATACTTCTTTATAAAATAATATTTAATTTACACTATTAAAAAACAAAAACACCTAAAACTTTACTTATAAGTAAATTGTTAAATTAGTTATATTTGACTAATTATTTTAATTATTGAAAAATTAGTTATCAGAAGACTAGTTTCTCTATTTTTTTTTATTGAAATTTGTTAAGTTAATTAAATTAGTATTGATATTGTATTATTTTTATTCAATTTAATTTTATTTGTATCTATATTCTACTTTATTTTTTCTTTATTTTCTGACAAAAGTAATATTCATCTTAGAGAAGGTAGAACCAATTTGAAACCTGCAAAGCATGACAAGCAGAATCCAACGTTCAACAGAACAAATAACGTGCTAAGAGTGAAAATTGTACAGCAATAAGACGCTACAAATGTTATATTTGCTCCCGAGACTAAAGTAACGGGCTACACTATAGACATGGGATTACCTTTTGTCTCAAAATCCACCCAGGTCTGTTGGGACCACAAACCCTCATAGCATAGCGGCAGCAGGACCTGTCACAGCTGCAAAAGAAGCCATATCTTTTGTCAGCAGAATATGTTGTTTTAAGCATATAACAGCATCAATCTTGGAGAGAGTTTAGCAGTCCCGAAATGCAATTCTTCCAGCAGCTGCCTGGCTTTTCAATGCCAAACATGGGGTCAGAGGCAATAGCAGAGCATGTTACTGGAAAAATAAAATGGCCATCAACTTGGGGCGAGTTACTTTGTCTATTCCTGCAAACGGAATGTGCCACACTCTGTAGCCAGGCCTAAAGATGCTTGTCCAGATACTGGCCCAATTACAAAACCCCATAGTATACGACATAACGGACTCTCAAGCCAATAAATAGCCCAAACTAAGAGCCAATTAATCACCTGTTACAGGATGAAAGCTTTCTGTCAATATGAGGTTTACCAATGAGATCTTGCCTTGCTTGAACAGATGAACTTGTTTATAGGTTACACCAAGGAAAAGGACACTAGACTAGCACTTTAAAAAAAAAAACAGAGATTGAAAACCGAAGAGAAGAAGCAAATTAAAGTGGGCTGCCAGTGGCACCGTGTAATTAATCACCTGTTACATCTGCTTGACATTCACGTGTAAGAAGTCATTTTCGTTTAAAGCTTTGTCATCATAAGTAGAGTTATATAAACGATGTGCACCATCGCATTTGAATTAGTCTCACAAACCAATGATTTCTGCATTTGCTCACAAGTACAATCAAAAAATAAATATAACGGCTCCCCCAGCCAAGAGTTGACAGCTCATTTACTTAACTACCTATATTCACTGAGTTCCTCCTTAGAGGTGGGTGTCCATCAAACGTTGACGAAGTGGTATGCATTCTCTTTGTTATTCTGATGCCAGGGAAGGCATAGTCCCAAAGTAAGAGAAAATTTCATCTGTTAAAAGGTACATCAACAACAGAAAGTACATCGGCGTAAAAATATCATTTGTCCCAGATAAGTAATAACCATTTTTGAAACTTGAAGAGGGTGAAAAAGATCAATCCAGCTTTAAGAAGCACAAAATGTCAAAAAAGTGAGTGGCACAATAACAGGGTAAAAGGGTCAGTAGAGGAAACTTGGCACACCACTGAATACTAAGAAAGAGGCAGACACACCCACAAAACAAGCAATTGAATTGGTGGGCACAGAACCAATTTCTATACTTATGTATCATTAAATTTTTATAGCATATCATTTCACAACCTTGCTGTAAGAATAACAGGCAAGTAAAAACCACAATGCCTTTTGATTAGTTGAATATATCCAAAGTGCAAAACACAAGATTTTTCCAGGTAATCTTCTATATGGTTTTTGTCCATCTGCTGTACACAAATACTCGCAGGTAATGAACATAAACATGTTATTGTACAAATAGAACTTGAAACTGCAAAACTATGGGCAACACTGCTTTTTCACAGTATGATTGATAAGTTCATAGCTGTTAATAGATCTAGAATGTACAGTCCAACAGGGGTTGGCTTCGTTTTTCGTACTACCTTTCCAAGAACTTGCTTAAAACTGTCCTCCTCAAAGGACTTTCCTCTTCCTCTTCTTCTTTATCAGAATTTACATTCGTATGCAGCACATATCGGATTACGGAGTTAATCTGCATCCTCAATCTTGCATTGTCAATGAAAATGTCGGTAAGCATCTTCCCTAACTCATTGTTACTTCCATTAATGTCATTCATATTGTAAGTTTCTTCGGATCTTGCATCTGAGCTCTGTATATCTTGTGCTAGAAGTTGAGCCTGTTTAAGTTCATAAAACATACATAAGCAAGTAACAAATGTACACCAATATCCAATCAATCATAAGAAAAAGATATTGAAATGCAAGAGCCCCAGAAAATAAATGCAGCAATGTATTAGAAAAGGATTTTTCTGACCACCATCCTATCACATCCAAGTGAGGGGGCTGGCTGAACTAATGCACATCAATTGCTTCTAAATTTCCTAGAAGCCGGAACTATAACAGTAAAATTTGGAGAAATTTATCACATAAATCTCTTCGCACAATAGTTCCACCAATGACTGCAGCATATACATTGGGATTTGACCAAGAAAAACAGCCAACTCACAAATGAAACTGAAAAGAAGGTACTAAGTTACCTCTGCAAGAAGGAGACCGATACGATTATCAGAAGTTGTCAAGAGATCTATGGCATCAGAAGTTGATGAAGTTTCCACAATCAATTTATCTTCCTCTTCAACAAGGAAGCTAACACTACATTCTTGAAGCCTGTTGTGAAGAATTTCACACTCATGCAGCAACTTTGAATTGACAGCAGTTACATGCTCCATTCTTTGCTTTTCTTTCTGTAGAACATGCTGAAAATGGACACAAACAGAATAAAATTCATAGGTTTTTGTTCTAAGGAAAATGGAAGGGATCAAAATCAACTCAAGTCCTCCAAAATATTGAATGGAAGATGTCATTGACTATAAACCACTAAAAACTGCATGAAATTCCTAGTTTTTTTTTTTTTTTTTGCTCTAAGTGTTGTGTGACTACAAAATTCCCACCAACTTAAATGCTGAATTCTATCCAACAACAATTAGGCCAATGATGTTTTATAATAGTGAGTGTTAAGGCTGTCGAGGGACAATATGTCCCAAGAATGAATGTGGAAGTATGAGAATGCTTAAATGGATTTGTGGTTACTCTAAGAAAAAACTAAATAATAGATATTTGTAGCATAGTAGATGTAACAATAATAGGAGATAAGTTCAGGTAGCAACATTTACCTTGTTTTGACAAACCTACAAATGCTCCAGTTAAGAGAACTCACCATAATGAGGTGGATGGTAAGAGAAGAGTGAGAGAATGAAAAGATGATAAAAGATTACGTACCGACTCTAATTAAATTTAATATTACATCTTTATTATTGTTGCTGTTAGCATTTTGAGCTTTTGTCCTTTAATTTCTAGTAGTTTTAGTTTATTACTTTAAATCATTTTTATTTTACTCCTTAATTATTTATTTCATTATTATTATTATTATTATTATTATTTTCTTTTATCCTTTGTTCTTTCTCACAAATAACTGATAAGCAAGTTTTTATCCCTATAAAAGTTACAGTACCAGAATTTTACAGGTCAGATATTGATATATGCTAATGCATGTATAAGTATGTAACTTCTCATTTAAATTTTCTTTACCATTTTCTTCATATACAGTAGAATTAATTATTACACTTATAACTCTTGCATATGAATTCAAACAAATTTAAAAGATTAACTTTTACACCTTTAAATACCCCATTTCTAACCTCACAACAAATGATTTAATATTCATGTATGGCAAGAGTAAATATTAATGAACAGTTATTCTGCAATATCTAGAAAAAGAAAAATAAAATATAAAAGATAAAAAAGTCCAATTTCAATATTCGTGAAAAATAAAGACAGAAACCTTTTATTTATTATTTATTTATTTTGTCACAATCCATTGTTCCAGAAACAATCGATATGCCAAAAACCTTGGAGCAGTTCTTGTAGAATCAATCTAAAGGACTCAGAAGGAACAACAATAAAACAATTCATTTATATTAAATCATGCAACCAACCCTATTAATTTGGGATTACGGCTTTTTTATTGTTGTTGTCTCTCTAAATCTTAGTTGATTGACTCCAGCAATAAAACAAATTCTGTGTCTATCAATGTTCATTTGGAGAGTTGGCACATTAGCTTTCTTCAGAATGCACAAATTTGGTTCCCATTGCCTGAAACAATGTAAGTCACCAGAGTGCACCCTTCAACCTTGAGTCACCTATTTTAACCAGAAAAAAAAGTCATGAAAGAAGAAATTACCTCTACTTCTAATTTTTCTTTCATCAAGCGACCAAGATCCTGTTTCAGTTCTGACTGCGAACTTCGAAGAGATTTGACTTCCTTAACAAGGAGCTTAACATCTGCTTTTGACTTCAGCTCCAACTCTTCATGATCTCTACACAAGATTGCAAGCTCTTCTCTAGCAAGATCCAACTGATGCAACAGCTTTTCATTCTCCTGCATGAGTGAAGCTTTCGCAGACTCTGTACGTGCCTTTTCATCCTGGAATGTTCTTGCACATCACTCACTAATACTAGCTGGAAAAGTAAACATGCTATATATAAAAAGTAGACCTGTTCATGATTCAATTTCAACTCCATCTCCAAACACTTTCTCTGGAGGTCTCCCACGTCCCACTGCATTTGCGTAAATCTTTCCCTTTCAGTCATAATAGCTTGCTGCATGTTGTCTTTACAATTAGTCCTAGTAGTCTCAAGATCCACTTCTAAATCTTTTACCTGCAACAAAAAAGGTCATCCCAAATAAAGTTAGATTCTCACATTATGAAAGCTTCCATGTGGGGCATGAGCACTTCTAAAACTGTGCATGCAGCGATTTCTAATTGGTATATATGGTTGAGGACCTGGGGCCCTGACATAGAACCCTGTCAAGACTGAAGGAAAGGTAGACATCTTGTCAAGAGTTCATACCTTCATTGTCAAGAATTGCCTCACAGCAATTTCTTGATTTAATCTTGCTATAAGATCCTCCATGTCTGTTTTTGCTGTGTTTAATCTCTGCTGAATGGTATTGAGAACCCTGTTCAATTTATGACGCTGCTCCACTGGAAGAGCAACAAGTAAGTCCTTTGGAAAATGTAAATCTGAGCTTACAGCAACATCGCTCCTAGGAGTTTGAGCACCTTCAGAGAGATCAAATGAATCATCACCAAATAATTCATTCATCCCCAAATTTGACATGTCACTAGCTCTTATGGAAGATACGTCACTCCCAACATTATCTGTTGACAGTGTTTGGACATGACCATCCAACCTCTGATACGTCAGTTCAGGCAATGATTTTGTTCCATCACCAATAAAATCTTGTTCTTTAGGCATAGTCTTGGCAAGTTTATCCTTGCCAGTAATACCTTTTTCTCTTTGAGCAAGCATTTTCCGCCATGAAAACCTATCTAGATTTCCTAGAATATTCTTCAGCTTTAATTTGTCATCTTTAGCACTTGTTTCCAAGAGATCATTTATGTTTAGCTCAGATGTTGATGCATTCATGCCAAGATCAAGACTGTAATTTCTTTCATGCCTTGGAGTTCCAAGCTCTGATATCTCATCCTGAGAATCATCACCATGACCAGATGCAATCCACGAACTACCAGCAAGCACAGAAATATTGGAGTTGGTATGGAACAGAAGTGATGAAACCATGCCACTAGAATGATTTGCATATGAGTTTTCCTGATTCATGTCATCGAAAGCTGAAAGTGAAAAAATGTCACATTAATTTGGAAAGCCATTGTCAATTTTATGTCATGCTCTAGTTTTTACACAATGATTGCCTGCTGGTCATTGTTCAAAGTTAAACATACAAAAATAATGAAATCTTAGAAGCACCTACATAACCTCGCAGCAGCTTCCAGCTCAAGAAATGTAGCCACTGGAGCACTTCTTGATATGTCAATATCTGATAACAGCTTTTCTATCCAATCCTCCAAGGAGTATCTTCGCTGCATTACACCAACTACAGGTTACTTACAAGCAATATCTAACTTTTGGTCATATAAACTAAAGAAAGAATGATACAACAAGGACCATTTTGAATGACCAACCCCTCTTACAAAGTAAATAAATAGAGCTGCCAAAAAAGGAAAAGGAAAAGCTTGAAGTAGGGTAGCAACCATTAAGTTTAGATAATTCATTATGCTGAAATTAGTTGGTTTTTGGTCCCTTTTCACTTATTGATGGCACGCTAAGAAACACCAAAAAGGCATGAGCTGGGGAATGGCAAGAGGAGCATGGAAAAGTACACAAAATGCAAAGGGAAAGAAGAAAAGGAACCTAAACAAAAGGAATACAAAGCTTTAGTTGTAATGGAAAAGATAATTTTTCTGACAAGAGAGTGCAAGATCTAAAAGCACCAGCTTATGCATTCCATGATTGTCAACAACATCAAAGATTAATAAGCCACTTTCCAAGCATACTCGGATTACCAACATGTTAACACTGATGCCAACCAAGACAGTCAGGACTTCACTAGGAAAAACCAGAAAACTAGAAAGAAAATCCTTTTCTTATATGTGCTTCAAGCTAAGTTTCATGTTCACCAAATCCTCATCCAAGCCAGGTAATCCAAGCAGTTTAAAAATACACTGCATTGAAACACAGCGATTCTGCCAACTCAAAACGGGAAATCCCAACTCCTTAGCATTTGCGTTCATTTGGAAATGTTCAACGCAAACCTACAAATGCTCCAACTAAGAGAGGTGACCAAATTCAGGTGGGTGGTCAGTGGAGAAGAAGAGAACAACTTAGGTTGATTTGAAAATCTTTAGTTAAGAAGGATTCAGAACAAGTAATCTGTAACCCAAACTCAATTCAAAATATAACAAAATTAAGGCTTTGTTTGAGATTCCCCTAAACTTATTCACAATAAAATGATGAGAAAAAATTCATATAATCAAATCTAATTAAATTTGGGTTTAAAACTTTGTTGTTGTTTTTTAAAATCCCAACTCCTATTCTTTCAGCATCTAATAAATTACTCTATATATGACTCCCAAAACATTTCATCCTCACCAGACTAAAAGGTCTGCACCCCTGAAGCCTGTCAAAGAGGCTAACATTTGACCTAGACCCACTCTCATCTCAAATGACAAACCTAACTACTTGTCACTATGCCCTTTTTTTATCCACAAAAGATGATTACCCAGTTATCAAAACTGCAAAAATACTCATTTTAACTATTTGATCTTCCTAAAATAAAGTATACAATTCCTATGAGAAAATGTGCAAGTCAAAAAAGTTTGATTAGATTTATCTATTGGATATCAATCCCATAAAAGTTCAGTACGTAGCCTGTTAACTCTCCACTTAAAGTCTTCAGAGCTCTATTGTTTTTCTGTTCACCCATATTCTAGACATATATCCTAATGAGTGATCCCTATTGGTATTTGCAAAAGCTTGGTATGGCCTGATAGACCATAGAAGGCTCCTCATCTGCTAGTTCAGGTATTATAATTTGATGCTAAAACATAACAGCCACAATTTTGACTAACCCAGGAACAGATGCATGCACACATTTATGTCTCTTTATATGCTTGCTCACATGCTTGTTCTTTTCTCTTCAACTCCTTTTGTCTGCTTTTCACCATTTTTATGTGACAATGCAGCAAAAATATGCAGGCATAGAAGACCAGCAGAATCTCACATAAACTCTCTTTATATGCAAAAGCTAAGCTTTTTTCTCTTTTATCAACATAGCAAGGACCAGTTACACAATCCATAAAACCTATAGCAGCTTTGATATCAAAAACAATGAACAGAGCTGGCTTCAGATTTACAAGCACTGGAATATGTTCAAAAAGCTATGCCCTATTCTTACAGATTCAAGATCAAAATCAATAGAACACAATAAAATATTAGAAGAAAAGGAGCAGGACCTACCTCTTCCAGAAGTGCCCTGTTTTTTGTTCTCAGAATCCTCTTTGGAGGAGCTCGAGGCAGAGTTTTGTTTGAAAATGTCTTTTTAAGCTACAAAAGGTAGTAAAAATGACAATTTATTGAAATTTCACGACCCTAACCAAACAATATTAGAAGTCATTGATGTGAAGCTTCAATTGCAGTCAATTCAACCCCTAGAAAAGAAAGTGAATTTTCCATTTCACTCACTTCAGAAAGTAGGCTTAAGAAATCACTAAATCTGCGCAATATCCCTCTGGTCGTGGTGATCCTTTCTGGTGACTGTACACCAACTTGAACTTGGTAAAACTGTACTCAAAAAATGTAAAAACAAAACATTACTACAATAGGATTAACTTCATCAATAGTTTCATGTAAATTATTCAAGATCAGTACAAAGCAGCATCACAACTAATTAAAACCACAGGATGATCAAAACTTTTAAAGTAAAATGCAATGACCTGCACAAGAAAATTGTTATTTTGAATCCCCATGAGAATAATCGAGGGACTGGTTTTTTTTTTTTTTTTTCAGTGTGCAAAAAATATCATGCAGAAAGCAGCCATACCACTATAGGATCTGACCCTCTTGAATTTGGTAGAAAGGTCCAAGAAGGAATTGTGACACAGTAACTCCATCCTGCATGAGGATCTTGTGGCCAGATAGAGTCCCGCCCTTCCTACATTCAAAGACCACAACATGTAATAGAGGAAAGCCATTACGTGAAACAGACCAAATTGTTGATCATCGGAACGAAGTTATTTGACCCTATCAGTTAACTGTAAAGGTTACAACAAGTCTTGCTTTTCTAACCAGTAATCAGTTGTACAGATTGTTTTGATACACAACTTGACAATCAATTCCATCCAAAGTAACAAATGCACATGCTAAGTCATCAATCAGATATCTGTGTGGTCAAGTTTGATATCATTAACCGCTCCACAACTAAATTCTCTACCTTCACGCTGTCTTCCCTCAACACATAAAAAAATAGAGAAAATTTACCAAAAATCAAGAATTCTGTAGAGCAAAAGACAACTGAAAATAGAGAGTTCTCTAAGGTCACTTGAATAGCATGTCAGGAGAAAGGTACAATTGACGCCAGAGATTGAAGCAGCATACAAATTTGCTGCAAAGACAAAAGGTGAATTGCACATCTCAGGGGCATGTCAATGCCAACTGTTATCCTCCGGTTGCTCCCTGCTATATAACTGCAAAGGTAGCTCTTGTATGCCTTAACCATTGTAATCCATTTGTTAAGTACTGAATCCCAAGTGCTTGAAACCATTAACAGTAACCACAACCAATTATTATGAAAGCAAGGAATTCCAAATCCTCACGGTAAAAAGATTCCTCCATACAAAGGTGACCACAGATCACATTTACCACGATGGCCACTGTGTCTAAGCTTGTTACAACTTCCTTATATATTTTATGCTTGACAAAATTCAAAAACATTCGCAGGCAATTAACGGCGCAAAAAAATCAAAAATCAGGTCCGTGGATAACTGAAAAAAAAAAAAAAGAATCATATCTGAAGATTCTGAACACAAACACATTAAACAAACCAACAACCTTAATTCAAGCTACGTGACGTTTTAAGTGAATAAAAAAAATCCATAAAAAACCAATCAAAGATCCAAATCCAAGAGATACCCATTTGCGAGGAGGAAGGCTCCAGTCCATCCCCAGAGGCAGCGGCGACGTGCCATCGTGGCGATGCCTTGGTGGGCTCTTCGGCTTTTCCGACACCGCTTCACCCTTGACTCCGTCGCCGTAATTGTCACTCGGGCCAACATCGTCCAGGCTATCATGGCGGGCGATTGAAGAGCTCGCGGACGACAATGAACGGCGGAGATCACGGTCTTGGTAGTGAGAGAGGCCGATGGGGTCGACGATCGGATCGGAGAAGTTGGCGAAGTCGAAGAGAGAGAGGTCGTGCGTGTAAAGATTCATTTTTATTGTTATTTCTTCTCTTCCCTTTTTACCTTTCGTGTCTCTTCCGCGTTTGTGTGTCTGTGATTTGTTCCACTGAGATGTCTTTTAGATACGACTCACAGGAGGATGCTCGTTCGTGCACAGTTGGCTTTCGGGTCTGTTCAACATTAACGAGATTTAAAAATATGGCTTTAATGGCAAAGTTTAGTCTTAACCATGTTTTTAATTACGCAGCGAATTAAGTGAGAGTTTTTCATAAATAACTTATTTAATGTTGCTTTAGTAAATTTTAATTAAAATTATAAGAAATTTATTATCATAAATATAATTAAGATAATAAAAATTGTCTATTTTAATAAAATTAATTAAATAAATAATATATTGCCCAAATTTAATAAAAAAAATCTTATAATAACAAAATTTAAGATTTAATTTAAATTAAAATTATTTTTATTAATAATTTAAATATAAAAAATAGTTAATTAAATAAAATTTACTATAAGAAATTTACAAGTACTTTGCTTTTTTCTTTTCTTCTCTTTTAAGGGAATATAAGATTAGTTGTTTTTTTTTTTTTTTGAAAAAGGTGAATTTAAATGTTTTCTTTTTTTCTTTAAAAAGAGAATTTGATAATATTTCTTATTCCCTTTTTGCCTCTTACTTTTTTACATTGAAGAATCTTATAATTATGATAATTTAATTACAATTGAAGAGTAAGATTTTATAAATTAATAGAATTTTTATTTGATTATAATTAAATATATAATAATTAATTTATAAAATTTTATTTTAATTATAATCAAATTTTTATAATTATAAAATATTCTAATATTTTTAATTTATAAATATATGAGAAGTTGTCACATAAGTAAAATTGAGATTTTCTACTAATTTCAATAATATACTTACATTATTGGTAAACTAGTATAAAGCAAGTTTATTATATTATTAAAAAGTATATTTTTTATATTTTAGTTAAATGAAAAAAATACAATTAAAAACTTAAATTAAGAGTATTTTTTTAAATGAATTTGAAGATAATTTTAAAAAATAAAAAATACAAAAGTCTTTAATTATAAGTATTCTTTTTTTTAAGAAAAAAGATAAATTTAAAAATATTTTTTTACTTTCTAAAAAAATAAAATGTAGAATTAAATATTTATTAAAAAAATTAATTTTAAGAAAAATTACAACATAAAATGTAAAATAAGAGAAAATAATTTCATGACTTATCTATTAAGATATGCCCCCACTCACTTGGGAAGGTATAAAAAGAATATGATAGACATGAAAAGGTGGAGAAAGAGCCCTATCAGATGAAAAGGATTGTGATAGACCATTAATACGAGGATCGAGGCAAAGTATGTCTATATAGGTGTGTAAACCGATCTGCCCTTACCATTCTTTTTTCCAATACATTGTTTAAGGTTAAATTCAATAATAATGGGACCTTATCACCCTAAAATTAACCCTAAGATAACTTGGAGTCATTAATAACAATTTAAGGTGTGATTGAAATACTATAAACCACTAATTTAGATAATTGTCATGTCTTCTAAACTAATATGACTTGGTCTTATTTTACCAAGACTTGTAAGGGTTCAAGGATATGATTATGCCTAACAGAGATTATAACTAATCCAGACACCTTTCACAAATGATAGTACCATCTTTCACTCAACTTTACTTTTATACTTTTTCCTACTAATATTTTATTTGCTCTTTTCTCTTTATATGGGCTAACATTTATTATGTGTGAACACACACTTTAGGGTTTTAAGGAATTTAGGTAAATTAGGGATACTCAAATAAGACTGAGGAGGAAAGAATGTAGGGGATGATAATAATATGAATGAATGCAATGCATTATTTCTAACAAATGGTTAAAGTTGGAATATCTATCTTATTATTCTATTTATTTTATAAGCTATAGACCTACCTAGACATAACCTTTTTGAATTTTGAAACTAATGGGACTTTTGAAAACAAAGGGACATTCTTCACAGAGACCTCATGCACCAATTGGAGATGTGCTGGGTTTGTAGGACAATTTTAGTGAAAATCTCTTAATTCAGTCCATGTTTTGAGAAAAGATTTTAAGATACTTTGATTAATGATCCCTCACATTAGGAAATTTAGAAAATACTTTGGGAATTTTGAAAAAGGACTTGAAAAATTTTATAAAATATTTGGATGATTTTTAGGGTAATCTTTTGAATTGAAAACTTTTAAAAAGATTTGTATTTTTTTTAAATATTCTTTTTTTTTATGATAACCCTTTGTACTAAATAATTTTGAAAATGATATTGTAATTTTTGAAAAATATTTAGATTTTTTTATTCATGATCATTCATATCAAGTAATTTTCAAAATTATTTGATTGTTTTTTATGATAATCTTTCACATTAAGTAACTTTGAAAAAGGACCTATAATTTTTCCAAATATTTGGATTTTCTATATTGTGTAATTTTGAAAAAGGACTTAAATTTTTTTTTAAAATATTTGGATAATTTTTATAATGATCTCTTGTATTAGGATTTTAAAAAAAGACTTATATTTTTTTAAAAAAAATATTCCAATACGTTTTACAATGATCTTTCACACCAAGTAATTTTGAAAATAACTTAGGAAAATTAAGTCAAAATTACATCAAATTTTGTTTTTAAGAGTTTTAAGGGAGGTTTACAATTTCTTGTAAATTATTTGACTTTTTCGCCTTAGAACTTAAAAATTTATATATATATATATCTTTCTTGCTTTTTTTTTTTCTAAAGTGTGCTAAAAGAGACATGAAAAAAACTCGGTGATTTTTAACAAAAAGAACTTGATGCTTAACTTTAAAATTTTTGAAAATTTTTGACCTAAAAAATTGTTTATTTTAAATATTTAAAAATTTCTTCTATGTTAAAAGGATAATGAATTAGGCTAAAATAAGGCCATTTTGAAATCAGAGAATTGGGTTCCAATACCAAAATGACAACATTTTAAAAATGATGAATATGAACTCAAACACTAAAATGTCTTAGTTTCATGTTTAAAGGTTGACTTTGGATATCAAAATGATGTTATAGGCAAAAAGATATAGTTTTACAGATGCAAAATGACATTGTTTTAAATAGCATATATGTTGAATTTTTTGGCCAATTAAAACACACTTCCCAACAAAATATTTAGGATCAAGTCAAAATTCCTTCAATTTATAAACAACAATTAGAGTTAAGGCCTACTTTAAGAATAGTGTAATATCTTTAAATTTCAAATTTTAAATTTGAAATGCATGATTTAAATTTGTAAATTGCTTTTGGCTAGTGGGATCAAATATATAAACCTATTATAACCTAACTTCAACACAGTCAAATTTAAACTTAGTCAAAATTAGTTTCTTTCTTTCTTTCTTTTCTTTAATCCCATATATTTTCTTTTTCTTCTTTTTTTTCCTTTTCCTTTCCCTTTCTTTTTCTTTTCCCCCATTTCCTTTACCCTAGATTATTACTTTCCTTTTCTTCTTCTTATTCTTCTTCTTATTCTTCTTCTTCTTATTCTTCTTCTTTCCTTAACCTTTATGCACATCTTTAGACTAATGAAGCAACATAAGAGAGAGCCAAAAATAAAGATAAGAAAGTAGTGTAGACCCAGTGGATTAGGTGACAATAGTCATTAATAACAAAAACAACAACAATAATGGAAAATGAAGAAAAATAAGAGAAGCCATTAGCAACCAATCAATTTTTTGACCTCCAATAATTACATGAGATGCACCATTGTGTAGATCAAAGGCTAAGGAGCTAAGTAGTGTAAGTCTCATGCAATGGCACATAGTGGCATATAGGTAACAATAGTATATTTCATTTTTTGGTCAATCTAGACAATTTATGGTCATCTTTTAGTATGTGCTCATAGAAAATGGACAAATCGAGGCCTTTCAAGTCTAATGGTGATCTTTGCTCAAAATTTCAGCAACTACTAGTAGCAGCGAATGATTGGCTAGCAATAGTGCTAATAGGGCTTTAATGAAGGGTCTGTGGATAGAATGTTAACAATGATGAACTAGCTTTAGGCATGTGTTCAACTTAATTTTTGTCTTTCCTATTTACATGATTTTTAATTTATTAGGTTAGATTTCGAGGATTAATACCAAAAGCCCTTTTAGCCCTTTTAACTCTCTCACCTTTTATCATTCATCATCTAGGCATATTTTTTTACTAAATGACAAGTCTCCTATAATAATAGTAAAACTCAATTAGCATTCATATTTAAAAGTAACCTATGCCACTTTCTTTGGATGTTATATTACGAAAACTCTTACACAAACGATGTTCAACCTAAAAATTGACTCAAAGACACATATAACTTTTCCAATCCATGAAATTATCTAGTATGAAATCTACCTCATTTAATCCCACGAATAAGTTGTCGATTTGCCTCAAATTCTCCCTTGTCATTTAATTTAAAGGTAGCCTATGTACTTGGATCCAAATTTTAGATTTTAAGAAATCCATTGCATCAATTGATAAATATGGATGCCACTTTTTCACAATTAAATGGCCACCTATTATAATCCACATGAGAACATTAAATACCTTTTGTCTATCATTTTCCTTACTAAAATATAAGAGAAATGTGTTGTTATAGAGGCTTTGGACCTCTAAATTTGCTTGTGTGTTCCATGCTTTTTAAAGGACAATTTTGGCCACTTTAGTGCTAAATGTTTTCTTAACTAGTATCCTACCTATTAAGACAGCTTTAGTAACTCACTTTATAACCGTTATATTTGTTTAAAGGTCCAAAATGCTCTCCTTAATTTATTTTATGGATTTTCTCCATTAGTTCATTAATGGTCATTTATAGTTCCACCATTGAATTTCAAGGTAAGCCAAGGGTGGTTAATGAAGATAATTGAGAGTAATAACTTTGTTGTGGAAATAAGGGGCAAGATAGGGTAGTGATGGGGTGAAATACTGATAGATTAAAGGAGTTAGAAATAAGTGTTTTAAAGGTGATAGGAGAGGTTACGTGAGACCTTAGGTAACAAGGAATAAATAGGATTGGTTAGGGAGAAAGGGTTAAAAGGCTTAGTTCTTTGGGAGTTTCTATTTGAAGAATTTGTATATATGATGGAAGATTGAGAAAATAATAGGAATCAATGATAAATAACAAGGTAGAATATCTTAGTTAATTTTTAGCTTCTCAAGAGTAAAAGACCTTATTTAGAGAAAGGACACACAAGAGAGAGCTCTAAAATTCAAGGTTCAGAATTATTGGATCCAACTAAGTGATTTTATTTTTTTTTAAACCAAAAGAATATGGAATTTCATTAAATAAAAGAATCAATGCATAACAAATTTACAAGAGAGTCTAGAAGATGCATACCTTAATTTAAAGGACATAAATTCCTTCTAATTTGCTTGACTACTCAATTAGCCACTACGTTGGCTTTCCTATTAATATAAGTGCAACTAGCATCTAGTTAAAGTGGCAACATCTTCTTGATGTCCCTATTAATTAGTTTGATCTCTTAAGGGCACTCTTAAAAGTTAATTTGGATGGCCTTAATCATTAGCTCTGCATCAATTTCAATTTTTATCCCTTGTTGTCCAAAAAAGCAAGCTAGGTTTTTAAGGCCTATGGTTGTGCCATTAATGGAGATCTAACCTTCATAGTGGTACTCTCTACTAACTTGCCTTTCTCATTTTTTAAAATAATTAATATTCCAATTGTCTAACTCTTTATACCAAAAAAGACATAATTATTCATTTTTAACATCACTTTTCTTGGTGGCACTCCCTTAGTATCTCTTATCCTTAATACATGACTCACATAACGTTTACATTTGAATTCCTAGTATATTTCTTTTATGTATTTTATTGCCCTTTATGGGGAGAGTAAAGAGTTTAGGTTTGCTTGCTTCATATAAACTCATTTCTTATTTTCAAAATTGCTTAGCAAACAATGACAAGTTCATTTAAGTTTACTTGTTGTCATTTCTCCTTTAAATGACCTATAAGTGCATTCAACCATATTTAAAAGGAGGGGAATCTTGATGAATTGGAATAATATCCTATGGGTGCTACAAATTATGTCATTTTGGCATGATCACAAAAGAATAACATATGCTCTAGTGTTTTATTTTCTTATTCACACACTAAGTAAGCTCGATTTTGGGTTGTTATTCACTTGTATAAATTAGCTCATGTAGGGAGTGAGTTTCTAATCACTCTATAATAAAGAGTTTGACTTTTGGTCGAATCTTTAAGCTCCAACTCCTTCTCTAAGTTTTAGAATTTGCCCATCCATTCATAGTGCCAAATAAGATAATCTAATTCCTTTAAGTGAACCAATGAAATGCTTTCAATGATGGTAAATTCTCAAAAATCAAAAAGTTTCTTCATTTTTGGGTTGTTCCATTGTCTTATGCATGGGTGAAAGGGATCAACCACCAAGATTTATATTTGCATTGGACACATAACGTGGAATGTTAAAATTATGAGGGTATGACATCCATATGTCCTCTTAAATGCTTACACTCTTGTCATTACTGATACTCTATCTAGTTCCTTTAGTAAGTAAAGATTTGCCACATATATGCCAAAACTAAAAGGTTTGCTTTCCTCTAGCTATTATGCAAAAGAATGCTAAAGGAAAATATATGCCTTTTAATATTTTAACCTATAGAGCATTTGAAGTGGTAAGTATTTGTTAACATTGCTTTGCAAGTAAGGTCGTATTAAAATAGGTTAAGTCTAAAAAACCCATGGCCCCTTTCACCTTAACTCTAATTTGTTTATCCCAATTTCACTAGTATAGTCTGCATTCCTCCTCTCGTTACCCCCACCAAAATTTAACCATTTTATTATTTAGCTTCTTGGTTAGGGGCTATAAAAACTTAAAGATGGACATGACATAAATAAGGATGAGAGTTTATAGCACTTTAATAAGGGTCTCACGTCTTACCAAAGGTAATAAATGTTGTTTTTAGGCCATTATTTTATGTTCAACTCTTTCTAACACAAATTGGTAGGTTGAGATAATGTTCTTTAGTCTTTAGTGGCTTTATCTTTAGGGTATGGTTGATTTATTGTCTCACTTCTTTTAAAGTGTTAGTGAAAAACTCAATGTCAAAATTTTCCTTATTGGTTGCTTGCCCAAATGCTTGGCAATAAATGTCTATTAAATATGATAATGTTGAAGCTTTTATAGAGGCTTTCCCAAATAATAAGGTGTCATCCACAAAGAAAAGATGTGAGATTGCAAGGCAATAAGGTTTGATTTTAAACTAAAACATGAAAATCTTATACTACTCTATTTATTGCTTAAGATAGCATATCCAAGACCATTAAGAACAAGTATAAAGATAAGAAATCACCTATCTCAAGCCACAAAAAGGTTTAAAATAAGAGGTAGTAGCTTTATTAATAAGGATCTTATATGATACTATGGTAATATGCTATACAGTTCACTATTTCTATCCTTGTGCAAATCCAAACTTATAGAGCAATTGTTCTAAAAAGGTCCACTCTACCTAATCATATACTTTTTTCATATTAAGCTTGATTGCCATATTGCAATAATCAACTCTTTTATGCTTTAAGGCATTAAAAGCTTTATGGGTGACAAATATTTTATCTTGAGCAGAGTGCCCTAGTACAAATACAATCTGAACTAGGGAGATTAGATCATTTGATAAAGACTTCAAGTTATTAATGACTATCTTATAGATAATCTTGTGAATAAAATTACAAAGACTAATTGGCCTCAACTATTTTACATATTTAGGGTTGTTATAGTTTGAGATTAGTACAATTAAGATTTGATTCAACTTTTTTAGGAGGTCCCCTCCCTAGAAAAAGCTTTGCATCATTATCATATTTAATTTAACAATACACCAATACTCCTAAAAAAACACACCATAAAAGTCATTGAGCCTAAGAGCTTTTAATGCACTTAATTCAAAAATAACAACATCAATTTCCTACTCTTGAATTAAAAATTTCAAAGCATGGTTCATCTTT
The DNA here is from genome assembly GCA_020883675.1 of Bruguiera gymnorhiza. Taxonomy (NCBI): domain Eukaryota; kingdom Viridiplantae; phylum Streptophyta; class Magnoliopsida; order Malpighiales; family Rhizophoraceae; genus Bruguiera; species Bruguiera gymnorhiza. The sequence continues at coordinate 25,196 of JAIRCJ010000040.1, forward strand.
GTTGAAATAAGATAAGGGATGTTTTATAAATGTTGATCATTTTGTACCAATATGTTGACTTTCATAGAGATTTTTAAAGAATCTTTAGATTTTTATTAAAATGATAATTTTCCTTTTCCAATCATTGACCCTATTGTTATGTATCTTGATGATTTTATTACGTTGATAGTGTTGCACCATAGTAGTATGAAAATGTTTAGAATTTTTATCCTTTAATTTTAGCCAATCAAGTCATAACCTTTAGTGTTATTAGGCTTTTTCTAATTGCCAATATTGATGTAGTTCCTTTATGAGGTAAGTCTCTTTTGCCCTAGCTTTACAATGATTGATTTACTTTCAACCTTAAATATTTGATATTGCAAATTATTTAGCTTAAATCTGGTTTTTGCAATCTTTTCGTGTTCTCACACTTTCAGTCGCCTTTGACAATTCTTTAGTTTGTGGACCAAGTTATAACTAGCAAACTTTTGGACTGAGTATTCCTATCTATCTTTGATAATATCCTCATAATCCTCTATTTGTGTTCATTAGGATTTAAATTTGAGGGCTCATTAGTTGTGATTTTGGACTAATAGGTTTCTAAGACTATTGGATTATGGTTAAACCCAATGCAAGTTTTATGTAAAAGAAGCTTAAGGAGAGTGCTCTCTCCACTTTATATTAGTCACTATATAGTTGAGCTATTCTTACATATTCGCCTTATTTGTTTACCTCTTAGTTCATATAAATTGTCTCTTTTAAATTTTATATTTGAAAAGGCACAACCTTAAAGTAAGCGCTTAAATGCTTCTTTATTCTTGCTATTGATAGGTATGTTTCCTTGCTTCCTTTTTTATTTAGCTAGAACATTGACTCTCCAATGCAATTCCATGGCTAAGTAGGACCTAAAAGTAAGGTTTTTGGAGTTTTCCACAAACCTTATTAGTTCTAACTAATCGAACATCCATAGATGTCCGTAAGGAAGCATTGCTTTGCATTTCCTATATCATTGATCATATGTATACAATTCTCTATTTTTGCAATTATTATTACCTTTAAATTGTCCACCTATATAAAGCAAGTCTACTTGACTTCCTTTTTTGCTCTACATACAATGCTTTGTTAAAGTAAAATAACTATTAATGTTGTCCCAACCAAAATCATTTTTGTTTCATTTTTAATAAAAAAACCATAAAAGGTTAGTGCATTTAGACGAGCTCTCATAAAAATTAAATTGTCAAGGATTGGCTTATCCCTTAATTGTTCTAGGCTAATATTCTTGGCTCTCATATTGCTATAAGCTAATCATTACCATCGTTTCCAAGTTGTTTTGTGCTTTCATAAGTGCTTCTTGTTCCAACATTTTAGGAATGATTTCTATCTCTTTAGTTATACAGTTTGTGCTATAACTTAAAGGTTGACTTAAAGGAAGTCAATAGGAGTTTAGATTTTGCAAGCTTAAGGTAGTCTTAGCCCATGCCATCATCTTGAGTTTGGCCCTATAACCTCTTTAGAAGGGTGTTTTCATAAGTTTTAATGGGTCAATATCAAAGGCCTCGTATGCATAAAATTGTTCCTTAAATACTAGTCTTAAAAATAAGGGTGGGTTAAGGTATGTGAGCCTTAGGTTACCATAAAGTTTCTCAACAAAATTGTCTTCATCAATTAAAACACCTTTTCTCTTGGTTTTTGATCATTTAGAGAAAAATTATAAGGTTTGTGTATATGCCTTAAGAATGGAGTATAAACCATTACTTCAAAGAGTCAATGGAAGTAAAGAGATCTTAGGGCATTCAAATAATTGCTAAAGAGTCAAGTTTTTTGTCTCCAAAAGCATGACGCCAAAGTTGTCTTGTTTTGGCATAAAGGTGGTTTTATTTATCATACTTAAAGCTTTTTAGAGAATGAGGTGAGATAGAGGGTAATAGTATCCTTAATTAATGCACTACTAATTCTTGTCGATACATGTAGTTTTAATCCATATTTATTTAGTGTGATTGTGGTTTTGGGGTTTTTAAGGTACCTTTTATTGTCTCATTAACTACTATCCTAGTTCTAAAATTCCTCAATTTCTTAGTAAATGAGAGTTTAATTTTCATATCAAGGCCAAAAGAAAGCCCTTTTTGTTTGGGTTAACCTTATTGGTTGTATCGATTATCATTAAAACAATTCTAGATAATATGGCTAAATACATAATTATATGATATTGCATTCTTGATTTTCTAACTCAAGAATTCCTACAGAATAGGTCTTGATACCCTAAAAAGTCAAAGTAAAAGAAAAGGCCCCGCTACAAAACCTATAAAGTAAAAAAAGAAATCCTACTTTAAGCCCACAAAGCACATAAGGTTAGCCTAACCTATTAAATTCTAGATTGATTTGGTTACTAAGGATGAAACCACCTAATATTCATAAAAATAATTACAAATACAACAAGGGATAGAATTCTTATCCAAGTAACTAAAACTACTTCTAATATTACAAACTTTTTTTCAAACCTAAGAAGGTAAACTCTTAAAACCTATTTCTACAAAACAAGACATAAGGTCTTCCTTAAAATCCCCATCTTAAAAGAATTTACAAACTTAAACATCTTCAAACGAGTCTTAAATTGTTTTATCACAATCACACACTATAAAAAGGGCATTTATGTATTTTCTTAATGGGTTTTATCATATAAACTAGATTTTATCATAAAAAAACCTTTCATGGAAATTTCAAAAATTTTCCTACAAGGCTAGTATTTCAAACCATGAGATTTATTTAAATCCCAGCCTTACTATAAGGTGATACTAGAATTAATTAATTTAGCAAAATTCAAACATTTTTACCTATACAAAAATCGCTCTAAACATGCCTACTCCATATGTCATATACAAAAAATTATCTATCCTCAAGATTGGGGATAAGACCTTGTATACCATAAATCTTTTTCCATCAGTTTCAAAACAAAATTAAATCATTACTCATCCTTTTCCTACTGGGATTACCAACAAGTATGGTTTAATACCTTTTTCCTTCAAAATTGCAAAGGTAGTCATTCTTAGTTATTTTATTTCAATACCAAAATTAACCCTTCCAAAATCCTAAATTGATTTAAACAATGGTAAAACTACTTTGTATTGTCACCAAACATCTTTATTCTTGAGTCTGAGAAAGGAAATTCTTATAAGATGAAAGTTTATTCTCTCCACTATTTCTCTTCTCCACAAAATTCTTTTTACCTTAGGTTTTGGCCTGATTCTTTAAATACCAGAACCAAGATAACATCTTAATCCTTACAAAAAAATTTAAGGTAAAATGGTAGGACTCCTTCTGAGTTCTTGATAAAGTCTCTAAACCTAGTATTTTACAATGGCTTAAGGCCATAACTTGCATATAGCTAAGATCCCAACACATCACTTTCTTGGCCTAAAAGTCACATACCTTGACCATTTTAATAGCAACCAAAATCAAATAATAATATTTTGCAATAATCCAACAATCATTGCAAAGTAAAAACTTCACCTCTTCTGAAACCCAATTGAATTCTAAAGAACCTATTATCAACCTTCATGATGATAATGAGCATAATTGCTTTGGAATTCTCTCACTTCTTTGCCACTTGTCACCATAAAAAAAAAGAAAAGAAAAAGGACAAAACACAAGCATCATCCTTCTTTAACATTACTCATGAGATGTTTGAAGAAGAAAAATAGAAAGAGAGAAAAGAGAAAAAGATAAGAGACAACCTAACCCTGTCTATTATCCTTTACAAAATTGTTCACTTACAGGCAAACTACAAGTGAATTATCATTCCTTAAGTAGGCAGATAACTCACTTTTGTCTATCATTCCTTACAATAATTGTTCACTCCCAAACAGATTATTCCATCATGGTGAACCATCTAGACTATTTACTCACGAGTAAACGAAAATATCCTGACTATTCACTCACAAACAAAAGGATTATTCCATCACAAATGGAATAGCCAAATATTCTATAAAAGTAGCAAAACCATTCCTCTAAAGGGCAAAACAAACTTTAGAAAACTCTCTCAATTCATTTATTAAACAAATACTTGAAGAACAAAACCATCCTAATTTCTGTAAACTCCCAAACCCCTATTGTATTTTTACAATTATATCTCTACATTTTAGGTCCCTAAATCTTCAATAAAATTGTAAGTTTACTTACAAACTTAATTTATTTTCATATTGCTTTACAATTGTTGTTTTAAAATTGTTTTACATCATCTATATCAAATTAATTACTTTTCATCATTCCATATATATATTCTAAAAATCTATAATATTAAGGAAATATAAATCCAAGAGTTTTTCACATTAAGGAATTGTCATGCAAGCTCAATAATGACTATAAATATATTGACATGGCAATTGGTAACAAAGAAAACTACATACAAATATGTATGTTATATAGACTTAGAAAGTAAAAAATACAAGAATTAATTATAGAATAATAGTTTTGCATATTCATACAAATATATTCATTATACTATATTTTTTTGAAAGTCTCTAAAAGTTGTCATCTTACCATTTATCCAATAAATACCATTGTTGTGATGTGGTAAATGACATTAAAATAATATTTTTTTGATAAAAATATACTATCTGCATAATAATTAACAAGATATGTAAAAAGCAAAACCAAATATGCATTGGAGTGAGTCAAAAGTGTAATATTTTGAATTACCATCCTTGTAACAATTTTTTCCAACCTTTATATACAATTGGTTATGTTTCTTACACATTTTATTAATTATTGTGACATCATGTGATTTTTGTCTAATATATATATATACATTTAAGAACTCTTGGATTGTGACTATAAAACCATATCCTATTAGCATTTTGCTTATCCAATTTTGCACTCAAGGTGGTATGTGTAGGCCACTAGATTTAAAGGGCACATCACATTATCAAAATTAAATATTATATGATTATGGGTACAAATTTACCTCTCACCAATTAAAAATTTTGCACTCTTATTTTTTTTTTCTTATAAGATCATGGTCATGAATAGTTAAGATATCCAAATTTTTGTCTTATACTTTTACAAGTTTTTACAATTAAGTCCTAAATCTTTTTTTAGTTTTCATATTGGTCCTAAACATTTTAGTTCCTTTTCATATATGTCTTTTCTTGGATCAAATACAATTAATCAGTTAAAAATATAATTTAACCAAATATAAGTAATTAGAAAAAAAAGAAAATATGGGAGTCTAAAATATTTCTCTCTAAAAGAAATATGGCCCAAGCATATGTCATGTTAAAACCCCCCAAAGTCTCTATTTAGGAAAAATTTGGAGAAAAAAAATCCCTAAATAAATCGAAAATTCATATAAAAGAACCAAAAGATGGAATCCTAAAATGAAATCTGTTAAAAAATTCATTTCAAAATCATTGCTTTCCCTTTGAAAATTGATAGTTTTACTTTATTTCTTATCCTAAACCTTAATTCGTAAAAAAAAAAAAATCTTTAAAACGAAAAACCCTTTGTAGCATTCCAAAGATTTCCCTAAAGTGAAAGTTCTTTTACAAAATCCATTCGTAATTTATGCTTTCTCTTCTATAAATCAATGTAATCTTCATTCTATTTTTTATATTATCAATTATATTTATATTTAAAGACTATTTGTGAGACCTTGATATTCAAATCAAAATTTTAGGATTTGAAAAGTATAGTTTATAAATTGTTGGCTTAATATATATAATTTTTCTATATTACTATCCATGTGATTTTCACTTTCATAAATGATTTGTCATTATTTACAATTTATATTATAGTTATATGAAAAATTTTGGGACCATATGATTGTTGATGTTTTGGGTTTCTAACTTGATATAGATTTTCTAATTTTGATAATAACTTTTCTAGTAAAATATTGTGTGTTTTGTTTCAAAGTAGCTATATAATAAAATTTGTTGTGGTAGTTAAGGAATTAAAGCCACTTGTATATATGTGAAAGGAATAAAAAACAATGACTCTTTTCTAATAATTTGGATTAAAAAAGAATGACACTTTTCTATTTATATATAACTTTTAACAGCTTAAATTATTTATATGCTATTTAGCATGATTTGTACAAGTTTGTTAATGGTTAATATACAACTTATACTAGTTGTATGTAATTAAGTTTGTCCTTTTGCTTTGGAATAAAAAATATTAACTTGTTTTTAAAATGTGTGACTTTGCTCTTAAACATTACAAGATGAGTTTGTATGATGGGACCATGATCATGAAACTATGGTGGGTTCTTACAACATGACCTATATACTTATTATAAAAGAGGTAATATGAAGAAGTGGGGAACTAAGGTTAGCATATTTAATTTTTGGGATTTATAAAATATGGTGAAATTATTGCATTATTTAAGATATAGGAAAAAATTTTCAAGATGCTTAAAGAGAGCTTGGATGCAAGTTTTAGAGAAATACATGATTCAAACAAAACCATTATTGAGATGGGTGATATCATTTTGATGCACAAGGAAATAAAAGTATGTGTTACCTATGAAGAAAAGGATCATAATGTGAATAAAAGTAAGAACTATATTGAAGGAAAATATGATGGTGTAATAAAGAGTGTGACAAATAAGAGCAGTAAAACCCATACTGATGTTGAAAGTAGTAGTGATGCATAAAAAGGAAAATTTGCCTATTAGTATAGAGGAGGGTAATGAAATACACTTAGTGAAAGGGGGTCATCTTGTTAAATGAATGACATTAACTACATTAATGATGAAGTCTTATATAGTATTGATTTGGATAATATTATGGATATTAGTTTGAGAACTATGGAAAACAGTAATGGTGACCGATCAAAATCTAGGAGTGATAACTCTAATGATGAAGAATACAGAGCATAATAAGAATTGATGTGTTATTTGATGAAGATGATTTAAAGTTAGAGTTGGCAGAAGAAAATGATAGCAAATTCAACTTCGATTAAGGTGATAAGAAGGAGACTAAAATGCGTGATGTAAGGGTAGAAAAACATGACAATAAGGGTAACAAGGATGTTGAGTCAAAGATGCCTGAACATGGAGATTTCAATAATAGTGATGCAACTGATTATCTTAACATAAGAGATTATGAAAGTTTTGAGACCAATGGTAGTGATAAGTATTGTACCCTTATTTTGTTTGCTTATTTGCTCTTTTGTATATGAGATTAATCTTATAAATTTGGATCATGAATTGTTGTTTAAATGGAAAAGTAAATAAAGAAATAAAGAAAATAAAGAAAAAAAATGGAAAAATAACAATTAAATTATTACTAATGTCTAATAAATAATTAAAAGTCTAATATATAATCCCAAAAAGAAGAGCCAACAATTAAATAGCCCTTATACTAAATCTAAAACTAGAACTTGCTTTTAGGATATTGATCATATCACTGAGCCATAAAAGGGGTCATCCCTCTTAAACCCCTCAAGTTAAGCCAAAGTATTTGTTTAATCCTCTCTTTAAAGCCAATCATCTAATCTAAGTGCAAATCATGCAAGTCAAATACTTACACGATATTAAAATAATCTAGCAAAAAGTAATTAGAAATCAATGGCCAAGATCAAATGAACTTTTCTATAAATAGTTAGCATCTAGTAGAGCCTAAAAAAGGCAAAAGGAAGAGGTAAAAAAAGAGAGAGAGGCTAAAAAAGGGTTAGAAAAACACATCTAAGAGTTAAAAAGGTCTAACTAAATGCCACGTTGACCATGAAAGATAGAAGGCTTGGCCAAAACAAGTGAAAAAATTAGAATTAGAATTCCTACGAGAATCTTTCTTGGCAGAAAGAATAAGAGTAAATAATTAATGTACTAAAGCTCTCTTTTACTAAGAAAATAAATCATCGAAGCATTTAAAGTGAGGAAAATATCCCATAAGCATGCATAAGGATCAAACTAAGTGGAGAGATTTCTCACTTAAGCCAATAATGTTAGGAATTAAAGTACTTACAACTTAATTTTGAAGACCCTTTTCATTTTTTTCTACATTTTAAGATTCCAATTATATAAATAAACTCATAATCCAACTTTAACCATAACTAAATCAAGTAATAAAGGCTAAACATCCAATCAATCTCATTGTTTCACCAATAAGCAATACAAATAAATAAACTTAATTAAGTTAGCATGACAAGTGATAATTTTTCATCGGTAGAGAACACTAACATGCCACACACATAATCACACATACATAATCACTAAAAATTGGCAAGAAATCACTTATCTAATGGTTATAACACCTAATTATCCTCCTTTCCCACTCAATGCATAACATGAAAAACAAAAAAGGCAATTTTCTTTCTTCTTTTCTTGTTTTTGTTTATTATTTTATTTTATTATTAATGTAAGGATAATATAAGAAAGGGTAAGGATAATACCCAAAAACTTTGCATTTTATCATTAGAGAGTCACCGAAAGGTTGCCAGCAGTAGTTAGCAATCATCAAAATTTGTCAAGAGACCCATTTTTGGAATTCTTGTAAGTCAATCTATTTTTGGAATTCTTGTAAGTCAATCTATCCATTTATGAAAACCTTATAACAAAAGGAGGCTAAAAAACATGTCTCTATCACATCACCATTACTACCAATTGGCAAAGTTTTAGACCAAAAGAAACACCAACTAACGCGTCTTTTCTTCCTCATTCCAACAATGCCCTCTATGCACCTATTGAAGTTTTGGTTGGTTTTGATCAAAGGATTAAAAATGGAAATCTTCTTTAGTTTAAGCCTTTAGTCAACCCCTTTCTAGCCACTGTTGTAACCCAAAACTTGCACCAAAGCATTTGGCATCTTGTGATCTATCCATTGTGTACTTTTTCAGTCAACCAAAAATTGATGACATCTCACCACCACTAATCGGTCACCCTTTACCAATACAATAGTCATACCAAAATTAATCCAAAAACACTATTTTAAAGACAAATTTCAGTGTTTCTCATCAAAAAACACCTTCTAAAAATTATTATTGAGATGTTTGTAAACTCAAAAACTCCAAAATTAGTAAATGAAAAGGGTCAACACAATAGAGAGCAGCTATGAAAACTTAAGTTTTCATGAACAACAAAATTGTTAGGTAAGGTTGGGCCTAAAAAAAAAAAGAAAAAAAAGAAAGTTTGAAATGGTAGAGACCCAAAAAAGGGGGCAAATTGGTACGGGAAAGGAAAAAACAAAACCATAAATGGTAAGGAGAAAGAAAGGAAAGAAAAAAGAAGAGACAAAGGAAAAGGAAAAAGAAATGAAAAAAAAAAGAAACAGAAGAAGAAGAAAAGGAAAAAGGAAAAAAAAAGTAAAGAAAAATATGAAAAAATCCAAAAAAAAAAATGCAAAGTTCTTAGTGATAATCTCATTTTCAAATGTCTTAAATAAGCCCAAAGTACATAATAACATTATTTCTTATTTAGTTTATTTTCTTTTTGGTAAATAGAGTTACTAAAAGGGCTTGTCAAAAGCATTCCAAGAAAGAGATGAGAGAAAAAAATAAATATAATGATGATGATAAGAAAAACACATAAATAACTCTATATATATATATATATATATATATATATATATAAAGTGAATCACAATACCATCGTGTATATATATATATATATAAAGTGAATCACAATACCATCGCACATGATGGACATTTGGGTTAGCCTTTATGAAATAGACATAGGGAAAACCCAAGATTTGAATTATCCATGTTGTTTAATGATTGAGCATTATTTAATTAGTGCTTATGAAATATGCCATCAAAGAGAAGATAGAGTTCATCTTCATCAAAAATTGCAAGGAATTTATGACAGTAGAGTGCAAGAAGCCTCTTTTCCCTTGGAAGATTTTTGTAGGGTATATGAAGGAACTTAACTACATCTAAGTAAAAATCTTGGTTAACACCAATGAGTGCAATCTTGTTTTTAATAATAAAAGGATTTCAACATAATGGCTAGCTAATAATGTGTTTGAAAATTTGAAATGTATTTCTAAACAATCTTTGGAAGATCTTAAAGATATAATAAGAAGGTAGTCATAATTAAATTTTTAGTCTTACCAAATGCTAAAGGGTAAGGAATCTAATTGTTATGAATATAAGAGAAGATGCAAAGAAGGAATATGCTCAACTTTAAGATTACAAAGTTAAAATAAAAAAAAGTAACCTAGATATAATAATTAAGCTGGATTATAGGAAACTTGCAAGGGGGAAAGGGTTGCTTGAGTTTTGGTACGATACAATTTACCTTTAATTATTGTAAGAGGGGCCTAGTTAGATACAAAAAAAAGTAATATGCATTAATGGATGCTTTTTAAAAGGTGTTGTTAAGGAAGAAATACTAGTAACTGCATGAAGGGATGTAAATAATCAAATATTCCCAATAGAATGGATAATGGTTATCTTATAGTCCATAAATACTTAAACATGATTTTTGAAGTTTTTTAAGGTTTGCTTTAGCATCACAAATGGATATGAGTGGGAAATAATGTATGGTTAATAAAAAGTAATAATGAAATTTTGATATTACAATATTTTTGTAACAAAATAGTAAAATTGTAACCATTCATTTATCTTTATAAAAATGTACCATCTACTTAATGTCATTTGATCATGAGTTATTGTGTAAAACACAAATGTTATGGTAGACATCTATTTACCAATTGGAAGAAGAAATGAAAAGGCTTGACATTACAAAGGATTTTTTTGGTGTTGCATTAAGGCGACTAATTAACTAGACTTCAATTTAAAGATAGTTAAATTAAAGGAAGAGAAATAAGATGCTCATTATAATATACTAAAGACAAAGAAGGAGAAGTGGTGTAAGGCCTTTTTCAACTTTGATATTAAATAGAACATTATTGATAATCATTTATGTGAAACCTTTAATGGTAAAACAGTTTTTACTAGGATAAAATCTGTTATTTCTATACTTAAAGAAATGCATATCTATGTAATAAGGATAATGAAAAAAAAATGTACATTAGCTAATAAATGGCCTATTAAAATAAGCCCTAGGATAAGGAGAAAGATTAAAGAAAACATTAAAGAGAGCCATCATTGTAAAGTGGTATGGAATTACAATGAAGGGTTTAAAATCAAACATAAAAGTGATAGGTTTGTTATAAAGTTAAACAAAAAAACATACACATATAAATCGCAAATGTCGATGGGTGTCTCTCATCCACATGCTCTATGTTCAATAAACTAGAGTGGTAAAGGTCCAAAACTTTTCATTTCTCACTAATACAAGAAGGACAAGTATATTAGACCTTATAAATATAAGATGCAACTTATTGTTAAGGGAAAAGTTTGGTTTATCGTTGACAAAGAACATTACTGCCACCTTCTTACAGAAAAGTAAGTAAGAGACTAAAGAAGAATAAAAAAAGGTAAGAGTGGGAACTATATAGACTTGACAAAACCAAAATGTCAAGTTAGCATAAAAATAGTGTGCAAGTTGTGCAAGGAGTAAGGACATAATAATAAGACTTGCCCTCAAAAAAATAATGAACTGGTCAACATTAGACCTATCCAAACAAATAAGGAAAACATTGGTCATGTCCAACCAAAAGACCAAAATATAGATCCTAACCAACCATAAGTGCATTACATAATTCCTATCCAACTAAATGAGCTTGACATAGATCCTGTTTAGCCAAATGAGCCTATCATAAATCTTATCTAGCTCAATAAGCCTATCTTAGATCCTATCTAGCTTGGTGAGAATTTGTATAAGGTTGATTTTGGATAAACAAATCCTAGTCCAGTAAAAGTAAGTGGAATAATGAATGATACAGTAAATGCAAAACTTGAAATGATGGATGTTTTCCATTAACCTCAAATGCATTATGGTCCTATTAATAATGTAAGTGCTAGACATCTTCTTTGCTCTTATTTTGCATTTTTTTACATTTTTTTTAACATAAGACTTTTTTTAAAAACTTTTAATGTCTAATTATATAATTTGTGTTGTTTTGAATCATGTCGACAATGCACTTGTTATGAAACTCACCAAATTTGTGAGATTTGATCACTTAATAAATGTACTTACCCCATGTAATAGAAAACTTGGTTTAATGTTTGGTTATGACTTAGTCCAATGTTCGATGGTGACTTGGCCCAATAATAGTTAATTTCCTAATTTTTTTTGGCTTCCACTTTTCCATATTTTGTAATGCACGTTGCGGATTGTGTATCATATTCTTTACGTTGTAGTTGCCTTGTAAGCTTATATATAGGTTATTAGATAAAACCAACAATCTTTATCCAAACAAACTTTCAATTGCAAGTTAGCGATTCTTGCTTCCTAGTTTTAATCATTAGAGCTCATAGGTGATTTGCAAAGAATTAAGTTAGGCATTAAGGTCATATGACTGACCAAGACCATAACAGTTTGGTATTAGGTAGGCTATGGTTGAGGCTCAACGAGACCCTAACATCCACCAATTCTAATGGAAAATGACTAGCTTAAGAACAAGTTTAGAACAAGTGATGAAACAACTTTTAGAACTATCATGAGCCAAAGAAGAAGAATCTACTAATTGGCCATGACTTATTGTTAGAAATATTAATGAGGAAGCAACAAATAAGAGTGTTGTGCCAAAGCTAACTAAGTTTGATTTTTCAAAATACAATGGCTAGAAAGACCTTACTTTTTGGATTTGACTTGTCAAGCAATTCTTTGATTTCCAATGCATTGCTCCAAAGGACTAAATTCACATCGTGATTTATCATCAAAAAGGGTAATGTGTAATTATGGTATCAATGACATAGAAAAGCCAACCCCAATTTGACTTGGGAAGACCTAAAGTATGATTTACTAAACATGTATAAAACCTCCTTTTTTGAAAATGCTTTCGCTGATTTATGTAAATTAAAGCAGACAGGGAGACTTTAGGATTACAAGGCTTAGTTTGATCAACTCTTGTCTAGAGAAGGCATGTTAGAGGACTACTAAAAAGTAAAGGCACATATCAACGACCTTAAAGAAAACTTAAAGGTTAATATGCAGACTTAAATACCCTACAACCTAAATAAAGCTATTAGGCTAGCTTGAATTTATAACAATAAGAGCACCAAAGACCCATAGCCTAGGGGATCTAGGTAAGGACAACGATGAAACTTCATAAAGCCTAATTAAACAACAATTTCAGTCTGTAAGGGCATTTTGCTTATCCTAACAATGGTGTTTCCACAAATACAATTCACTAATTCGCCTAAGTGGATCTTCAAGGACAATGTTGACAAGGTTTTTGTTTTCATTGTAATGATCTTTATATTGCAAATTATCGATTCAAGAAGCTATTCCTTATTAAGCTAAAACACGAGTTCGATGATACTACAAATTTCTAATTTAAGGACAAGTCTGAAGAAAAAAATATAAACAATGATTTGTTATAAATCTCTCTACATGCTTTGACTAGAATCTTAACATCACAAATCATAAAAGTATAAGTTATGCTAATGGGGATTGGTATAATTGTGTTGGTAGATTAGCATTATTGTGTTGGTAGATTCCAATGCAAGTATAAGCTGATATTTCCATGGACTTAATTAATGGCCTTTTTCCTTCTACAGGAAAGACCAATTTTTTATGGTAGTAGATCGCCTCTCCAACTATACCCACTTCCTTTTAATTGCCCACCAATGCTCCTCCATGAGATATCTTAAAGTATTATATATGCTCAAGACCCACCTTTTACTAACTCCTTTTAGAAGAATTTTTCAAACTCTAAAGTACTCATTTTAATTTCAATTCTTCATATCATTTACAAATGGATGGTCAAGTAAAAGTAGTCAATTAAACTATTAAAATGTATTTACAATGCTTTACTAGTTCCAAACCAGAAGAGTGGATGAAGTGGATTGTATAGGCTGAGTATTATTACAATGCTAGCTATCATTCTTTAACTCAAACCACCCCACTTGAGGTGGTCAATGGAAGACCTCTACCCACCCTCTTATCCTAAGTATAAGCAATGCTTATATACAAGTCATGAAGGATGTTTTACTTGGCTCTAAGTTGTGCAAAATATAATGAAGCAAGTCTATAATAGTAAGCATTTAGGGAGGCAATTCAAAGTAGAAGATTCGGTGTATTTAAGGCTCCAACCTCTTTGACAAATATCTATTTCCAAAAGAATTTTTCAAAAACTAGTTGCTCATTTTTATGGGTCATTTAAAGTGCTAAAAAGGATTAGTAAAATGGCGTACAGGTTGGATTTACTTACTTCTAATAAGGTTCATCCAACATTTCATGTCCTATTGTTAAAGAAAAAAGTTGGGGACAACATTCTAGTCAATACTAGCCTGAGTTAAGTGACATTGCATTAGAGGAGTCACGACAACTAGAAGTCCTATTAGATGTTCAAGGATATAAATGGAAATGAGAGTTATTAATTAAATGGAAGAGTATGGATCCTTCTAACACAATGTAAATCATTAAAGAAGTTTTGTTTTTTATCTTAAGTTTCCAAATGACATGATCCTTAAAAACAAAGATTATTTTAAGAAAAGTATAAGATATTATGAGCTTATCTCAAAGTAATAAAAGATTTTATTCAATAATAGATGATAATTTTGTTCAATAATAAGTAGTTTTTTAATTGAATTTTTTTTACTTTTATTTTCTCATATTTTATAATCATGTTGTACATTATACATTGCATTTTTTACATTTTATTACTTTGTGAGCTTGTATAGATCGATTTGGGAGTTATCAAATAAAATAACTAATTTTTATCTAAATAAAATTTTAATTGCAATTTAACAATTCTTGACTTCTCTATTTCAATAACCATAATTCATATACAATAAGAAAGTTGGATGTCAAAGTCATGGGACTAATCCAACCATAACAATTAACAGGTAAACTTTGATATTAATAGTTTTGGCAAATAGCTTATTATTTCTTTTTTTTTTTTTCTTCCTTATGTTTGGTTCGTTTCTTGAATGGCTTTAAGTGAAAATGTAACTCATTGTAGCCTGGTGTGATGTTATTATGTTACAATTTACCATAATAAATAATAAGAAAATATTTTTAACTCTTAGAAAAGGGAAAATTGTATAAACGTTGCTCATCAATGGGTTTTTTTTTTTTTTCATCTCTCATAAACCTCGAATTTCATTAAAATTAAATTTTCATTTCCTCTGAGTTTTTTTTTCTTTTTAATTCTATCCAAGTCTTTCATTCTGCCTTTTTATTTTCGTTTTTGCTTTTTTTTTTTTTTGTGCTTTTTGGGACTTCTTATGCCGTTTTGGATTCCATACAAAACCCATGATCTGAACACTAAATTCAATTTTTTATTACTCAAAAGACTGATCTCATCCATGGCATCGGTATCTTCTTCCCAGTTATCCCAGCCCACCACAAACATCCGCTCCAAAGAGAATCCACCAATATTCCCCCTCCTTGAAAGCTGCAAATCCATGCACCAACTCAAACAAATCCACTCCCAAGCAATCAAAGCAGGTAGAATAAGCAGCCCCATAATCCATAATAAGATCATTTCCGTTTGCTGCAACAGTGAATTTGGCGACATGGGTTATGCCCGCCAAGTGTTTGATGCAATTCCTGAACCAAGTGTGTTTAATTGGAACGTAATGTTTAAAGGATACTCTAGGATAGATTCTCCTAGAATGGGAGTTGCTATGTATTTAGACATGTTGAATAGAGACGTTAGGCCTGATTGCTATACGTATCCTTTCTTGCTGAAGGGTTTTACGAGGGATGCAGCGTTGGAGTTTGGGAGGAAATTGCACTGTCATGTGTTGAAATTTGGGCTTCAAGCAAATGTCTTCGTTCAAAATGCTTTGATTACCATGTATTCTTCATGTGGGTTAATTGACATTGCTCGTGGTATTTTTAATATGAGTTGTAAGATTGATGCAGTAACTTGGAATGCAATGCTTTCGGGGTACAACAGAATAAAGCAATTTGATGAAACTAGGAAGCTTTTTGGTAAGATGGAGGATAAGGGTATGTTACCCACTTCAGTTACTCTTGTTTCTGTATTATCAGCTTGCTCTAAGTTGAAAGATTTGGAATGTGGCAAGCGGGCTCTTAAGTATGTCAGAGAAGGTGCTGTGGAGTCTAATTTGGTAGTAGATAATGCTTTAATTGATATGTTGGCAGCATGTGGTGAAATGAATTCTGCACTTGGGATTTTTGAGAATATGAGAAACAGGGATGCCATTTCCTGGACTGCTATTGTTGCTGGGTTCGTGAATACTGGACAAGTTAGCTTAGCAAGAAAGTACTTTGATCAGATGCCTGTAAGAGATTACGTGTCGTGGACTGCTATGATAGATGGGTACATTCGTTCAAACTGCTTCAAAGAAGCTTTACTGCTTTTCCGTGAAATGCAAGCTTCTAATATAAAACCAGATGAATTCACAATGGTCAGCATACTTACAGCGTGTGCACAACTCGGTGCACTAGAGCTAGGAGAATGGATAAAGATTTACATGGACAAAAATAATATGAAGAATGATGCGTATGTTGGGAATGCCTTGATAGATATGTACTTTAAATGTGGTAATGTTGAAAAGGCACGAAGCATTTTTAATACTATGCCTCACAGGGACAAATTTTCATGGACAGCCATGATTGTTGGCCTTGCCATTAATGGATATGGTGGTGAAGCTCTCGATATGTTTTCCCTAATGTTGAATGCTTCAGTAGCTCCAGATGAGGTAACCTATATTGGTGTTCTTTGCGCTTGCACTCACACTGGTATGGTAGAGAAAGGAAGAAAATTTTTTGCAAGCATGACCACACGGCATGGAATCGTGCCAATCAAAGCTCATTATGGGTGTATTGTTGATCTTCTTGGCCGAGCAGGGCATTTGAAAGAAGCTCTTGAAGTTATTCAGAACATGCCCATGAAACCAAATTCTGTTGTCTGGGGGGCTCTTCTTGCCGCATGTAGGATTCATAAAGATGCAGAAATGGCTGAAGAGGCAGCTAAGCATATACTTGAGTTAGAGCCCAATAATGGGGCTGTATATGTTCTGTTGTGTAATATATATGCAGCGTGCAAGAAATGGAATAATTTGCGCGACTTAAGAAAACTGATGATGGATAGGGGAATCAAGAAAATCCCAGGTTGCAGTTTGATTGAGATGAATGGCATTGTCCATGAATTTGTGGCTGGGGACCAGTCACATCCTCAAAGTAAGCAAATATATAGGAAGCTAGAGGAGATGACGAGTGACTTGAAATTTGCAGGTTATTCTCCCAATACCTCTGAGGTGTTCCTCGATATAGCAGAAGAGGATAAAGAGAGTGCAGTTTACCGGCACAGTGAGAAACTGGCCATTGCATTTGGGTTCATTAGTTCAGGACCTGAGGTCACCATTAGAGTTGTGAAGAATCTCAGAATGTGTGTAGATTGTCACAGGATGGCAAAGTTGGTTTCAAAAATCTATGCAAGAGAAGTTATCGTCAGAGATCGAACTCGATTCCATCATTTTAGGCATGGCTTATGTTCATGTAAAGATTATTGGTGACGATTCAATAATTGCATGCTAAAACTCCTTTGATTCTTTTTTTCTGTTCTAATCTTGGGCATATGAGAACAAGACAATTAACACTCATTGGGAAATTTTATGAGGCCCTTGGAAGCATATCTATTGCCAGACAAAGGGAATTCTCCAACGCAAACGCTAATAAACTTAAGGGCAAAAATCAAATGCCGCATTGTGTAACAGTTGTACTTATATTTTCATCACTGGTATGGTCTCTTCTTGATAAAAATTTTAGAAACTAAACATCGAAAAGCAGAGATGGTAATGAACCAAGACACTAATCTCACTGCGGATACAATCGACCGTGACAGCATGGAATATTTATGGTCTTGCATTGCAGAATCCTCTCCAATACCATGAATGACCATCACATTCCAAACACACTATTCCAACTACTCACTAGAGTTGATGAAATTGACCATCATTGTCAAAAGCCATAAAAGCATAGTTTGAAACGGTGAATCAATTAACTTTCAATTCGATCCTGGGTCAAGCACAGGAAGCCTGCAATGTAGACTAATTGATTTATCTGTTTGTCGTGTGCCAGGAATGAAGAATTGGAAAATCACTGTCAAGCA
This sequence comes from Bruguiera gymnorhiza, assembly GCA_020883675.1. Classification (NCBI taxonomy): domain Eukaryota; kingdom Viridiplantae; phylum Streptophyta; class Magnoliopsida; order Malpighiales; family Rhizophoraceae; genus Bruguiera; species Bruguiera gymnorhiza. The sequence continues at coordinate 43,264 of JAIRCJ010000040.1, forward strand.
CACACCCTGAGGAGCAATCCCATAGAAAGCACAGTCTGGCTTTGCCAAGTGGCATTGAAGACTCTTGGAGAAGTGTCGTACGCTTACTTGCACTGATTGAGCATCTCCACGTAAAACTGCCCTCTCAGAGCGAGTCTGAGCACTTAAATTTTGATCCTCCGGTGGTGCTTGGGCTTTATCTCCAATAACCAACAATTTCCGAAATTCGGCACCTAGTGTGATCAGCGTAGTAGAGATTTGAACATGTAGATCCCCATACTTGCTTATAGAGACATTTAACAAATCACCAACATGCTTCATTCGGTCCACAAAACTCTGCAGCTGATTCAAATCTGGAACTTGAACCAGAGTCTGAGGCAGATCTTGAGCCATATCAAGAGCAGTTTGAAGTTCCAGAACTTGAGCCCTAGACAATGGTTTTGAGATTGGCACATCCTGAATAACTGCAGACTTGTAACCCTTTGTTTCAAAGGTAAGATAAGGCATTGGCTGAGTAGAGTTTGGAGGTAACTTCTTCACTAATTTAATCTGGAGGCGATTCACAGATGGCCCACCAGCCCCAAATTCGCTGCAAATGCTGACACTACTACGAACAGCACGTTGAAGAAGAGAAATATCTATGGCAAAGACAATTTGGTCTTCATTCTGGCTGGATATTCGATAGTCGTCAAAGAGAGCCTCTTTCCGAAACTGAGCAATGGATTGAATTCCATCCCCGCTGAGAAGATTGTGGAGGAAGATAGCATGGTCCCTGGTGAGGAAAAGGTGGCATATCTTCCCCATCTTGTCCAAGGCTGGTAAGAACCTCCTTTCCAACAGACTAACACCACTCTCTGTGAGAAATGCCTTGAACTTCATTCCACCCAATCATAAGATTTATTTTAAGACTTGTAGTGATAACAATCAGATGTACTGCTCTGAGAGAGATATTAGATCAGATATTAAACTATATCATTTCCTGCAAAAGCCACAAAGCTGCACGAAAGAAGAAAATTTGCTCATCAATTAACCTTGATGATGTCAAACTTTTATCCCCTGAATGTAGCAGCTATAAAAGTAAATGCCTGTAGGCATCTTTTTTGAGAAGCAATGCATAAGTATGATGCCACAGGTTTACAGGCACCAGTGGCCTAGCATCTTATACTGGATGGTAAAGTGTTGTCAATACCATTTAAAACTTTGGTTCAATCTATTGACATGCATAAATAAATAAACCATTATGTCTCAATGTCAAATGACAGTACAATAGTAAAATGTAGAATCCGTAGATTCTTTCCTCGATCATCATTGATTCTGTGCACATCTCCTTGTGCATCTAATAACCATGAATGTCATTGAGAAGTACACATTGAATATATCATGTTTACATCTCATCGGCACACTAAGTTGCTCGAGAAGCTATCAATGAAATTCATGTTCGTTGCTGCACATTACACGTTGGGCTAATAATATGTGTTTTAGATCATAGTCTTAGAGCTATATGCAAGAAGCAGCAGGCTAGCATATCGTACATGAACGAGTATCAAATATGAGTTCCATAACAATAGATTAGTTGGCCGAAAAATAGCAGAATACCAATGATTTAACTCTGCAATCCAGAGCAGGAAAACAATAATGATACTAAATTACAGGATAGGACCATGTTCTTATTGAAGATCAATCCAAAATCTAATTTTGTTTTGCTTGGAGAATGCAAACAGGTTGCAATCAACGGATCCGTACATCTACAACCCAATGCGAATAGCAAGAACATTGTGCTAGTTCTCAAAAGCAATCCAAAACAGATGGGAAGTTTGTGGGAGGTGGCTCAATTCAGTGTGAGAAAGCAAAACATCCTATTGATATAAAGTCAACCTGACCTTGATCTTCGTATATGGCGAATTCAACAAGAGGTATATAAATTGGATTCACGCAGCCAAAATGACAAAATAAAAATTTTAAAAAAAAATAGATAAAAATTGCGGATTGAAACCTGTAGCTGTCTCTCTCCGTGTCATCCTCCACCGCGCAACCAAATCGATATTGTGCATCCGCACAATCATTCCAAAAGAAACAACACCAACATCCAAAAAATTAAAAAGAAAAAAAAAGGCGAAAACTTTAAATAAATCTAAAATTGATTTTAGACCACTGCATCATGAAGTCTGATTCGCCCATTTTCTCGGTAATACAAACGGAAGACTAGAGTTTGATTGATTCACTTTCTCAAGCATTTTCTCGGGAAACAAACCGTAAATTAGGGCTAAACCAGAAGCTCACCCAGCGCAAACAAAGGGCGCGCTCCACACACAACACAACCCTGCTGCGTATATAAAAGATATATATATAATTTAAATACTTTTTTGATAAATTTAATATTTTTTAATATATAATTTAAAATAATCATTATGTTATTTTACATTATAATTAATATTCTGTTAAAAAATTTTAAAAAATATATTACATATATTTTAAAATATATATATATATAAATTAAGCAAGTAATATAATTATTTAATTATCAAAGTAAAAAAATGCATGTACCCTTTAAAATTATTAAAATTAATTTTATTTATATTTAATTTATATTCAATAAATCAATTAAAAATATTTATTACAAGTATTAAAAATTTATAATATATAAATTAAAAATCTTCAATATATTTTAAAAAATATATATTTGTTTTAATATTTTTATTACATATATTTTATAATATTCAATATATGTTCAAAATATGTTAGAGGGGGGTCATATTTAATATAAATTTACATTATTTTAGAAGTGTCTGTAGTTTATAAGGAAGACATGAGACGGTCGGAGCAGGACATAAAAAAAAAAAAAAAAAAACAAAACAAAATAGATGTCCAAGCATCGACAAAGAATTTCAATGTGGTCAATTCCACGCATTTCACACTCAAAATTACGTCATATTATACATTTATAATTATTAGATGTGTTTTTTTTTCTTTTTTGTCAATTATAATTATGTGTAAAAAATAAAAATCTATAATTAACTATTAGTAAAGGTCAATGTCCAAAATAAACGAGATAATTACTCAATAATATGTTTGCATGACACTATATAAGAAATAAGAAATAGAGTTATTGGTGAAATAAAATATAAAAAAAAATGCAATTATAATAATAAAAAGGCTCATTTGATAGGATAGGACAAGATAAGAGAACTGTTTCATCTTCTCCTACTACACCAAATACTCGATAAGGTTGGTCATATTTTATCACCTTTTGACAGAAAGACTGTAACGAGCAATTGTCATGCATGCACACCATCGGGAGGTCTTCTTAGGTGAGAATGAGATGACCTCTCACCTTTCCAGACATGTAGATCCTAACCCATGTCAGAAGAGTCCAACGTGGGACTCGGCCAGGGACTTGAGATCATTCGTCTGCAGAGTGGCACCAAATGATGGGATGGTTTATGTCCCCATATGGAGGGGTTTCCACTCGACTACTTAGCATCCACCCAACCCACTTATTAATGGGAGCTCTGGGGTGCACCTCGATTACCGAGAGTGGACTTCCCTGTCAATGATTACTTCTTCCTACAAGTGTTGTTGCATTTATGCATTTGAGAATTGAAAGCGAAGATTTAGCGTAAGCTTAGTTGGTCACAAGAGTAAAGCTATTGGGATAGATTAGAGGTTCAGACCCACTTCCCTCAGAGTCTTGAAAAATGTAGGCTTTAATTCGGAGGAACCCCAAAAAAATAAAAAGATGAAAGCAAAGATAACTCAGCTGGGAAGCATTGGCAATGTCTGGTAATGGGACGGTGAGAGTTGCTAATCAAGAGGCGTTCTCAGTATTTTATAACCACCTGTGAGACTAGATCCATCTAGTACTGGGTCAGGGAACTCCATGATTGGTTACTAGAACATTGAACAACACGACGAAACGATTCATAGCTTTGCTATGTTTACATTTGTTTGTACATGTTTCGTACAGGTAAGTAATATACACACAAAGACAAATGACAAACGACGTAACATACAAGCCTCTATTTCGACAAAACAAAACTACATCCTCACAGTTATAAATCACATGGCTGGTCTTCTGCAAGATGCAGCTTGCCTAATATCTGCTCCAAACCTTGTAGGGTAATCTTATAGCGGTCTTCTGATTTCCTACCTTCCTCCACAACCCCCACTATGCATTTGTACAGATGGTCATACCTGTGAATAGGATTATTAGCATCAATACCAGTGCAGCTGTTGTCAAGTACATAAGATCGCTTTATGTCTTTCCTCCACCGCGTTAGAATGTACTGAGGTGGCAGCTCCTCCATGCCATTTTGGCTAAGGACACATAGCGAATGTCTACATAAATAGCCAGTAAAGTTGAACAGACCACAAACGCAGACGGCGTCCATTTCTGTTGCATTGTAGATAACTTCAAAGTCCTTGGTCTCTCGCCTATTTCCCTCAACTTCTATTTGCTCTTTCACCATGTATGTTATCACTGGCCCATCAGCATTTACTTGCCTTGTGCTAAAACAAGAGTAGATGCCTTCCACTTCTCTTTCAAATCTCCTCAATACTTCGTTTGTGTACAATTTTGACAGTTGCATCTCAAAATAAGTTCTTGATTTCAGCAAAACACTTAAATTCCTTGAATCCATGTCAGCCAATGCTTCAAGCTGATGGTGACTTTGCAAAGCTTGATGATACTTGTCAAAGAAATCTTTCAGGGGAGTGTGCTCATCCAGATATCCTGCAAAGAATGGGGTCACAATCTCCTTTGGCTCAAGTGGATACATTCCAGCTAAAAATATTTCCTTCAAATAAGCTGGAACCCAATGTTTCTTGTCTTTATATATTGAATGGATCCATTTCTGGTCCTTGATTCCCTGACGCTGGGTCATTTCCACCCAAGCTGCTTCAAATTCCTCGGGCCTTAGAAAGTAGTGAATTACCCTAGTCAACTCTGCTTTGATCGCTTCAAGGTCAAATGGTACTCCTAGATTCTCTGGAAGTTTTTGCATGATACTTGATAGAAAAATACAGTGAGAAGCTCTTGGGAAAACATCAGCAATGACATTCTGCAAGGTCTTACAATGGTCAGTAATGACAGCTTGTGGAGGGCGTCCCAGCATACATGTAAGCCATGCTCTCAATAACCATGTGTATGACTCAGTAGTTTCACCTGCAAGTAGACCACAACCCAGTAGTATAGACTGCCCATGGTGATTTACGCCCAGAAACAAAACCAGTGGTACTTCGTATTTGTTGGCCAGGCATGTAGAGTCAATTCCAACTACATCACCAAAATAACGATATGCAACCCTAGACCGTGCATCAGCCCAGAACAAATTCCTCATATATCCTTTTTCATTAAGATCCACAACATAAAAAAAGTTGGGATCCATCAGTTGTGAATGGCAAAAGAAATTTTGAACAGCTTGGACATCTCCTTCTTTAAACTTCAGATGCTTGGGAGAGAATTTGTCATTAGCAACATGTTCATCATCATCATCATCATCTACACCTCCATTGCCCTCAGTATCAATAACTACTGTTCTAAATAGCCTAATTTTCTGTAGGTCAGGACCATCTAATTGCAATGTCCTCTTCATTCCAGCACCTATAAGTCTATGTGACTTGAAGGACTTCCCACTTGCTGGGCTAAGTAAGTGATTATGCTCAAGTTCAACTTCAATGATCCTCCATCTTTTGTTTTCCATCAACCTGAACTTTACCATTGCTGGACAGCCAGTTCTAGTTTCAGGCCTTGGGCGATTCGCTTCGCTCTTTTTCTTGAAACCTGCACTGCTGCAGCTAAGTTTTCCTCTGTATCTTTCTTTACTCTTTCTATACCATGTGTTACTTACTCTAACCCCAAATCCTTGTTCCTTGGCATAACAATTGTAAAAATAGTACACGTCCTCATAAGACTCAAACTCCATTCCAACAGAAGGAGGAAGGAGATTCTCTCCTTGAATTATGCCATTTTCACCAACATATTCAGTCATTGTGCAATCTCCCTCTATCTCATATTCATCAGCATCAGCATCATCATCACCTACTGGCTCAGTGTTTAGAGACACTTCATTCATCTACAAGGGATACAAAGTAAAGTCAATGCAAATAGAGTTGCCAGAAGCCTGGAACTAAATCAACTGAGACAAAAGGAAAGAAATAAGGACAATCACATATGTTACACTACAGCATTCTAGTAAAGTGTTGTGTCCCACGGGTATATTGCATTTTGTCCTATCAATGAAATAGTTGAGCATATCCTGCTGATAGCCTCACCTTTGCTATAGCGCCATCCACAGTGACATTAAAACCATAACCTATACAAAATGAAAAGAAATAACCTATGCTAGAAGGCCTGATAGGCAAATACGAAGCATATTGCTGCTTCAACAAAATTCAACTTCAGTGATGTTTGGCAGAGACTCACTCGACAGTGGACAGCTATTTAACATGCCTAAATATTTGTGCAGCGGGATCTTATTCACCCATTTACTAGAAATCAGAGTTGACTATGTGTAACGTGAGATTCTTAGTCATGTAAGACACATTCACGAACCCAAAAAGAAAAAACTTGGTTTTGGTCCTGTGATAAGATTATACTTTACTTCTTTATATTGTCTGTGCATTTGGTGTCCAAACAAGAATCAATGACATAACATTTGAAATAAAACCACAGTCCATGATTGCAAACTACCATGACCGAGTTTCCCAGCACAACGATCATATATGCCTCTTTATTACTCGAAGTCTGCTAATGTAGACTGCTTCACTTATCTACCTCCAAAGTTATCACATGAATTATCAATCAAAGCAGCAACCACAAACAAGATCCACAATTCCCGCAGACAAAAGAAATATAAAGCTTGGTCTACGCGTTGCTGTGTTGTCACTAAAAAGTAAATCCTCTTTCAAGAAGTCATGTTTTTGCTAGGACCCTCAAGGGATAGCTCCAAAAGCAAAAGGAGGGTCATGTGTTACACACGCCAAAGAAATAAAGGGAACACCCAAGAATTCAGTAAACTTAACCCCACTCTTCAAGCAACAAGAATTGAGAAAATCAAGTGGCAGTGCCAGTGAAGACAACCTATGTAACAACCCGAAACATCCCAAATGTAAAAAAGAAAGCAAAACAGAAACAAACTAACGATACCTGCATAACCAACCAGACAAGGTTCGATATTACAATACAAGACAAGAAGCATCGTAGAAACGAAAATTGAATGGCCCAAATAAAAAAAAAAACAAAAGAAGGAAGCATTAAATGTAATAGAATTTGTGGGCTTTGGCCACATCTACTAACCTTCTTTCTAATGGATTCGATAGTCGAGATTATTGAGATTTAAGTGAAGTCAAGAGAGACCCATCTCCATTGTTCCGAGAAAGCACCAGTCTTGACATGAGCGAAGAACTTCTGCACTTGGGCTAACGTTTTACATTTATTTACAAGAAAACCCCATTGGTTTTGTAAGTCCGGCATTGATGCCTCCAATTAATTTAGGGATGATAAAATACTTTTTTCTATTAATATTTTATTTTGAAATTTTATTATAAACACTGTGTTAGTAAAATGTCAGTGAGATAAAACCTTTGAAATAAAATGCTTTCATAGACCAAAGTTTTGACTATGTAGAATTTTCAAAATTTATTTGATCTAATGAGTTGATTTAAAATTACTCAAAAAAATTTGATCTAAAAAGTGACTTGACAAAAAAAAAAAAAACTTAAAAATTTATAGTCAAATTCAACTTGTCCTAAACAAATTTGTTTTTCTTAAAAGAACAAAAAGAGTAAAATAAAAAATTATAAAATTTATTTTATTTGTAAGAATTAAAAATTAAATTTAAAATTTAAAAATAAGATTATAATATTTGAATTATATATTTTATATAAAAAATAAAATTTTATTATTTTCACTATAAATTTTATAAATATTTATTTAAAAAAATATAATTTAATATTTTTTTATATTTTTATTTATTATTTTATTTATATATGCATAAGTATAGTTCATCTTTTTATATATTATACAATATACATAATATTTAATTTATTATATATTTAATTATATATTTATTTTTATATTTATAACATTTTAAATATATATATCTATATATAAGTATGTCATATACTTGTATATATTTTATAAAAATTAGTGAAAAACAAAATATTATATAATTTTAATACAAATTAATATATAAAAAATAAAAAAATAAATATAAATAATAATATATATAAATATTTTAATATTTAAAAAATAAAATATTAGTTTTAAAATAGTAATTTATTAATTTATGAGTCAATGTAAACTCAAACAACTTAAATTTTTTTCGATAATTATTTTGATATCTATACATATAAAATTTTCTTAAAAAAGTATATAATTTTTTTTCTTCTACATAAACAAGCACTCAATGAAGGTAGAAAAATTGTATTCGAAAGCTTGTAGATGAGCAAGAGATAGCTCACTTCACTGACTATGATATTGTCATTGCCTTTACTTATTATTATCATCAGCTCTCCCGCCCCTAAGGTTCATGTATTATGCAACCAGTCATGAATTTCGTGAAAGCCCGGGTGACCAAATAGGTGAACTATCAGTGGCAGAAACCTTTCACAAAGGAAGAAATATTTCAAGCGCTTGATAAAAAACACCCTACAAAAGCTCTTGGCCCTCATAGTATGCCTATAGTGTTTTACCAGTCCTTTTGGTATATTATTGGGGATGATATTGTATTGTAGGTTCTAAATATTTTAATTCACAGGGGGGATCCCTTCTTTCTTAACCATACGCATCTGTGCTTTATCTTAAGGGTATTCTTACGAGGGCTTTGCAAAGATTTTTGACTTATATGCTTGTCCAACGTCATTATGAAAATTATAGTAAAAACTGTGACTAATAAGTTGAAATTAATTCTACCAAAAATAATTTCAAAAGCTCAAAGCACTTTTATTCCTGGGATGCTCGTCATGAATAATGCTCTCGTTGCTTTTGAAGTATTCCACTATATGTAGCATAAGCTCCGTGGCAACAAGGGGTATATGACACTAAAAATTGACATGAGCAAAGCTGATGATAAGATGGGAGTGGGTTTTCTTGGAGAATATAATGCTGCGAATGGAATGCAACGCATAATAAGTACAATTGGTGATAAGATGCGTAACGACAGTTTCATACTCCCTTGTTGTGAGCTCTACACCTAAAGAAGTTTTCTCTCCAACTAGAAGCATTCGACGTGACAATCCACTCTCCCCTTATTTGTTCTTGTTATGTGCAAAGGGGCTCTCTCTTCATTAATGACTTCGACGACAAGGGAGGGTTCTATTAATGACATCCAGATTTGTCGTAAGGCTCCAGCAATAACTTACCTACATTTGGCAAATGATAGTGTGCTTTTCACAATAGCTTCAATTGTAGAATGCCAACAACTCAAGTTTATTATCTCTCGTTTTGAACGGGCTTCTGGGTGCAAAATATTGGGCCTTCCTATGATTCTAAGTCATTCAAAAAAGGTCTTTAGCTTGATTCTAGACAGGGTGAGAAAAAAGTTTTCTGGATGGAAAGAAATGAAGTTTTAAAACTTCATTACTTTGATTAAAACTTCATTTCTAATCGGCTAGACAGGTATAGCTTATATGACATTTTGAGTGAACGGAAGTTTACACTGTTAAGAGTGCCTACCGCCTTGCCGAGGCTCAGTCCAGCTCTGCTCCTTGCACCTATAATTCTGCTGGCCTCAACTCATAAAATAGTCAGTGGATTAAGCCTTAGTGTTTGCAAATTCCACACATAGTTAACATTTCTTGTGGAGAGCCTATAAAGGGTTCATGTCTACAAATGATCAGCTAGTGCATAAAGGCCTCATGGTTGATTTGCTTTGTCCTCGGTGTGGTATTGAAGCTGAAACTCTTGAGCACATTCTATTAAAAAAAGGAGAATTTCTCTTACTAAAATTCTCAATTCTGTAATGCAGGATCTTTTCTTTATATGAATATTAATATGTAGATCGTAATGGATTTTACATACCTCTGTCCATAATGTCGGGTTCTTACTACGAAGATGAGAATCCTCTTCTGATTTTGCCTTTTGATGAATTTCTCCTACTCTTCCCCTTTCCCTTTCTTCTGGTTTTTCTCTTTGATGGTGGAGAAGAGGAAAAGAAGTTATAATGGAAAAAGTCACGTCTCCAACCTTCTGTAACCGTTATCTTTAATAGGGGAGTGATTCCCTCTTTTCTTATAACTGTTATCTTTAATAAGAAGAGTGATTCCCTCTTTTCTTATAACCATTATTTTTAATAGGGAGAGTGGAAGGATTTTAAACCCAATGACCCAAATTACCGTTATGTCTAACTGATCATCATATTAGACATTTTATATTTGGTCATACTTTAAATAACAAGGGTCATTTATGTCAATTAATTTAACAATCTCCTACTTGACCCATGTTATGACTTAATGAATCAATAACGAATAAGTGTACACCATACTTAAAGATCATCAAACCATAATACTTGATTGAATTAAATGATTGGATCATGGCGGTCATATATCTTTTAGCGATATGATTCCTTCCATGTATCACATAATCATCATAATTCATAATAACTTTACCGAGGAACATTGAGATTTTAAATTGTCATTTCCAAATACACTATTAGTTATCTCACAAACTATAACTGTATACAACTTAATGTAGATAACAAAAACGCAAACAAAACCATGACTTTAATTGAATTCATAAGTGTCACAATGATATGAGCAGTATAAAACATTAACTTTCAAGAGAATGAGGACCTGTCCAAAATGCTCATCCGTTCAACATGTCCAGTAAATGTTTTCGGTAGCAAACCTTTAGTTAACGGGTCCGTTATCATCAATTCAGTACCAATATGCTCAATGGACACTTTTTGGTTTTGTACTTCTTCCTTAACATATAAGTATTTCAAATCCATATGTTTTGCACCTTTAGAATACCTATCATTCTTAGAGAAGAAAACAGCTACAAAATTATCACAATAAATTCTTAACGACTTTTCTATATTGTCGACCAAATCAAACCTTAAGATAAAATTCCGCAACTATAATGCATGAATAGTAGCCTCAAAGCATGCTGCAAATTCAGCCTCCATAGTGGAAGTAGCAATGATAGACTACTTCCCACTTTTCCATGAAACTGCTCCTCCAGCCAGCAAAAATATATAACCAAATGTAGATTTCCTCGAGTCTACACATCCAGCATAATCTGAATCCGAATAGCCTACTACTTCAAGATAACTTGATCTTTTATAAGTAAGCATATAATCTTTAGTGCCTTGTAAGTACCTAAGTACTTTCTTTCTGGCTTTCCAATGATCTATTTCAGGATTACTTTAATATCGGCCTAACATTCCGACAGCGAAACTAATGTCTGGCCGAGTGCATGTTTGAACATACATCAGACTTCCAACCAGCAATGTATAGGGAATGGATTCCATTGATTTTCGTTCCAAATCATTCTTTGGACATTGCAATTCACTGAACTTGTCCCCTTTCTGAATTGGAACTATTCCTGTAAAGCAATTTTCCATTCTAAATCTCTCTAATACTTTATTAATATAGCCTTTCTGAGACAATCCTAACAATCCTTGTGATTTATTGCAAAATATTTGTATTCCTATCACATAGGATGTCTCATTCATATCTTTCATTTCAAAAGTTTCAGAGAGAAATTTCTTAACATTATGCAACAAACCCATGTCATTAGCAGCTAAAAGAATGTCATCGACATATAGGACTAATATAATGAACTTACTCCCACTGACCTTCATATAGATACACCGATCAACGGTGTTCTCTACAAAATCATATGATGTAATGGTATTATTGAACTTAATATACCATTGTCGGGAGGCTTGTTTCAGTTCATATATCGATTTCTTTAATTTACACACCAAATTTTCTTTCCCTGTGGTTATGAAACCTTCAGGTTGGTCCATATACACTTCCTCTTCTAAGTCACCATTCAAAAAGGTGGTCTTTACATCCATTTGGTGGAGCTCTAGGTCATAGTGAGCCACCAAAGCCATAATGATTCTTAAGGAGTCTTTCTTAGAGACTGGAGAGAAAGTCTCCTTATAGTCAATACCATCCTTTTGAGTGTAACCTTTGGTAACAAGTCTGGCCTTATACCTTTCGATGTTGCCTTTTGAGTCTCGCTTGGTCTTGAAGACCCATTTACAGCCAACTCGTTTTGATCTTTCAGGCAACTCCACTAGTTCCTAGACTTGATTTACATTGATCAATTTTATCTCTTCTTTCATGGCATTGAACCACTTTTCAGAATCATTACATTACATGACTTGTTTAAATGAGACTGGATCTTTATCAATGCTTAATTCATATTCATGTTCAAGTGAGTAAACCATATAATCATTCGATATGGTTGATCTTTTCTGTCTTGTAGACCTTTGTAATGTCATTTCTTGTGGTATCACTTGCTCATTTGTGACTTGCATATTGTCACTTGGTTCATCACTTATGTGTTCATTTTGTGTGTTTCGAATATCAATTTGTTGTCTTTGCATGTCGCGTAACTATAATGCAACAAAAGAAACAACAATTTGAGTAGAAACACTTGGTATGGGGATAACAACTTGAGTAAAAGTGTTCATTGTGGATCTTTCATTTTGTAATTCTCTAATATCCACCTTTCGTGATTCCCCACTCCCACTGAATTGACCATTTTCAATGAACCGAGTATTGCCAGACTTAACTATTCTAGTACTATAGTTAGGACAACAGAACCTATATCCTTTAGACTTTTTAGGATAGCCAATGAAGTAACCACTAATAGTTCTTGCATCAAGCTTTCTTTCATGTGGATTATATATCTTTACTTCTGCTGAACAACCCCAAACATAAAGGTGTCTTAAACTAGGTTTCCTACCTGTCCATAACTTATAAGGAGTCTTAGGGACAACCTTACTAGGAACCCTGTTCAACAGATATGCAATAGTTTTTAATGCATGCATCCACAAGGATAAAGGTACAGTACTACAACTTAACATGCTCCTAACCATATCCATAAGTGTGCGATTCTGCCTTTCCGCTACACCATTCTGTTGTGGTGTACCAGGTATTGTATACTGTGCACATATGCCTCGATTTTCAAGAAGTTTTGCAAATGGACCAAGACATTGTCCACTTTCATTGAATTTTCCATAATATTCACCACCTCTTTCTGACTTAATTACTTTCACTTTTCTATCTAACTGCCTTTCCACTTCATTTATAAACACCTCCAGGGCGTTTACTGATTGAGACTTTTCATGCAGTAGATATAAGTAACAATATCGTGAGTAGTCATCTATAAACGTGATGAAATATTTCTCACCACCCCATGTTGAAATATCAAAGGGGCCACAAATATTAGTGTGTATTAATTCTAAAGGCTCATTACTTCTCATGACTGGGTTCTTTGATGTGTGTCTTGTTTGTTTCCTTTTTATACAGTCAACACATACCTCCCAATCAGTAAAATCCAATTGAGGCAGGACATCACCTTTCACCAACCTCAATATCCTTTCTTTGGATATATAACCTAATCTTTGATGCCATAAGAAAGCAGAATTGTCATCATGTGCATTACGTTTGTTACCTATATTATGCTCAACAAGAAATAGAGAATCAGCATACATAGTATCAAGATTAAAACGGTACAAATTATCAACCAAAGTACCAGATCCATAATGGTACGAATGTTTATACAATGAAAATGCACCGTTTCCAATCTTAAGGTTAAATCCTACTTCATCCAACTTTGCAATAGAAACTAAATTTCTAGCATATTCAGGAACATAGAGACACTTTTCCAGATCTAGGTGACACTTAGTATCTAAAATTAATCTATACGTCCCAATTCCTTCTATTCGTGCCTTCATTTTGTTTCTCATATAAAGGAATTTCTCAATTCCTGTTATGGGCTAGATTGAAAGGAATCCCTGCATGATATGTGACACATGAATAGTAGCTCCAGAGGTTAACCACTAAGTATTATTAGGTACTTCAATTACATTTGATTTAAAACATACTGATATACAGTACATACCTTTCTTTTCGAACCAAGCCTTTTTTTTTGGACAATCTTTCTTGAAGTGACCAATCCTTTTACAGAAGAAGCATTTTTTATCCTTGTGAATCTAACCTCTAGTGACTTTCATAGAGGCTTTGTCCTTCTTCTTATCCTTTTTATATGGTCTAGACTTGCTACTACTAGCATCATTATGAACAGTGAGATGAATAGAGTGATCCTTTATCTTCTTTAATCTCCCTTCCTCCTGAACTAATATGACCTTAATTTCTTGAAGGTTCCATTTCTCTTTGATAGTGTTATAATTCACTTGGAACTGACCAAATTCAAGAGGTAATGAGTTGATGATGAATTGTACCAAAAAGGATTCACTTACATTCATGCCCATTGTTTTCAACTTTGTTGCTAGATTAGCCATACTAGTCACATGATCATGAATAGGCTGTGACCAATCAAATTTCTTAGTCGTCAGCTCACTCATTAGGCTTCTTACAATAGATTTATCAGTTATATCTGATTGAGAGTATTCCTTAATTCTCATCATAAATTCCCTTGTATTTTCCGTTTTAGGCATCGATGGCTTGACATTTTCAGGTATCGTCATTCGCATCAAATTCAAACACAGCCTATTAGACCGTTCCCAAGCCTCATGCAAAGACTTGTGAGATTCTGTACTGGTCTCAGTAATGGCTGCAAGCTTTTCATCCGAGATGACTGCTAAGTCCAAACCCAAAACGCCTAAGTGAAACTGAATATACTCAGATCACTCCGCATAATTCAATCCATTGAATTTGATCATCGCATTGCCTAAGGTGAACATGTTATTGGAAGTTGTAAACATAATCCAAATTTACACACTAATACTTTGAATAAACTTAAATGGATTCAGATCAACTTTGATTATGTATTTAAGTTCACCTTTGGGTGATCCTCAAATACATAACTTTAATCAATGATGATGCTAATTTAGATATAATTTAGATATACTTTGATAGATCAATCAATCATACTAGAGTTAACATGAATGTTATCTTTGGATATACAATCATATTTACCCAGTATATCAATGAATCTCTTTTAGTATTATTAATTATAGGTAATGATCCATCTTTGGATGATCTCCTAGCCTTATAATTAATAATCATAATTGTTCATTTCAAATTTGTACAACGTTTCATTAGCATCTAAAGAAATGAACAACTAAAATTCACAATCAAATACTTAAATCCTTTCAAGTTAGGCTACTTTGGTAACCAATAAACTTTCAATATTTGATTGATGTCAATATGATCTCAATAAACTTCAAAATCTTTAATTATTGAGATCATTCAATTTGACGAAATATCAATAAACAATCAATGATACGAAAAATAAATTCCTTTTTTTTTGGGTCAACACTGACCAATACGCCAAGTACTGTTCCGGTAGCTGGCTAATTCCGCATGCCGACAAATGCTAGCAGGGTGCCACTCTAATAGCCAGATCCTAATATTCATTAATTTCTTTCTTTCCGTTGACCACGTCGACTAAAACGGCGTGAAAAATCAAATCCGAAAAGGGGAAGGGCCGGTGGTGGACATTCGGGAAAAATAACAAATTTTTTTTTTTTTTGGCAAATGGCAAAGGGTCGCCAGCTTTTTCTTTTCAATGCCGACGATTTCTTTTCTTTTCAACGTCGGTCGTTTTCCTTTTCTTTTCAACACCGGCCAATTCTTCTTTTATAGCAAATTACAGTATTTACAAACCTGCTCTAATACCAATTGTTAAAAAAAGGAGAATTTCTCTTACCAAAATTCTCAATTCTGTAATGCAGGATCTTTTCTTTATATGAATACTAATATGTAGATCATAATGAATTTTACATACCTCTGTCCATGATGTCGGGTTCCTACTACGAAGATGAGAATCCTCTTCTGATTTTATCTTTTGATGAATTTCTCCTACTCTTCCCCTTTCCCTTTCTTCTGGTTTCTCTCTCTGATGGTGGAGAAGAGGAAAAGACGCTATAATGGAAAAAGTCACGTCTCCAACTTTCTGTAACCGTTATCTTTAATAGGGGAGTGATTCCCTCTTTTCTTCTAACTGTTATCTTTAATAGGGAGAGTGATTCCCTCTTTTCCTGTAACCGTTATTTTTAAAGGGGAGAGTGGAGGGATTTTAAACCCAATGATCCAAATTACTGTTATGTCTAACTGACCATCGTATTAGACATTTTATATTTGGTCATACTTTAAATAACAAGGGTCATTTATGTCAATTAATTTAACACGTTCTCCTTTTATGCCTATGGTTAGTCAGAGTGTGGTTTTTTAGCCCACTTATCTTACATTTGAAGGGCATGAAACTGAGATCCTTTATTGAATGGTTTCAATCTTTTTTAGGCAAGTGAAGGGGTGACGAAATTGAGCTCGTAGTTATGATATCATAGGCTCTATAGAAGGGGTGTAATATGCTAGTTATGGAGCAAAAGATACTTGATCTGACTATATTTCTAGACATGGCACTGAAGCTTCACATGGACCATAAGCAAGCAATAATACAGGAATGGTCCTTGTGGCAAGCACAAGAACAAACTACCCAGAAGTCGCCAGATGGTGAGGTTATTAAAACTAATATAGATGCTATAAAGGGGCATGGGCGGGCAGGACTCAGAATATTTTCTGTAACCACAGAAGTGAGCAAAATTTTCACCTTTTCGAAAGTGATGCTCGACACTTTCCCTTTGGATATCTTGTAGATCTTAGTTATTTGGGAGACCATACATAAGGCAACCAAGCTCTCATTGCCTTATATATATGTGGAGTCCAATAGCTTACTTGCAATTTAAGCTATCCAATCTCAGCAAATCGAGCACTCAATGGTGGGACATTTGGCAAAGGATATTAGGGCCCCAACATCGTAGTTTACTTGTTCGTCATTTCATCATATTAGATGGCACATTAATAGAGTTGTTCACGCTCTTGCTAATGAAGCATTGATTAATTTAGGTGATACTGTATGGCATCAAATAGCCTTATCACACCTTTTCTTTTATTGCCCAATAATAAGTACTTGCTCTTCTTGAACGAATAAATGTCTCATCTTTCCCTCATAAAAAAAGAAAAAAAAGAAAAAACTAAAGTGTTAAACTTAAAAAGTAATTAACGAGAAATTAAGGATTAAAGATAAAAGAATTAAAAAATAAAAAATAAAGATTGATTTATTAGAAAAGATTGATTTTTGATCAATTAAGAATTTTAATATATTTAATTACTTGAGTAATAGAACATTATATATATGTATATATACTCAAAGGTCTAACTTGATAGTTTATTAATGTAAAAATAATTATGTCTACTACTTTGAAAAAAAATAAAAGATAATCATTAAATTCTATAAATTAAGGAAATCACGTCATTTCATCATCCTTTAAAGCAACATTGTTTTTAAAAATTACTTTGCAAAACAATAATAGAATTCTCAGGTACTATCTTTAATAAGAAGATTGGTTCACTAAATAAGAATTTGAGTGATACCTTGGTTTTCACGCTTAACAATGTATTAGTCCAAGATAATTTGTTGCTGAACATTCACCTCTTGTGTAAAAATAATATTAGGTAGCTGGCTTTGTGTAATATGAAA
Source organism: Bruguiera gymnorhiza (assembly GCA_020883675.1). NCBI lineage: Eukaryota > Viridiplantae > Streptophyta > Magnoliopsida > Malpighiales > Rhizophoraceae > Bruguiera > Bruguiera gymnorhiza. The sequence goes on from JAIRCJ010000040.1 coordinate 60,926, forward strand.
GAAAAAAAAATGTGTTTTGGACCTTATTAGTAGGTTAAGACAATAAGTAATAAGACTAATATATTCAAGGACTTTATACGACGTAAAAAAGTGAGAAGATAATTTCATTATTGAGTGAATAGTGATCAACAACTATTGATATGGTTAAAGCCTAAAATATACTCAATCTCCCACTAAAAACTCATATTTAGTACAATGTGTATCAATGTATTGCTTCATACGGGCTTGGGTTGCAACAAGATTGTTTTAGAAGTTAAAGTAACTTATCCCTATTTTGTAAGTCTTTATCAACTTTGTCCACCTAGTTATATACCTTGCAAGAATAGATGGGACTTAACCATAAACAACTTCAAATAAGGACATCTTTGTTGAAAAATGATAATTGGTATTATACCACTACTCAGCTCAAAAAAGTCATTTTACCTAATCCTTTGGCTTGTCACTTACAAAGTAGTAAAGGTAATTATCTAAGCACTTGTTAACTATCTTAGTCTATTCATTCATTTGCAGGTGGAAAACAGTGCTCTTATTTAATTGTGTCCCTTGTAAATGAAATGACTCAATCACTGATAATAGATTTAAGAATACTACATGCTTAATATCTAGTCGAATTTGATTTTATTATAATAGAAAAAGCTATTGATATATTCTATGACAGTTAAATCTAACAATAGTGACATAATTACACCATCCTCCCATTTAGATTAAAAAAAAAAGAAAAAAAAAAGAGGGGATAAATTCAACTAGTCTTTTTGCCAATATCTATACTATAACTAGAAATGTGGTACAAGTAATTCTCCAAATCTGGTATAAAAAATAGAAACAAAAGAAAAGGCTTTTCGCATCTTTTTTTCATTATACATAATTGCTAACAAAAATCACTGATAATAGATTTAGGAATACTATATAGCTTTACAATATTTTCATAAAAAATGCAAGCAATGTTAGTGGTAGTATAAAGATGACTAATAGCACAAAAATGAATATATTTAGTCAAATGATCTTCAACAACAAAAATATCTGTTTTACCTTAACACAATAGAAGTCCATAAAGCTATTTGTCCAATTGTTTTTTGGAATATTCAAAGGTTGAAGAAGACCTAGATATGCCATAAATTCACTCTTATGACATTGACAAACATCATATTCAGCTACAAATTTTTTTTTTTTCACTCTTCATATGCCTTTAATAAAATTCATGGCAAATATGCTTGTAAGTACAAAGAAATCTTTAGTGTCCAGCAATCAAAGATGCATAAAACTCTTATAAGATTGTTTCCTTCCAACAAGAACTAGGAACAAGTACCATCTTGTCCTTATAGTGAAAGTTTGTAGAGAATGTCAAGTGTCATAGGCAATCAAATTAGGATCTTCTTGCAATTTCTCAAGAACTTCCTAAGTTTTAGGATTATCCCACCACTTATATTTAATTTTCACAAAAGTATTATAAATAGAGATAAAGATTATCATAACTTAGCATACTCTGAAATGCGAGATAATGTATTGGTTATAAGATTTTTGCTTCCTTTCTTATAAAAAATCTCATAATCATATCCCAATAATTTACAAATATACTTTTACTGCTATATAAAAAAGATCTATTATTTTAATAAATATTTTAGACTTTTGTGATCAGTTTGAATTTGAAAATACCTTCCAATCAAGTAAGGACACCATGTTGTAATTGCATAAACCATAGCTAACATCTTTTTGTCATAGATAGACATACTAAGATGTTTTGGTAATAAGTTTTGTTGGTAAACGCTATAAAAAGACCCTTTTACATTAACACTGCACTAATTATAACTCTAAAAGCATTAAATTCGATAATAAATACCTTATTAAAGTCAAGTAAGACAAGAAATGATGTAATAATCATAACATGCTTAAGAGAAACAAATGCTTCCTTTGTTTTTTCACTCCAGTTGAATGAATATTTCTTTAAAAGAGTTGTTAAATAAACATTGATCTTCCTATAATTATAGACAAACTTGTGATGATAACCATTCAATTCCAAAAAGCCATATAATGCCTTAATTGTTTTAAGATATTTCATTGTTCGGCTAGTAAAACTGCACTTTGACTTCTTAATAAACAAAAAATAATCATGTAAATTAGCAAACACAGTTCATAAATGTGATAGATAAGCATAAAAAAAATTATATACCAAGATATTATCAAAAAGTATTAAAACAAACTTACACAAATGTGGTTGGAATATGTCATTCATTAAGTTTTGAAATGTTAAAAGAGTATTAGTAAGCTCAAAAGGCATAATCAAGAACTCATAATGGTCATCTTGTGTCTTGAAAGTTGTTTTCTAAATATCCTCCTTACGGACCCAAATCTAGTGATAACCCAATCTTAAATTAAGTTTAGTGAATAATTGCATACTTCCTGACTCATCCAATTGCTCATTAATAACAAGAATAGGATATTTATTCTTCAGAGTGATACAGTTAAGCACTTAATAATCCATATACATCTCTAAGATCTATCTTTCTTCTTTACTAGGAGAATAAGAAAGGAGTAGGGACTAATACTAGACTTGATGATGCTAGTTTCTAACATTTTTTTCACAATTTTCTCAATCTCTTCCTTTTAGAAATGTAGATAACTATAAGGTCAAATATTAGTAGGTGCATTCCTAAGCAATAAAAGAATACAATGATCATGTGCTCTCCTTGTAAGTAAACTTGTGGGCTCAGTAAATAAATAAGAGGAGTCAATCAATAATGTCTCGACCTCTTTTTCCTTTATAAAATGAGATTTTATCATCTTTGCATTATACAAATGCACAAAGAACCCTTATCCCACTTTTTGCAGGACATTCTCCATCTAATGGCTTGTGATAGTGGTGATTTTTACCACTATACCTTCCTTGTAACTTTACCATGTGCCTATTCAAGAAAAACTTCATTATTAACCTGAAAAAATTCCAAGTAATATCTCCCAAGGCTTGTAACAAGTCAATATCAAGAATAATCTCATAATCTTCCAAAGGTAATAAAAAAAGATCAAAATTAACAACCTAACCTTGTAGTAAGAGTTTCATCTACCTTAATAGCTTTCTCAATTAACTTAATCATTAAAAGCTTCCCTTGTTTACATTGATACTTTTTAGCCACTTATTATCATAGTATCGATATAGTCTCTTTGTCAACCACTCTTTCCATTATTGTTGAGTCAAATGTCTAGTGTTAATGGGACAAATTAAAGAAGATGAGTTAGTCTTACCATTAAGAGGTTTGTTAACTCATTCAATAATTGGGTGACAATTTTCAATGCTCGACTTCTTCTTTTATAAGCAAGCAAAGAAGATAGTCATTACTATTGTTTATGATTAATAAGCTTTGACTTCATATTAAATGTTAGAAAGAAGCCCTTTAATGAAGGTTCTTACCAATTGTCTTTCTAACCAATCGTTAGCTTGATTGGCAAGTTGCTGAAAATGACTTTGAAACTTTAGAATGTTTGATGTCTAACAAATTTTTGTGAACTCTCCATCAATGTTATGATATTTTGAAGGCCTAAGGTGTATAAGAAGGCTTTTAGTAAAATTAACTTAAGACCTTCTAATTGAATAGAGGCAATTTCCACCTTAAAGTCTTTTGTCGTATAATGAAAATAGAAATATTTTTCGTCTTTGGAAATCCAACCTGTGGGATCACTTTTATCCCAATGAGGAAATTTCACCTTCATATGTGGTTATGTATAGTTGTGGTCAACATTTCCAAAGGACTTCTCTAGTTCTTTTTATTTATTAGTAAATTTAGAAGTATTGTCTCCTAACTAGATTTTTCCTAGAGCAAGGACCATTTGTCCGATCCTCTTAAAGGACTCTCATATAAGAGATGTTGATTTTTCAACATGGGATATTTTAGTGTAAAATCAAATAAGTAGTGTGAAAACATGGCATAGGACTACAAATTAGTGATTTTAAAATTTTTCTTTTGTTGTCAAATAAGAGAGGTATAAACTAAATGGTTTTTGTTTTTTATTTTTTTTGTTGGCAAGGTTATGGAACATAAGGGAAATCCTTATAAACACTACTTTGATACTAAAAAAATGAGAATTTAGAGATCAAAAATAAGAAAATTACAAAAATAAAAGATAGGAATTTATCTTTTTAAGGGAATTAATTTTTAATAATTTTTTAAAGGAATCAACTTCTAATAAGCTAAAGGTTTTGATATATTTGATTGAATAAATGAAAAAGTCTTAGGGCATTACATATATACAGAGTTAAGAGTTTAACTTGACAACTTACTAATACAAAAAAAAAAAAGTTATTCATACTAATTCAAAAAAAATAAAAGATAATTATTAAACCTTATAAATTAAGGAAATTACTCAATTAATATGACTCAAGGTTGAAAAGACATACAAAAAAAATTAATAGTTTATACTATATATAATAAATTTAAATGGATCACATATGTGTGTAAAATTAATTTACAAAAATAACTAGTTTGTAATTAAAAGGTCTCTAAAATTTAAAAGTATGGATGATTCTTGAAATTGTCTAACTTTTTCTTTTAATTTTTGAGATGTTCATTGGCTAGCTAACAATGTCATCATAAAAAACATTTTAACATTTTGTTATGATTGATATGTTTTACCCTTCATAAAAGTCTATCATACTTTATGTTAAAGAAACTTCTTTGGACCTCCCTTTAAGATATAAATTGCTAATTGTGTCTACCTAAGGAGCGATAAAATTTTGGCACCCATAATTTATTTATCTATTCAAATTTTATTACTTGGCATTGCAATCTTGACATGTTATATGCAAAATTATTGACTTGCAAGTTTGATATTTTTGTTGAAAGTTATTTTTTCTTACACTTATCATTTGAGCCAATTTTCATGCTATTGTTATTTGTCTCTTCAATTACTTTCCATCTCTTTGTGCTATTAAATTTATACAATTCTTAATTCAAGACAAATTGATGATATAGCAATCTAAATAGAGCATGATTATCGGACTAAATGGAACGACGAGGATTGCGCAGTCATGAACATATATTATTTTAGTAATTATGCTCTCGTTCAATATATTTTTTAAAATATTTAGTTTAGTTTTAAATTTATTATTATTATTATTATTATTTTGCAAAAAAAAAAAAAAAAACTTCTAGACCATGTCTCTCTCGCATCAACATTTTGAAGCCAAAAATCCCGTTCTAAATATCTTAAAAGTTTTATTTATTAAAAAATATTTACATGTAATCATACACATTAAAAAAAGAAGATATTTAATATTTTAAAGATATCATAATAATTAAAAAATTAAATTGTTTATAAAATTTAAAAATTATTTTATTATATAATTTATAATTTAATAAAATTTGTAATAAATTAAAATAAATATTTATTTTATTTTTATTTATAAAATTAGTATTAAATCCAAACATGCGTGAGAAATGACTTTTTTTTGGTCTCTCTCCCCTTTCACGATATTCTTTTAGGGCTAATCACTAATAAATCATGAACTCGATATTTTCTTTAAATATAGTTTTTCTTTTTTTTTTTTTTGGCTGTCAAAAATTTGTGTGTGCCAGAAATAACACGGTGTCAATAGGTTTTCAACGTGATCATAAGTAAATTAAACAGTAAAAAATAAAAGATGACAAAAATTTCAAACCGAGAAAATCAGCATTTGCACGTAATCGGTAAAAATAATAATAATAAAAGAAAAGTTTTCCTCCAGCCAGCCATGCAATCACCTTCTTATTCTTGCCCCAAGATCACAAGCATCACATACAGAACAACGGATCATCCGGAGAAATTACCCAACAATGTCGATTGATTTGAAGCATATCTAAAGTACTATACACAAGTCTCTCTCTTGTCGTCAGTTTCTCCCTTATTCGTCCTATCTCCTGCTTTCGCTCTCTGCCTTGGGCATTCTGTAGTAAAACAGATGCTTTGAGGAATTGATGATACTCCAGGCCACCCGAAGCAGAGGGAAAAGAATAGAAACTCAATTGCTTGCCCCAGAGGATCATATTAAAATTATGATAAAAAACAGATCATCATCCTATTGATTGAAACCATCAAGAATGGCTTGGTGAAGCAGTCCAGTACTTGACAAATCTTGCGTTCCGAACAGATCACGGCGACACAGAATCACTGCAGCAGCCTAAATGCAGGTAGCTAAGATTAACACAAGCACATAATTGAAAATTAACCACATTCATTAAAACAGACAACAAATGACCTCATAAAAAGCCATTTAAATGTCTTAGAAGCTGAGAAATGACCATATCTAAGGTCTTCAATTCATGGTACGGAAAACCACAAATTACAACAGAACGTCTATAAAAAAGTTCTCAAGAACTTTATTCAAGGCCATTGACAATGGCCATCAAACACGGCAGAAATAAGAAAGCAACTGGTCCCACAGCTTAGTAGCCACCGCGAAGGCGCAGGACAAGGTGCAAGGTGGACTCCTTCTGTATGTTGTAGTCCGCAAGGGTGCGGCCATCCTCAAGCTGCTTGCCAGCAAAGATCAGCCTCTGCTGGTCTGGTGGGATACCCTCCTTGTCTTGGATCTTGGCCTTCACGTTGTCAATAGTATCTGAACTCTCCACCTCCAAAGTAATGGTCTTTCCAGTGAGTGTCTTCACAAATATCTGCATCCCCCCACGAAGTCGAAGCACCAAATGAAGGGTAGACTCCTTTTGGATGTTGTAGTCTGCAAGAGTACGTCCATCCTCTAGCTGCTTTCCAGCAAAGATTAGCCTCTGCTGGTCTGGTGGGATACCCTCTTTGTCCTGGATCTTGGCCTTCACATTGTCTATGGTGTCAGAGCTTTCAACCTCCAGGGTGATTGTCTTCCCAGTAAGAGTCTTCACAAAAATTTGCATACCACCACGAAGACGAAGGACCAAGTGGAGGGTGGACTCTTTCTGAATATTATAGTCAGCGAGGGTGCGACCATCCTCAAGTTGTTTTCCTGCAAAGATCAGCCTCTGCTGGTCTGGTGGAATGCCCTCCTTATCCTGGATCTTGGCCTTGACATTGTCAATAGTGTCAGAGCTCTCAACTTCAAGGGTAATTGTCTTGCCAGTGAGGGTCTTCACGAAAATCTGCATCCCACCACGAAGACGAAGCACCAAGTGAAGAGTGGACTCCTTCTGAATATTGTAGTCTGCAAGGGTGCGGCCATCCTCGAGCTGCTTTCCAGCAAAAATCAGCCTCTGCTGATCTGGTGGGATGCCCTCCTTGTCCTGGATCTTGGCCTTGACATTATCGATGGTGTCAGAGCTTTCAACCTCCAAGGTTATAGTCTTTCCAGTTAGTGTCTTCACAAAAATCTGCATGCCACCACGAAGACGAAGCACCAAGTGAAGGGTGGATTCCTTCTGAATATTGTAGTCTGCAAGGGTGCGGCCATCTTCAAGTTGTTTCCCTGCAAAAATAAGCCTCTGCTGATCTGGTGGGATGCCCTCCTTGTCCTGGATCTTGGCCTTCACATTGTCAATTGTGTCAGAACTCTCCACTTCCAAGGTAATCGTCTTGCCAGTGAGGGTCTTCACAAATATCTGCATGCCACCGCGAAGACGGAGCACCAAATGAAGGGTGGATTCCTTCTGAATATTGTAATCTGCAAGGGTACGACCATCCTCAAGCTGCTTTCCAGCAAAGATCAACCTCTGCTGGTCTGGTGGAATGCCCTCCTTATCCTGGATCTTGGCCTTGACATTGTCAATAGTGTCAGAGCTCTCAACTTCGAGGGTAATTGTCTTGCCAGTGAGGGTCTTCACAAAAATCTGCATCCCACCACGAAGACGAAGCACTAAGTGAAGGGTGGACTCCTTCTGAATATTGTAGTCTGCAAGGGTGCGGCCATCCTCGAGCTGCTTCCCTGCAAATATCAGCCTCTGCTGGTCTGGTGGGATGCCCTCCTTGTCCTGGATCTTGGCCTTGACATTATCGATGGTATCTGAGCTTTCAACCTCAAGGGTGATTGTCTTTCCAGTAAGAGTCTTCACAAAGATCTGCATCTGTTAAAAAAAATAATAATAATAAAAAACTAGCACGGTTTCAGAATCCACAATTCAAAACCATACAAAACATGGTAAGCATGATTTAAAGCCTACCAAGTTTTACACCATTTAATGGAAAACACATGAACCAAATTTAGCAGACAATCATTGAGACATCTGCCATAAAGAATTATTCAGAAGAATTAAAAAAAAAAATCCTTCCGTCTTTGCTGGTTTACCAATCTCTTGTTCACAGAAATATTATTTAAAAACTTAGAACAGGTAAAAATTGATTCAATTTCAACAATTACAAAAATGACTATTCAATATTTTTTTTCTACACAAACCAAGAACATAATGAAGCACAATAATAGGAGATAGATAGAACTACCAATGAAATCATAAAAAACTGTTAAGTCCCAAAACCATCATCGATAAACAGATCACATCAATTAAGTACTGAAACCATATACATATACATATATAACAATTGATTCCCTCAGATCTATCCAATACACTGCTTCTCCGGAGGAAAATCAAACCCATACAACGGCCAAACAAACTCTTCTGCATCTACTAGACACAGATCCGTCGAAACACGAAACCCCCAAATCAAGCAACATATTAATTAAGGATAAGAGCAAACCCTAGGTAATTGCCAGAATCCTCGTTTCCTTACAAATAGAAAACATCAAATCGGAGATCTAAACCATAGAGAACCAAAAACACCAATCACGCGATCGCGCAAGCTTCATCGAATCAATCGAACAGATCCAAAGACCAAAATCATAAATCTTTCTTTAGAAAAAAAAAAAAACCAAGAAATATAATCAAACAGCGAATCATAAGCTATCATATCATCGCAACATATATAAAAATAATAATAATAAATTGAAAAATAAAAAGAGATAAAAATAAAAATAAAAAAAATACCTTGAGAGGAGAGTTTTCTCGCCTTGATTTTAAAGCTTTCGATGAAACAGCTATCAGCTATGGGATGATTCTCAGCACGCCTGAGGTCGCCTACTTATAGAGAGATTGGGGATGTGTTAATTAAATGACAAACGTGCCCTTCCGATAAATTAAAATGACACAATTGCCCTTCGGCAGGACAGATTACGCGCGTGATGAGGACCGGTATGTCCTGGTCCACACGGCATGATTAGTTCTTATCCGATTTAGAACCACGAGACAAATGTGTGTTCATTTTGGTGGTTGATACCAAACGAGACTTAAAAAATTAATAAAAGAAATTTCTATTTTGATCCTATAGAATCCTTCTTCTTTTTTTTTGGGCTTGTTTTTGTTTTTTCTTTAATTTATTAAGTTAAGACACATAATTTATATAATATAAGATGCAAAATTAATATTTTTTAATCTTATTTTTTTATTATCATAACATAAGAGGTGATTTTGTAGATACAATATATTAATATAATTAATTGTTAAATAGAAAGGTAACAATTTTTTAGGAAAATAATTATTTGAATTTCTTGCTCCATATCATAAGACTCTCGTCATTAATTTTTTTTTTTCAAAATTTATATGTATATATCTATATTTATCATATAATTATTAGGAGAAATTTAGTAAAACTTTTATATCACTACATCTGTTTAATTTTAATATTTTTTTAATAAATTTTCATAATTTTTAATATTTAATATAAAATTAATAATTAATCTATAATTTTTTTAATATTCTAATAAAATAAATATTTCAATATTACATCACTTATTCAGCATTACCTCATTTTTTTCCATTAACAACGTAAGACTATTTTAACTGGTATTTCAAAGACAATATATACCAAATTTTTAAAAAGAGCTAATCCTACTTTTTTAAAGAGAAAAAAAGAAAAAATATTTCTAAATTTTTATTTTTTTCTTTAAAAAATATTAATAATTTAAACCTTTTTATTTTTTAAAATATACTCTCATATTTATTTTTTAAAAATATTTATAATTTAAATCTATTTTATTTTTTATTTAAATAAAACACAATAAAAATATAAACTTATGCATCACACAAATTTAAAACTAAAATATAATATAATTAAGAAAATTAAGAGAAAGCTAGTGATAAATTTATGTATCAATGTCTACTTAATTTTAAAATTTTTTAATAAATCTTTGCAATTGATAGTATTTAATATTAATTTATAGTTTTTTTTTTGTAAATATCTTAATAAAATTAGGAATTTAGCATTCATTTAATCCTCTTCTTTACATTATAAAATCACAAATATATTTGATTTGTATTATTTTTCCTTTATTTTTTCTTAATTAGACTTCATTCTTATAATTTTTCTTTGAAATTTGTGACTTTTCAATTAATTTCACTTTATCAATTTTTTTATTTCAAAATTAATACTTATAATTTTTTTCATTATTATTAATTGATTTTATTATTTTATCTTATTTTTCATAAATCACATAAACTATGTCATGAATTACATAACTTATTTTTGCGAGTTTAATTATATAATTTAATTTTTTTTATTTTTTGCAAAAAAAATTCTCAAATTAAAAATATACTCATTGTTTATTTTTTTTTTACTAAAATAAAATAAAATGATCTATTTCTTAGATAATTTTGTACATTTACATGTAACAATATATTAGAGAAATGGAAAAACATTACTAAAACATCAACATACTAGCATAAAGAAGACTTAAATATGTATTAAATCTCATAAGTAATTTTAATACCCTTCTCTATTGGAATTTTTATAAAAATTTATTAAATATGATAAGCAATTTCAATTATTGCTTTTTAAATTTTAGTGTAATAGCTATCATTTTATAATGACTTACACAAGTATTGTAGGTTGTATGAATGAAGCCAAATTTGATACTAAAATTTTAAATTATTTTAGATTTGAGCCATTTTTAAGTTAAACTATTTTTGGATTATATACGAATTAATTTATTAGGTCAAGTCAAAATTTGACATCTTTAAATAAATTAATATTTCAACACTCTAAGCTTATAATTTTTTAAAGTATACTAATAGAAGTTATATTAAATCTTAAGATTAACTTTAATTATACTATAATATATATATATATATAACTTTTTCTTTTTGAAAAAAAAAAAGAGATGATGAGAACAAAAATTTAAAAAAATAAAGAAATTAAATTATGAATAAAATTTTTAAGAAAATAAAAGAGAAAATTTATGAGTTTTTTTTTTCATTTTTTCCTTTTTTAAGAAAAAAAAATTTAATTTGGGAACTTTTTTCCTTTTAGGAAAATAAAGAAAGGAAATGTGTGAGTAATTTTTTACTTTTTATAAAGAAAATGAAAAAAATTAAATTATAAGTATTTTTATATTTTTTCCGTATTTAATAAATTTAGAAAGAAAATCGTAAAAGTATTGTTTTTAAGTAAATAAAAAGAAAATTTTGAGATTTTTTTCTTCATAAGAAGAAATGTGTGAATTTGGGAAAAAAAATCATTTTGAAGAAAAAAATTGGGAGATTCAAAATTTATTTCTTTTTATTTTTCTAAATTTGTAAATTCAAATTTAAAAATCCTATGAGTAAAAGAGTGTTAACTCATAAATATTTTCTCAATGCTACCTATGACTATCACAATAAGATAATTGTAGCTTGATTTGCAAACATCTTGTGTTACAATATCAATCTTTTTTATTCCAAACGGTGACTTTAATATTTTTTGAGTTACACTAAAAAAAAATGCACATACTATGATTATGTGGAAGAACAAAATTAATGGTTATATATATATTTTTCTTAATCATACTCTAATAATATAATCCCAATGTCTCTTTTTTATGTTTATTTTATGTTGCATTGAATTTTTTTTTTCCTCCAATTAATATAAACTTTCCAATGATATTTAACAAATTGATATTATATATTTAATTAGGATAATGAGTGAAAACATAATTTGTGAAAAAAAATTCAAGATAATAATAAAAGTACAAATTTAATTAAGGTAAATATACGTGAGATAGGTGTTATTACTATAACAACTTTCAAATGTTAGAAAATCAAAAAAGTAAAATTTGTATGTGTGAATTTTTAAGCATTCTTTAAAAATTTGTTGTATTGATGTATTTCATAAGAGGAATATTTTTTTACAATTAAACATTTTGTAAACTAAATAATAATTAATATAACAACTATAATTATTATTTTATTAATTATGAAGTAAATTAAGAATGAATAAAAAAAATTGTGAGTATATACTACACCCTTTTGTTGGAATTAAATGGTATAAAATAATCATTTAAAAAAATAAGATAAAATATAAGAATATAAAATTTTATATTTTATATTTTCAAACATATGAATTTAAAATAAAGTTATAATGAAAATTATCGATTAAAGAATCTAATTTAAATTATTCATAATTCTTTTCCCTTTTTAGTAAATAAAAAGAAATATTTGAAAGTAGTTATTTGAGAGTAATTTAAAAAAAATAGAAAAAAGATATTAAAAGTAGTTGTTTTTTATTTTTTCTTCTTAAAAAATAAATAAAAGAATCTAATTAATGAGAAGTCGTTATATGACAAATGAATTAAAAATAAATTATCACATGGTAAAAAGAGAAATAATTGAGGTTTTCTCTTAATGTTACTAATATATATATATACTAGTTTTAGATCTACACAATTATAAGTTTATAATATTAGTTGAAAAGTATATTTTAATTATATTTTATTTAAAAGAGAAAAATAATAAAAATTAAATTATAAGTATTTTTTGAGAAAAGAAAAGGTGAAATTTAAAAGTAATTCTTTTATCTTGTTTGTTTCTTTTTAAGAAAATAAAAGGAAGAATTTGGAGTATTTTTTCTCTTTAAAAAATAGATAAAATTAGTTGATTTTTTATAAGAAAATAAAAATTAAAGAATAATCTTTTTTTTCCTTTTTTTAAGAAAATAGATAAAAAAAATTTGGGATAGTAAATTTTAATTTTCATGAAGAAATTAAAAAGAAAAAAAATATAAAGGGAGTTAAATTTTAAAGAATATTAATATGAATTATGTTAAATATTAAAATAAACTCTAATTATTAAGTTTTACCAAAAATAATAATTAAATATTTAAATATATATTAAATAATATAATAAAGTTAATATAAACGAAAAAAGTTTAATCTTATAAATATAATTTTGTTAAAAATAATTATAAATACTTTTTATATCATCTAAAATCTAAATGAACAAAAAAAAAAAAAGAAATGTGATAATCTTAGAATCTAATGTTAAAAAAAGTTAAATGTTTAGAAATAAGAAAAGCTTACATTATGATTCATCATTTTTTATTACATCGTAATTGTAACTTGTTGAATGTTAAAAAAAAAAAGAATTAAAGTTTACATGTAGCAAAAACTTAAATTTAAAGATATAATCACATATAGAGAAATAAAAAGAGAAAGACAAATCTATGAAAAAGGTTAAAAATTTAAAAGTAACAAAATGTTTATGTTATAATGTCCTTTTTTTTATTATTCTAGAATTATTTTATAATAATAAAGAGATAGATAGTGATAAAGAAATGAATTAAAAGAAATTTAAATAAGTTTTCTTTAATTTTTAAGAAAAGATAATCTGTTAGTAATTCTCTTATTATTTTAAATTATTAAAAGAGAATTAAATAAATTTTTATTTTCAAAAAAGTGAAAATTAATATGTAATTAAATTGTAAATATTTTTGTAAGAAAATTTTAATGGTATTTTTTATAAAAAAATGGAAAAATTAAAAACATAAATTATTAGTTTTTTTTTTCAAAAAAGAAAAAAATATAAAAAAATAAATGTGGAGTATTTTTTTTCCTTTTTTAAGGAAAAAATTTGAGAGAAGATTTTTTTTTCTTTTTTTTATTTTCCTTAATTTATAAATTAAAGAAAAATTATTATGTGATATTGTTAATTTATAAATTAGGAAGAAATTGTCACGTAACAAAAAAAAAAGAATAGTTGAAATTTTTTCTCAATTTTAATAATAATAATAATATATATTAGTATTATTATATAATGTGCTGATTTATTATATTTATTGATGAGTAATTTTTTTGTATTTTATTTAATAAAAAAACTTAAATTATAAATTTTTATTTTTTTAAAAAATAAAAAATAAATTTGAGAGTATTTTTTTCTTTTTAAGTAAATATAAAGAAAAAAAATAAATTATGATTATTTTAAAAAAAATAGTAAATTTGAACATTTAAAAAAATTTAAAAGAAGAATTTAAGATAATTTTTTTAATTATAAATATTTAGTTTACGTAAATTTTTAGTATTTATAAACAACTATAAATTAATTATTAAATATTATAAATATTAAAAATGGATAACAAAATTAAATATTTAAAATATTTTTAAATTAATAAATACAATCCCAAAAAATTTTTAATTAATTGAAAAAGAATTTAATAATAATAATAGTATACAGATCAAAAAATGTACATATTGATAATGAATTTTCGGTGCGTTTCAAGTTGTAGCAGAGCCGATGTAAAACGATAGACTACCATTACAGCACTCTAGTAAATCCGCAGCATATCTTTTCTTTTATTACAAAAATACAATTCCGATCGTTATTGGATTCCGACGAATTTCCGGCCATACAGCTGGCTGAAGAAGGCGGCAGCCCAATGTCATAATGAGATCTCCGATTTGATGAGTTCTGTGGGGTCCTTTGTTCTTTACCTCAATTGTTTTCAGAGCTATTTGTAAGAAATCGGGGAAGCTGTAATTTGCCTAGGGTGTGCTCCTATCCTCGATTAACATGTTTCTCGATTATGGGGTTTCATGTTTGGACGGATCTGTATTTAGTAGATAAAGAAAAGTTTGTTTGGCCGGTGGGAAATTTAATGTTTTGTATGGTTTTTGATTTTCCTCTGGATAAGCAGTGAATTGGATTGATCAGAGGGAATCAATTATATAAATTTATATAAATGGGCTGATCTGTTTATTGTTAATGACTCTGGGACTTGACAGTTCTTTATGATTTCATTGGTAGTTCTATCTCTCTCTTATTATTGTGCTTTATCATGTTAATTATTATTCATGCTCTAGCTCTTGATTTGTGTGGAAAAATTTTTTAAAACATTTTTAATCGATTTTTTTTTCTGTTCTAAGTTTTTTAATAATGTTTCCGAGACCAGGAGAGTGGTGAACTAGCAAAGAGGGAAGGATATATTTTTGAATTCTTGTGAATAATTCTTTATGGCAGATGTCTCAATGATTGTCTGCAAAATTTGGTGCATGTTTTTCCCATTATTTGATGTAAAATATGATTACCATGTTTTGTTGGGGTTTGAATTGTGGATTCTGATACTTTGTTAGTTCTTTTCGTTTAACAGATGCAGATAATTGTGAAGACTCTTACCGGAAAGACTAACACCCTTGAGGTTGAAACCTCAGATACCATCGATAATGCCAAGTCCAAGATCCAGGACAACCTTAACATAGAAGACAATAACCTTGACATAGAAGAAAACAACCTCGAGAGTGAATGTGAAGACCTTGGGATTGAAGGAAATGGCCACGAGCAAAACAGTCAGCAAACACTTGTTATTGGAGACCATGATGCTATAAACACTTCAGATGGTATAACTACAGTAGATGATCAGAGTGACAACTGTGGGGGGAAGGACCATCTAGCACCAGTTGTTGGGATGGAGTTTGACTCCTATGATGATGCTTACAATTATTATAATTACTATGCTAGGGAATTGGGATTTGCTATCAGGGTGAAGTCTTCTTGGACAAAACGCAACAGTAAGGAGAAACGTGGAGCAGTTTTATGTTGCAACTGTGAGGGTTTTAAGACAGTTAAGGAAGCAAACAGTCGTAGAAAGGAAACAAGAACTGGCTGTCTAGCAATGGTAAGGTTGAGGTTGGTAGAATCTAATAGGTGGAAAGTGGATGAAGTCAAGCTTGATCATAACCACTTATTTGATCCTGAGAGAGCACAAAATTCTAAGTCACACAAGAAGGTGGAGGCCGGGGCTAAAAGAGAGGCAGAACCAACTGTTGATGTTGAAGTACAGACCATCAAATTGTATAGAACATCTGCTCCGGACATTATGGGTGCAAATCCTAATGAGGGAGATGGTATCTGCTACATGGACAGGTCCAAGCGATTGATGCTTCAAAAAGGAGATGCACAACTTATTCACAATTATTTTTGTCGTGCTCAATTGATGGATCCTAACTTTTTTTATTTGATGGATCTCAATGATGAGGGGTTTTTAAGGAATGTGTTTTGGATTGATTCTAGGTCTAGAGATGCTTATGGTTACTTTGGTGATGTGGTTGTATTTGACACAACTTGTTTGTCAAACAAATATGAAGTTCCGCTTGTTCTCTTTGGTGGACTTAATCACCATGGCCAGTCCATTCTGCTTGGTTGTGCTTTGCTTGCAGATGAGTCGTATGAAACATATATGTGGCTATTCAGAGCATGGCTTTCGTGTATGGTAGGTCGGCCTCCACAGACTATCATTACCAATCAGTGCAACACCTTGCAAACTGCAATTGCTGAGGTGTTCCCCAGGGCTCACCATCGTCTTTTTCTGTCAACTGTTGTGCAAGGGATTCTTGAAAACTTGGGAGTGTTGGATGACTATGAGGCATTCCAGATGATGCTGAACCGAATTGTCTATGATTCTGTGAAAGTGGATGAATTTGAAATAGATTGGGAAAATATGGTCCGACGGTTTGGAATTGCACACCATGAGTGGCTTCAAACTTTTTACGAAGATCGTGAGCGGTGGGCTCCAGTTTACTCCAAAGATACCTTTTTTGCTGGGATGTCCTCTTTCCAGAAAGGTGGGTCCATGATTCCTTTCTTTGATGGTTACACGCATCAGCAAACTTCTTTGAAGGAGTTTTTTGACATGTATGAATTGGTTTTACAAAACAAACGTGAGGAGGAAGCTCTTGATGATTTTGAGTCAAGAGATTTAAGCTCCATGCTGAGAACTGGTAGCTATTATGAGTTACAGATCTCTAAACTGTATACCAGCAAAATATTTGGGAAATTCCAAGGCGAGATTGTGATGATGTCATCTTGTTTTAGCATAACACAAGTTCACACCAATGGGCCAATTGTTACATACATGGTTAAAGAACATGAAGATGAAGATAATCTGAGCAATTTTAGGAACTTCGAAGTTGTGTATGATAAAACAGGAGCAGATGTTCGTTGCACTTGTGGTTGCTTTAACCTTAAAGGCTACCTTTGTCGGCATGCATTGTGTATTCTAAACTACAATGGCGTGGAGGAAATACCTTTCCAGTATATATTACCTCGATGGAGGAAGGACTTTAAGCGATCCTATGTGCCAGATTCTGGGTCCAACAATGCTGATATTGGTAACCCAGTGCAGCGGTTTGATCATTTGCACAAACGAGCCATGCAAGTAGTTGCAGAAGGGATCAGATCTCAAAATCATTATATGGTTGCCTGGCAAGTGTTTAAAGAATCCCTGAACAAGGTTCGGCTTGTCACAGACAAGCCTGTATAACTGGACCTGTTGAGCTTTCGTATGTTGTCTTCATTGTGCTTATATTCATGGTAAATGCTGTCTTTTGTTCTTCCCGTAGTAGAGCTTGTGCCATGGCTGAGATTAGGGCATTTTAACATGGAGTGGCTGGGTGAAATGCTTGCATGCTGCAGGTCTTTCCTCAACTGACATTATCTCATGTAGTTCCAATGTTATTATTTTCTTTTCACGGGTAGCTTTTGGTAAACAGACCATCAGTTCTTTGTAGTATCATTGATCAAATGATAACAGATGAATTAACTTTTAAGATGGAGTTCTTTGCTAAATGGTCACTATGAAATGATACCAAATAAAACACAAGTTAAAAGACCAGGGCATTCACTCCCCTCCAAATACGCACAAAAGTGAGTTGTTTAAGATGTGAGCTACTGTGAATTAACTGCTAACAGCATAATTCTGAGATAAAGGGAGAAAAAAGATCCCAGGAACCATCAACAGGCAAAGAGAAAGCCCCCAGTAACTCAAAATTATCACTATACGTATCAGCAAACCTTGGTTATGCAGCTGGTAACCCTGTATGATGAGAACCATACAGATGATGGGTGGAAAGTTTTAATGGATGTAGGAGGTCTATTACACATTCCAGAAGGTCTAATAACACAAACTAGAACTTCAATCGATGCAAGAAGTCCATTGTAGAAAGTCTAATAACACGAACTAGAACTTCAATCGATGTAAGAAATCCATTGTATATTTCAAAAAACCCGATAACACAAGTTAGAATTTCAAAAGATGTAAGAGGTTAATTGCACAATCTAAGAGGCCTAATAACATAAAGTAGAATCAGAAAGATGAAAGAAGAACTAAATGGGCTGATTAAAAATATTCAGGCTAACCACATTTCAAATGGTGCGAATTTAAACTTGGAAGAAAGTTCAGATTTTATTAATATCATTAGAGTACTTAAAGTATTAGGACTAAATAATAATAGTCACTGCAAATTAGGAATTTATTTTTGTAAAAGAATTTGTCTCTAAATGCGAATTCCTCTTAAATAAGGAATTATTCAAAGTAGGAATTTGTACTCTTTTAGGATTGCAAACTTAGTTTATAAATAGGCACCCCTTGTATACAAAAAATCATATAAGACAATTTTGAGTGAAATAGAAAGTAAGAGTTTTTTCTCCCTCAGTTCTTTTAAGAACTAAAGAACTTATCAAGAGGTAATTCTTCTTGTGGCGTTCAAATCGATTTATCACTCCCAATTCCTTTCTTTTTTGGAGTGTGACGTCCATATCCATCTTGAATACCTTAAGTTCGTATTCTTTCAAATATTGGGTCTAGGTTTTGTGTTATTAAATTCTAATTTATCTTTCCTGGGTGTTCTTTGATTCATTGTGTGCATTGGGTCCCTAAGTCACGTCTTTTTTGGGGTTTTCCGCATCAGTTGGTATCAAAGTTCAGCTCTAAATCAAAAAAAAAAAAAAAGTGTCTTCGAAAGACAAAGGTGCTACTCAGTAGGGAGCTGTTAACATGTCCTTCATGATTAAAGTTATGCAACAACAATTTGAGCACATGAATACCAGATTTGATGATATGAGAGATAGAATGGAGGAGCAAGTTAATACAATATTAGAGTTGCAAAGGAGGTATGAAGAATATGAGGCTCTTAAAGCAAGAAGGCAATTGAAGCATGCCTATGACTATGAAGATGATGATTCTGTGCCATCAACAAAGGGTGAAAGTGTTGGAGAGAAGTATCCGATTAATGAAGTAGCTCTCATCATAAGGCGAGCATTGAATGTGCAAGTGAACAAAGAAGAACATGAGGTGCAATAAGATAACATCTTTCAGACGAGTTTTTCATCAAAGACAAGGTATGTAGTATGATTATTGATGGTGGGAGTTGCACTAATGTTGCTAGCACAACTATGGTTAAGAAGCTGAATTTACCTACTATGCATATAAACTTCAATGGTTGAATGATAGTGATGAAGTTAAGGTATATAAGCAAGTGCTTGTGTCATTTTCTATCAGAAGGTACCATGATGAAGTTTTATATGATGTTGTACCTATGCAAGCAGGCCATATCCTATTAGGAAGGCCATAGCAGTTTGACAGGCGAGTTATGCATGATGGATTCAAGAATCAATATTCTTTTATAATGAATGAAAAACCCGTCACTCTTGTACCATTATCACCTTAATAAGCTTATGAGGATCAATTATGGATTAAAAATGAGAGTGAATAGAAAAGTGAGATTGAAGAAAGGGAAAAAAGAGGAGAAAACGTGAGAACACAAGAGAAAGAGAAGAAAACAGAAAGTTTCTGTGCAAAAGAAAGTGATGTCAAAAGAGCAATTTTTGTCATACAACCTATGATAGTACTTTTGAACAAAGAGGCTTCTTTTAACACTAACAAGCTTGAATCATCTTTGCTTAGTGTTATTGTTCTATTGCAGGAATTTGAAGATGAATTCAATGATGATGTCCCAAGTGGATTGCTACCTAAGAGAGGAATTAAAAATCAAATTGTTTTCATCCCTGCTGCATCCATCCCAAGTCGGCCAGCATATAAGAGTAATTCTAAGGAGACAAAAGAGCTTCAAAGGCAAGTTGAGGAACTTATTTCAAAAGGGTATGAAAGGAAAAGCTTGAGTTTTTATGCAGTTCCTGTCCTACTTGTACAAGGAAAGTTGAACAAAAGACATGCCAAGAGGATCAAATTCATTTAGACCTTTCCCTACATCATCAAGTATAAACAAGGTGATGATTCGAGGATGAATCCTTTCGAGGAAAGGGGGAATGATGAGAACTGTATAGATGATGGGTGGAAAGTTTCAATGGATGCAGGAGGTCCATTGCACATTCCAGAAGGCCCAATAACACGAGTTAGAACTTCAATTGATGCAAGAGGTCCATTGCACATTCCAGAAGGCCCGATAACACAAGTTAGAGCTTCAAAGGATGCAAGAGGTCAATTGCACAATCCAAGAGGCCCAATAACACAAGCTAGAGCCAGAAAGATGAAAGAAGAACTAAATGGGCTGATTAAGGATGTTCAGGCTAACTAAGTTTCAAATAGTGCGAATTCAAACTTGGAAGAGAGTTCAAGCCTTATTAATATCATTAAAGTACTTAAAGTGTTAGGACTAAGTAATAGTAGTCACTACAAATTAGGAGTTTATTTTTTGTATAAGAATTTGTCTCTAGATACGAATTCCTCCTAAATAAGGAATTGTCCAAAGTAGAAATTTATGCCCCTTTAGGATTGCAAACTTAGCCTATAAATAGGCACCCCCTCTATAACTGGACATTGTTGGCCTGCAAAATGGGCGAGTTTGGGATAAGGTTTCTCCATTTTTGTTCAAACTGCTCTAAATATGTTTCATATTTATGTTTTGTTTTTCATATTCAAGATTGATACTTTTATTAGGCTAATTTACTACCATAATTGTTTTGGTTTGTTTTGATTTTTTTTTAACGAAAATGGGCATGAAACAAATAAATTAACCATTGAAAAATGATTAGTTTTGTTTTGGTTTTTATTTTTAACTATAAAATAATGAAATAACTAATTTAAATATTTAAATAGACATAAGAAAATTAGCAGACCTCAACAAGATCGTTAAAAAATTTATCAAACACCTTTAGGATTATTGTCCATTGTTAACTAACAAACAATAGTAACTAAAAGTTAAAAGTAAACACTCTCTAAATTATGATCTACTACCATAATTGCATCCTCATACCGTTGTGATGATGCAAAGCGAGGAGAACTACATCAAGTCTACAAACAGTGTCCTTAAACGAGAAACTAAAAACTCAAAACTATACCAAATGGTTATACTTAGATTTCTAAGCATGCTGGGGTCATATCCTTGGATGCTAATAATAGAAGTTCAATGAGCTAACAATTATTAGTGGCTACCTTTGAATTTTATGCATCCTTTAAAATAACTTAAAAGGGCTCTCTCATCAGTGGATATTTTAGAAAACGCACAACACACCCCACCCCTCGCCCTCATCCCACCTTAATTTATTAACTAGATATGTGTAAATTTTAATTTTGTTAAAAAATGTAGATTTTTAAATAACTCTGAATATAAATATAAACAACACTTAATACTTATTATAATGAAATAATTAAATATATTTTTCCTAATTGACTTATACGAATATTTAGACTTGAGCATGTAAACTTAGAGATCAATAAAACATGCATTGTCCGATTTATTCTTGAACTTATTTCTAAATTTCTAAATCTTTAATACATGAATAGTGCTTTGTGAGAATACATCTTGTAAAATTCTAATTGAATGTGTGAGCTTTCTAAGTCTCATTCTATGATTTTTATAATAAAGATACATGTAAAATTTATTGCAAATTCTTAAAAGAAAAAAAGAAAAAAAATCCTTACATGTAAAATCAATTACAATGAATTATTTTGCACAAAAAAAATCAATTAAAAGTATATTAGTAATTTTAAAATTACTAGTAATTAACAAATCTATGGTAGGGAGATCATGGAAAAAACAAAAAAAAACAATACACCATAATCATAATAAATTTAACCAATAATAGAACTAACCTTTTATTGATAAAACACTTATAAGGGATAGATAGAGCTCTCGACAAGGAGATTACCGTATCTCAGGTCCTAAGACTTCATTGGTTAAAGATATATCTAGTTAAAATCTAAATTCAAAACATGAAAACTTCTTTCCTTTTAGACCGAAAATTAGGAGGCATATCTATATTTCCGTTCTGCTTAACTAAATTTGTTGGTTTTTTGGACACCCTTTTTCTTCAATGGGTCTTTAACAAAGACAGAAGAAATGGCCTAATTGGAAAGTAAAATTTAAGGATTAAATTGTAATAAATTAAAGTTCAATAACTTGGTTGAAATAAGGTAAAAAATTTCTGTAACAAAATGCACAAATTACAATTATTTTTTTTTTGAAAAGTTTCGGGATGCCGGTTGCCGCTACACGCGTGGCTTCATCCTAAACCTACAATCCCAAACCTTTTATAGTTTTCAAATTTGTTGAAGTATCGTTATAGAATTATATTCGAGAGAATATGTTGCGCCACTGTACATGTGGCTCCACCCCATATCTAGAACTCTAATTGTTTTTTTTTTTTTTCAAAACTTAGTTCAATTTCATTATAGAAACATTAAGTAAATTTGTTCATGAACAGTGTTATTCTTCTAGATTAAATTGTTCGAATAAGTTCTAAAATACATTACAAAGCATAAATGCAGGGCGAAGGTAGAGCTAGAGTAAAAATTTTATTTTTTTAGTGTTAAATTAAATTTGGCCATATTATTTTTTTTTAGATATCCGAGCAACTTAGTCACACAATTCACCAATTAGGTGGAAAATTGACCAAACCCACTTCATGATCGTTCACAACCATTGAAATCAAACATGATTATTCAGTCGGACCAAATATCAATGCTACCCCACTAGATATATCTACGTATATCAACTATGCTTGAATGTGTTTCCTAAAAAGAAAAAATAAAAACACTATGATTGAATGTGACCAAAATGCAGGATTATAGGAATATCTATATAGGATGATCCAACCTAACTAAACATCAAGCATACATTTTAATGAAATCACAAAAATTACATTTTGTTGATAAATTAAATTTGTATCAAATGAAATATTTCAATAATTCTGAATTTAAACTTCTATATTTCAAATCACTACACTTCTAAATAGTTCAAAATTTTCCAAAGATACTTATTTGTTACTTTTTGAATTAGTTATTATTAGGACAATGATGTCAACAACCAACAAACCTTAGGAAAAGACCTTAAGAAAGTACTAAAAATTTTAATTTTATCAAAATATTTTTAGTGATATCAAAATTGTAGACAACTTGTTTAAAAAACAAAAAAAATAAAAAAATAAAGAAGCAAAGAACAATACTTAAATGTTTAAGCAAATCAAAATTTAGGAATTTTTATATAAAAGATTAAGTATATGGACCAACATTTTTGTAGACTCAAAAAGATTTTACATTATATATAAAGTATTTTTTACTATATAGATAATATTTTATATAACATGAAAAAAGATTTGTATAAGTGCTTGCTGTAGAAGCTTAGATTAAAGAGTTAGAAAAATAATTGGGTGAAGACAGGGTTGTTCATCAGTGTCAATCAATTGAGCAATTTGCTCGGCAGGTTGAGATTGGGGTAGAACTTACTTGTTTGAAGGTTGATGTGAAGGGAGTAATGAAGCATAAGAGGGAAATAAAGCGAAGGTTAGAGTAGGTGTGAGAGGGCTTTATTTCATTTAAGGAGGTTGATAAGCAAGTTGTCATTAATAGCAATGTGTGATATTGTCAAGCATTCAAAATTTTGCACAATCCCTTTTTTACTATTAAAAATATTGGGTTAACTTTGTCTTACCCAAGGTCTTCGTGCTTTGCCAAAGACATTCTGCCGCTTGTACTTGGGATAATTGTGGTTTCCTCTTCTAACTTGAACTATACTAGTGTAAAGAGACAACCTTCATTTGGTTGAGTTGTAGCTTGTGAACTTGCCTTTCCTTTTTTATTATGTTTAAGTGTCATGTTTTATCAGTTTTCATGTCAAATTATTGTGTCGTTTGGGTTGCTTCTTTCTCTTTTATTTATTTATTTTTTGTTTAAACTTTGTCTCTTGTATTTTATTTTGATGATTGTTATACTCTTTATGACCTTTTAAATTCACAAAGAAAATTTTAATTTATGATCTTTGACTATTTTGATGAAATTTATTACCATTATGCACTTTTCTTCTTTTCTTACTATGAAATTTTATTGTAAATGTGAAGTCTAAATGTTTGGGGAGGATCTAGTTGGACTCCATTTGCTAAAGGGAGTTAAACCATCATTACTGTGAACTAATATTTATGTAATTCGTGCCATAATTTGATTAGCTAGCTTCCTTTATATATTGAGGGGGAGTCTTGTATTCCCTCATTTCATTCCAAATGCCAAAAAATATAAAGATTGATAGTGATAATTTTGCCTATTTTTGTTATTGTGGTCGAGGCAATTTGTCTCTTGACATCAAGACTATTCATGCATCTTGCAACTTGTCATGCCTTAGTGCCTTAGGTGGTTTGGTGTCAACAAACATGTTAACCTATCTTGCTTAAGTCTATTGAGTGGTCTTTATATCAAGAAAAAGAATCCTCTTTTTGTGAAAGCTTAACAAGCTAGTCGACTTGGTAAGTTTGTGTAGGTTATAATAAGATGAGTATAAATTTAGTGTAGGGTGTTACAATGTTGGCCTAGGGTTCTTATACTAGAATTCCTCTTGAGGGTATAACTCTTTGCTTAAAGGTTTGGTAGGTAAAGGATTCTAACTTATAATTCAAAGAGTTTTGAGAAGGGGGGAGGGGTATAGGCTTTTCTTTCGGTATTGTTGTCCTTCTAGTGTTCATTCTTACTTGCTAGACGTGAGCTAAGAGAGTGGTCATGATGACAAGAAAACTATGTGTAGCCTACTTTTCTTTTATTGTAGTTTTATTTTTACTCAATTTTTTGGTACAAATTTCTTTATATGACAAGGTAACTAGGAAAAATTATACCCTTGTATTACTTTTATTAATAAAAGATGAAAATTTTCTTTATCCCTTTAGTTCTATTAGCTTGTGGTTACGTGAAAACCATCCTTTATGCATTCCTTTTTTGCGATGTCTTTATACCTTATGCATTTGATTGTGTTTTGCCTTTTCCTAGTTTGTTTTTGTGAATCATATACAATTTGTGGGTTTGTAGTGCTTTCTTTTAGAACATGTTTTCGAAAATGATCATTAGAGGTAGTGCTTTATGGTGTTTAGTGAGGTTCATTATACCCTTTTATACTTTAGGTTATTTTGAGAGTAATGACTTGCTATACTGATGGCTTTTTAGAAAGATGTTGATCTTTAACATTTACACCTTATTATTAAGGTGGCAAACTTTTTATCTTCATGACTTATTAATAAGGTGTCAACTTTTTATCTTTATGGTTTTTTAGTAGGGTACTACATTTTTATCTTCATTGCTAATTAGTAGGTGCTAACCTTTAACATTTGCAACTTATTAGTAAGGTGTTAGTCATTAATGTTTGTTGTTTATTAGTAGGGTGCCTTTCTTTTCTTTTTTTTTTAATCTTTGTGACTTAGTAGTAGGGTGCTAACTTTTAGTATTTATGACTTATTAGTAGAGTGTCAACTTTTAGTATTTATGGTTTATTAGTAGAGTGCTAGCTTTTAGCTCTTTTATCTTCATGACTCATTAGTAGAGTGTTAGCCTTTCTTTATTATAACGAGAATTTTTACAAAAGAAAGTTTCATTAACTTGTTTTGTTAATGAACTACACATTTGGTTGGATACAAAAAATAATAAAATTTATAACTAAGTTGAAAAAAACTTCAAATTAGTTGATTTTTATATCTTTAGGATTAAGTTTCTATTTAATTGTTAAAGGTTGTAACTCTCGAGATGAATAACCTTTGATACCTTGTTTAAACTTTCCTAATTGGGCATTAGTTTGCTATTTCCTTTCTCACTCTTGCTTACTTCCTATTTCCATAAAACTAAATCTCTCATCTTGAATACATGCTTACTTCTATGCCTATTATGATGTTATGTCATTCTTTGTTGATAAGTAGTAGTGCATAAAAAGTGCTTACTCCCTTAATTCTTTTAGGAGATTTAGAATAAAGCATAACTCTTGGTTATTAACACTTAGAAATTTTTGAAGTTGAAGCTCCACTCACCTACTTCTGTTATCACCATTACTTTTGTTTTGAAGGCAAGTGCAAAGAGGGTTTCTTTTATTGTTACTCTTAATACGGTGTAATATGTCTACAAAACTCATGATAGCTTATCTACTCATTAACCTTTGACTTTTCCTAATAATTTATTGAGGTCTTGTAGGATGGATATGCTACTAAGCTCGACCTATCCATTGGTTTATAGGTATGTGACGGTAGCAAACTTAAACTTAATCCCTAACTTGCTATATAAGCTCTTAAACTTTTCATTATCAAATTGCTTTTCACTATCCATTATAATAGCCTACGAGATGCCAAATTTTCAATTGAGATATGTTTAAACAAACCTCCTTACATTTGCTTTTGCTATGGTTACTAATAGTTTAACTTATACCTATTTAGTGAAGTAATCCATCACTATAATTATGAACTTCCTTCTTCCAATAGTTTTAGGGAGTGGTCTTAATAAGTCTAACCATAATTGGGCAAATGACCATGCCACTAGGATAAAGGCCATTTGAGTGGCTAGCAATTTGAGTAAGCTTGCATAGTATTGGTAGCTATCACATTTCCATGCCAACTCAAGCAAATCTTCCTTTGTCGGGGGCTAATAAAAACCTTATTTTAAAACTTTAGAGGTCATGACACATTTTTTGGTTTAATTGCCACATATTCCTTATTGTATCTTTTTTAGCATTTTATTTTTTTCATCTCTTATAAGAAACTTTAGCAATGGAAGGCTAAAGGATTGCTTTTACAATTTGCCATAAACGAGGGTGTGCTGAGTTGCCCTGTATCTTACCCATTTGGCCTTTTATTGGTTTGTAGGTAACTTTATGGTTTGGAGATATTTGATAATGGGATCCATCTAGGATAGGCCAAATTGGGTCATGACTTCCTCTAGATTTGTCACTTAATAGTTTGATTGTCTCAAGGTTTTATTGGTGATGTGTCTTTTGTGCCTACATTCCAACTCAACTAGTATTTTAAGAGTTTGTCAGCCTGAAAGTTGTTTGCTTAAGGATCTTGATAAGTTCAAAATTTGCCCTTATTTTTTAAAGTCCTCTTTTAAACCTTTGACCTTTTGTAAGTACTTGATCAAGAATTCTTTTGTAGCTTCAAACTCATTTTGTACTTGGCCTAATATTATTCATAAGTCGTTATAAACTTTAAAGTGCTTCATTTTTAGAGCATTTTTCATCTCTAAACTATTAATAAATGCCTCGTATTTTGCCTCTTTATTGGATTATGAGAATTCAAAACTTAAAGAATGCTCTAAGACCATACCCTTTAGCCCTTAAATAACTATGTTAGCACAACTTCCTTCCTTTTTTGGCAACTTATTAACATGAATTTCTCATTTTAACTTTTGTGCGTCTGTTGCATCTTGACCCTTAACCTAGTACACTTATTGAAAAAACTTGCCAAAGATTTGGCTTTTATCGTTTTTCTTAGCTAAAACTCAAGGATAAATTCTTTAAATTCCATTAGCCATTAGAGAAATCTCTTACCTACATTAAGCTTTTGCAAGACTAGCCTTTTGTAAGACTAGCCTTAATGGTTGGTTAGTGCGAATGATAATTTTGTGCACTTAAAAATAGGTTATGAGCTTGTAAATTGAGACAATTTAGGTAAGTTTTGTTTTATTGATCTTGAGATATCTTAACTCAACACCTTAGAGAATTTGATTGACATAACAAATGAGTTTTGAATTAGGTTTTCCTTTTAAACCAAAATGAACTAAACTATTATTGAGCTCATAGCCAAATACACAAATTGCTCTTCCCTTAAGACTAGTTTGTTGAGAAGTGAGAGTGAGGCCAAATATGTCTTTAAGTAATTAAAGGCCTTCTCATAATATTGTCCCCAAGCAAAGTGCAAAACTTTCATAAAGACTTGGAAAAAAATAAAAAACACTTGCTTATCACCTAATCTGGTTATGGACTTATTGAGATGAACCAATATGCCAATAAGTTTTTGTACATCTATGATGCTTTGAGGTGAAGGCAAGTTTATAATTGCTTGAATCTTCTTTAGGTTAGCTTCAAGTCCTTGATTAGAGATAAGGAAGGAATTTTTCTGACTAGACAGTAAAGGCACATTTGGTTAAATTTAGCTATATATTATACTTATTCTAAATGTCAAATGTTTCTTGCAAGTCTTGCAAATGATCGAAGACAGTCCTACTTTTAACCAATATGTCATCCACATACATCTCCACATTGTGTTTGATCTGTGGCTTAAGTAATTATTTACCAAGCGTTAGTAAGCAACACTTAGCATTCTTTAATTTGAATGACATCAGTCCATAGTAATGAGTTTTAACTTATATGATGAATGATGTCTTTTCCTAATTAAGTCCATATGTAGGAATCTGATTATATTTTGAGAATGCATCAATGAAGGTTAGTAGCTCATACTCTAAAGTGTCATCTTTAAGCTAGTTGGTAGTTATTCTTTAAGATGCCTTGTTCAAGTTGGTGAATAAACGAACATGCACCACTTGTCATTATGCTTTTAAACCATTACTAAGTTGGCTAACTAATTGTCTATCTTTTTTGCATCACCTTTGCCTTTCGAGGACAAAGTCACATACCTCTAATATGTTGCCTCAATATTTAAGTTTGAATGACATAACCTTGTAGTAGTTTATACATTACTTGTTTATGAAGGGAGATTTTTTTTTATCCAACTCGTATAAAGGTATATAAGTATAGCTTAATAATGCATCTATGAATATTAGGAACTTATGTCTCAATGTCCTGCTCATAAATAGATCAATGCAATATAGAGGATAACTATCTTTGGGGTAAGTCTTGTTGGAATTGAAAAGATCTAGACTCATTCACCACTTGTTGTTGTGCTTTTTTGCCATTATTATGTTGGCTAACTATTCTAGATACATAACTTTGAAGATAAGATTGGCCTTAATTAACTTCTTGACCTCTTCCTCAATAGTAAACTATCTTTCTAAAATCATATTGCACCTTTTCTATTTAATTGGTATATGCTCCTTAATAGTTGATAACTTGTGAAGTGTAACTTTAAGACAAGTTTAAAGGAAAGCAATGAGCTCATCCTTTAACCTTCCCTTTAATTTTTCATCAATTTGAACAATTTATGAGGGATAAGATCTATCTAAGAGAATTTGAATGAGCCTTTCAGTAAGTTTTCCTTGTTCTTCTTACTTATCGAATTGATAATCAAGACTTGCCACATTTATTATAGGTTTCTTCTCTTGGCCTTATATCCAGTTGACTTGAAGCTCACGTTCTTGCTTCTATGTGCTTTTTTCCTTGAAGATCCCTTAAGGGGTAAGGAATTTTATTTTTAAATGCTTAATTAAAATGACAACGTTTAATGCTTAAAGTTCATCTTGTCTTAAGATAACACTATGTGAAGATAAAAGATTTATCATCATTAGATATAGTGTCACTATACTAGTCATTACGATAGATAGAATAGTAACAAGGAACTTGATACACTCTCATGAGATGACAGGTTCTCCTAAAAATACATAAAGCAAGAAAATAGTAGATTTTAGCTCATATATGAAGTTAGATGTTGAAAGACACTTGAGTATAGTATGCCCATTAAATTGCCTATATCTACCATGATTTTTCTAACTTGAAAGCTACCTATATTTAGTGAGATAATGAGAGGATTTTCATGAGGATGCTTAATTCCCTCTTGGTTATCATTTATAAAGATGATGGAGTAGTCCTCCTCCTTTTTGAGACTCCTTTTGCCCTAAATGTTAAGCAAGTATTGAGTGCATGGTTTCCTCAAGGTGATTGTACCATTATTTACAAATGGTCCACCCACAATTATTTAAATTGTGCTTATTTTTAGTGTTTATACTGGTGGTGAGTGTACCCATTCTTAAATCCAACTAAGTCTTCGACTAGGCTCATGAGGTCTCTTATTGCCACGATCTTCAACTCAGGGTTAATTCTCATGTCACACCTATTTTTTTATAGGAGGGTCCTGAATGAAATGTTAAAGGTAACCTTACCTGATGAGTCTTGTTACCCCATAGCAAAATTTATAACATTTATTGATGTTATGATTATGATTTTTATGGAAATGATAATAACTTTTAGTATCACAGTAGCCGGGAGGCACTTTCATTTGAGGAGGCAAAACCAATAAACTCTTATCTTGTATCTCAAGTAAAACTTACATTAAAGGAGATATAAGTGTTGTATAGTTAGAGTACTTACATCCCATTAGATTATTAGACTTATCCTTTTTTGTTTATAAGTGTTGTATCTTAGGCATTACACTTAGGAATTGAACTCATCCTTTTCTATTTATGCTTTGTAGAATGCTTTTTTTTTTTTTTTTTAAACTCTAATCCAAATGGTTTTAGGTCTCCTAAGATTCATTTTGCCTATCCTGGCTTTTGTCCACTTCTTTTGCATTAATGAATTGCTTCACCTTTAGCATGAGGTTGGCAAAGTCCTAAGGTGGATTCTTATTGACTGACCTTACAAACTCTAACCTTCATAGGCTCCTCATGAATATGGTCATTACTGTTCTTGGTTTCAAATCTTTAATGTCAAGCATTGCAATATTGAATCGGGTTATGTACTCTTTAAGTGACTTATTCGATCATTGTCAGATACGGATAAGAGTCAAGAAGTTCTTCTTTTATCTACTACTTGTGACAAATCTTGCTAGGAATAGCTCCTTAACTCTTCCAAGCTCTTAATGGAATAAGTTAGGAGCTTAAAGTACCTACATTGTGTAGTATCCTGTAAAATTATTAAGAAGGATTTACACATAGTGGCATTTGAGGCTGTATGCAATGATATGAAGGTACATAATTGACTCTAATGTTCCATATCAGTGCTTCCTATATTTCCTTCAAGAGGTAAATTTAGAGACTTATCTAAGACTCCTTATGTGATGCATGTTGTTGCAACGAGTCGTTCAGTGAAGGGGAAAGCTCAATGGTCGTATAAAAGAAAGGGGCATACGTGCAGTGTAATGTGTACATGTTGGCTTTAAAGTTATCACCAATCATTTTAAATGTAATTATAATACCATAAGTGACTTTATTTGCTTTACCAAGATTTTTTGGAGTTTGAGAGTATGGTTACATTTGGTAAAGGTTGTAACCAACCTAAATGTCTATCACAATTAACAGTACTATGGTTCACTTATTCTCACTTTTATGCTTTTTCTATTGATATTTTATTTATTTTTCTCTTTTAAATAGGTATTGCTATTGGGAACTTTGAGTCTTTTTTTTTTCTCTTTCTTTTTTTTTTTAAAAAAATTTTAAAACCATTATCCTATTTTTTCTTTTTCTCTTTTTTTATTATTTTCTTTCCTTTCTTCCTTCCTTATCGTCCCTTTCTTCCTTTTTTTTTCTTTTTCTTTTTGATTTCTTTCTCGGCCTCTATACCCTCAATTCTTTTGTCTTACAAAAATTTGCATGAACCATTTCAATGGTCATTTTTCATGTTTTTGGAGTTAAAAGCACTCAAATCTTAGTTTTTTTAACTTAATTTTTGGTGTGGAAAGCCAAGATTTGGTTTAAAAAAAGGTGTTTTTTTGTTAATTTTTGGAGAGAGAGAGAGTAGTGGCCATCAATAACAAAATGTCACTAGTCTCTGATTAATGTATGGAAGGCAACAACATATAGATTGTCGCTCGTTAAATCCATTGGTGCTAGTGTTGTGCGATGATAGTGGTTAGAAATGGTGTAAATAGGAGGTAGAACAAGTGGTAGAGTCCATCTTTGCTTTCTCTACTTGAAAGAATTAATTTGGTCAAGGAAAAGATTCTTTTAGCCCTAAAAATTCCTTTTGCCTAATCAATTGCCTCTATCTCTTGATGTCCTAAAAGGACTCTACATCTAAAGATGTCCTCTTAACACTCTTTTCAAAATCTTTCTTTTTATAATAAATATTGGCTCCTTTTACAAGGAGATTGACCTAATCTCGACTATTAATTCTTGATTCATTTGCCTTTTTTGTTGGATTATTTTAATATCATGTGGTCTTTTGACTTCTAAGATTCGTATTTGGATCAAACGATTGAGTTTTAAAGAGAGGATTGAACTAATTTTTCTATTTAGAGTTGGGTCTTTTGAAAAAGGGAGGGCCCCTTTTGTGGCTAAATGATGCGAACTGTATCCAAAAACAATATTTTTAACTTTGGGCTTAATCTGAAGATCACATAGGTTGCTAGCTATTTCTTTTAGGGACAAGATATAAATTGTATATTGGACTTTTAATTATATATTTGACATTGACAACAATTAGATTATTAGTTTTATTTTTCATTCTTTTCTTTATTTTGTTGCTTTATTCTTCTTTCACTTTTTTACATCCAAATAAACAATTAATGATTTATAAAATTAATCCCATGTAAGAGTGAATGCATAGGGAAAACAAAATAAGGGTACAACAATTGCCTCTTTTTATTAGTTGCTTTGGCATAAAAAAGCAAATAAAGATCTTCTTAGATCCTTATTCTATCTGCCTTTCGAGTGTTTGTGCCATGATGCCTCTTTTTTGAACATGCTTATTTGAGGGTGCATTTAAAATTAAGGAATAGTCCCATAATGTGTGCCTTAATGGTCTTAAAAGTAGTTAATCGCCATGTGCATCCTGCATAAACGCACATGCACCATTTGTCATTATGCTTTCTTTATTTTGTTACTCTATTTGAATGAATCTTTCTTTAAAAGAATTGCTAAATCAACACTAATATTCCCATAATTATGGATAAATTTATGATAATAAGTAATTAATTCCAAAAAGCCACGTAATACCTTATTTGTTTATGGAATTGACTAGTTTAGCATTACTTAAACTTTGAAAGGATTAACTACCACACTTGAAGAAAACATGACCAAGATATTCCATTATTTGATTAGTAAAAATGCATTTTCACTTATTAACAAACATGAAATGCTTAGGTAGAGTGGTGAAAATAGTTCTTAAATATGATAGATGAGTATCAAGAGAAGAACTATACACCAAAATATTATCAAAAAATATTAAGGTAGGCTTACAAAAATATGGGTAGAATATATCATTTGTTACACCCTCAAATGATAAAAGAGCATTGATAAGCTCAAAAGATATAACCAAGAACTAGTAATGACCATTATGTGTGTTGAAAGCTATTTTCTAAATATCTTCCTCATTACTAAGTATCTTCTAACTAGTTTTTTTTAGAGTAAGGACCATTTGTTTGCTCCTTTTAAAGGAGTCTTAACATAGGACACTCTAGTGTCAAAATTAGATGAGTTATGTGAAGATATAGCGTATGACTGCAAATTAGTAAATTAGATGAGTTGTGTGAAGATATAGCGTATGACTACAAATTAGTAATGTTAAGATTTTTCTTTTGTTATCATGTAAAGGGTATAAATTAAATAATTTTTTTTTTTTTTGGTTAGTAGCAAAGTTATAGAATAGAAGTAAAATTCCTAAAAATACTGTTTTGATACCAAATAATGAGAAATTAGAAATTAAAAATAAAAAATTACAAAAATAAAGAATAAAATTGATCTTTTCAAGAGGGTTAACTTTTAATGATTGATTTCTAATAAATTAAAAATTTTGATATATTTAATTATTTGTATAAAAAAATCATAAAGTATTATATATATATATAGATTTAAGAATATGACTTGATGGTTCAATGTGCAAAAATAATTATATTTATTAATTAAAAAAAGATAAAAGATAAATAGTAAAAATAAATATTAAATAACATAAATAAAAATAATAATTTTTTAATTAAGAAGATCCTATTATAACTATCTTGTAATAAAATTTTAAAATAATTACAAATATTTCAAAAAGATAAATGACCCTTAACTTATTAAAAATTAAAAACAAATCATTGCAATAAACAATTCAAATCCAAAATTTAGCCTTCAAATTCAACATTTATCGTTACATTTGTGAGGAGGAAAGAAACAACACACCACATGTCGTGCCTAGAGTCACTGTTTTTTTTTTCTGGGGGGGGGGGTCTAGTGAATTGTGGAGGGAGAAATTAATTTATAAGTGAGATTTGAATTCTATCTCACCCCAAAATTGTATATTTGGTGATTACTAAGCTATACTAACTAGTTTTGGGGCACTGCTTTAAGTCTTAATAATATGCTCTGGGTAAATGAGTTCGAGGCACCATGTGAAGCTGTTATTAACAGGCCTCAGGCTTGCATAGATTAACAGTACACAGGGAGACCCGTTCCTTCACGTACTTTTATATAATTTGTTTAGGAATAGTGTTCTTCTAATCCTCTCCTGCGGATTGTGCTTTGCTCAAGCCAATTCTCAAATGAATTAAAAGCATTTAATAGCAAATTAAGATCCTTGGGCTTTTCTCTTTTCCTTTCAATATTAATTGGGTTGAGGTACCCCTAAATGATAGATTGAGAAATAAAAATGAAAATTTGGACATTCAGTCGAATTTTCTGTTTAGCATGGCTTGCTTCAAATGGTCTATTTTAGCATTTTTAAACCCAATGAGTGTAGTTTGAGGGTCATGGGCCCTGTCTCTCTAGTAGTATGCCCACGTTCAAATCCTGAGGGAAAGCTTTTGTGTTCAACTCTCTAGAATCTTATGGTATCAGTATGGATGGCACGCCATTGATTTAACTGATTCGATGAATTAATAGAAATACACATTAATTAACCCAGACAATACTTGACTATAAAAGGTCAAAAGAAAATTTATTTAAGTATTTTGATATTTAATGAAGAATATATAATTTATTTATTAATTTATTTAATAATTTAAATTTGTATGTGAATTTAGAGTTTCAATATTTATATTCAAATTACACTATTATTATTATATTTAATTATAAATTTCTATAAATAAGATAAATATAATTTTTATTTACATTGATTCTAGAGTTTCATGCAAGAATTTAAATTTTTTATTTGAATAGTTTCTTGATAATTTTATATAAGATCATTTAACACATATATTAGTGGTCAAGTAGCTAAATCTTATTATCACAGAGCAAAAATAATATTGGTGACCTACCCAAATTTTAAATATTTAATTGCACACTGTTGCTCAAAAAGCCATAGCCAGAACAATATGGCGATATGAAATATTAATCTGAAAACATAGGAATGGTGGATTGGAAGGCCTGAAATTAATCGATGGTCTAGGAAATTCCTCCAGGAGGCGCTCGAGGGGTTGATGGCCCTTCTCTAGGACGATCTCCATCCTTTCCTCGTCGTTCCCGTCTCCGACTTTGAGCTGCTCTCCTATAGATCGTGTGCAATTTTCCACCTGTGTGGTGCTGTGCCTGGACTTCCTTCGTCATGGAGCCTATCCATTAACAAGATTTATTATCCTGATCAATGGGAAATCTTTTGAAGGTATTTAAATAGATTTTCTTTAGTTTGATTAACGAAAGAATTGACGCACGCAAGAGGTTTCAGCCAGCACACATTACCTTCAACTGGGAATGGCGTTTCTCCCTGTAGTAACCCAAGCAGAAGAATTATAACTAGAGCATAGATTGCAGCATCGAATAGCTTTGCCATGTTTGACAGGAATGAGGCAGCATTCGGGAATACGGTAAAGTTACGAAGTGGTTACATTTTGGGCAGGAGAGTCGGGATTTATATAGAAGATGAAGTTGTGAGATTTATGAAATGTCGGAGAAACTACCCTTGCGGCAAAGGCACAGGAACCTGTTACTCTGACTTTTCATATTCTCATTTCGTGGACTAAGAACTTCAAAGATTGGAATCAGACCAAAACACACAAAGAATCTCCATTGCATTGGCACGCTCCATATCTTAGACTTATTTATTATACGTGGGATGTGTTTCTTGGTTGATCCACATTAATTTGTGAACATTTGTAGAATAATACTATGAGATATCTAATTTTTCCGGATATCATTTAGCTTCTGCAGCTGCTCTTATTCTTACAGTTATAAATTTATTTTGTCATAAAAATATTGTTTCTACAATTCAAATTTTTACCCTATATGTTATAATAATGGAATTTTTACAGTTGCACCTAAATTAGCCTATCACAGATAAACTTCTGCAACATTAAATCAGTATTAAGTAAATAGTTACATTGCTCCTTATCACGCGCATATCAGCTACTAAAAGTCTCAGTAAAGCTTTAACACTTCAGCATTGTTCGAAATTGTATGCAAAAATTATTTTTGTTTTGATATGTTATACCCAAGTGGGCAAGAGTCAAAACATTGATTTTTATATATGAAATAAAGTATGAATTGTCGTTGTGTAAGTCGAGTCCTAATCACCAGTGAAAGTGAAAAAGACAAGAAGTGTGATGTGAGAGCGTACCTAATTGGTCATCGTGCCTTCATGCAATTTCTTTTCAGACACGTTTGGGGTGTTGGGCCCTATGACGAAAAAAGAAAAGTCTAAAACACATGGTTGGAACAACCAAGATTTATCAGCCTCTCAATAGTAGTAGACGGCTCATGGACCGAGTCAACCCTAGACTTTTTATTTTTTTTTATTTTTTTTTTTGTTTTTTTTGGTCATTTTGAAACTGCGATTACACTCTGTTTTGGGTGAGAGCTGAGGGAGAGGAAACGCGTGCGAGGAAAATGCCACCAAAGCACAGCCACGTGTCGGGAGTTATTATTTTTTCTCCGAAGTTATTACTTTTTTTTACAAAAATTATTAAAATATATAATATTTATATTTATATAATTTAAAATTTTTTTATTTTTATCTGATGTATCTAATTTATTTATAATATAATTCGTTATTATTTATAATATTTTCTTTTACCAAATTCATCAACATTGTTGTCAGAAATCAGATTCCATTACCTATTTCGTGCATGTGAAATATTTGGAAGGAGATACTAGAGTTAGGTCGGGTTAATTCTGATATCATCTGTTATAGGGTCATTACTTTTTCTCTAAAAAATAGTTTATTAAAATGTATAATACTTATATTTATATAACTCAAAATCTTTCTCTTTTTATCCGATACGAGAGTCGGATCATATATAACCCATTTATAATATAATACATCACCATCTATGACATACCTGTCCGTGACACACATTTTCAATTTTCGGGATGTTGTGTCCGATATATGCCAAAAATTTTCAAAAAAATTATGGATACGTGCGTCGGGCTCAAAAAGTCTACAAAAATATGGCGAATTTTGAATTTCTTTGCAAATCTATCTTAATTTGGAATAATGTAACAGTTTGTCGTCCATAAACTTATCCTCATTTCAGTCTAAGAGAATCCATCTGACACGCCGAGCTGGTGCAGTAACGTTATGAGATAGCTGATGCAGGCAACCCCTAAAATGCCTTATAAAATCCACCGACGTGGGTCGAAATAGGTTTGATGGCCATTCTAAAACAGAACTCAAAGCCGATTAGATTTAATAAAGCTTTAAAATTAAAATTTTCGGCACATCATGCACCTGACTTCATGCTCGAACCTGTCCCTTAATAGCCAAGATTTAAGTTAATTTGTTGCTTCAACCCTTTGTGTGCAAATGACATTTATTTGTAAAGTGAAATAACATAGCCCTGGTGACATTTGCATAATCTCGAGGTCTATTAAATAGACACGAGCAAGATGCAAAAGTCTAAATTATACGTAAGAGATGACGAAACAGTGATCAATTATGATTTGCCGGTGAATTAGAAACTCAACTAACGGAAAAATATTTAAATATTATTCAACTAATTAATAAATATATAAATATTTTAATATTATACATCAATTCAAAAAAAATTTTAAGATGTTAATTTATAACTTATTTTTATTATGTTACTTTTTTTGGCTATTTTCTATTTATTGTGAGACCCTTTTACCGTATGTTCACACTTAATATCTCAACGTCGTTGTGGCTAATGGATTGAAGACCATTAACATTACTGTGGCCACTACTACGTCAATTATGTGGGCGAGATAGTCTTAATTGAAACCCTAAGACCAATCAAATGTTAAAAGAGTCTTGGAGGAAAGTTCTACTAATTTAGCAAAAATAAAATAAAATATAGTAAAAAACAATTACAGAATTTTGATTGATGAAAAGAATTTATTCAAGAGCTGCTGCCTACATATAATTCAATTGGAAAGCCGAATCTTCAGGGCAAGAAAATAAAAAAAAAAAAAGCTACATAATTTTGATTGACAACAGGAATGTATTCAAGAGCTGCCTACGTATATTTCAATCGGAAAAGTCGATTTTGTGGAGCAGCCACTAAGTACGAACAGTAGCATCACTTGCTTTGCCATGTTTGAGAGGAAGGAGCAAATCATGCATGCAATGTTACAAGGGGAGATGGCTCTTGTGGTCATTATATACATGCGCACACATATTCATGTACAAATTCTGTGTGCGTGTATTGGGTATTTCGTTTACTTGTTTTTCATGTTATCTTTCAAAGATTGGAAGTAGGCTTTGAAGGGCACAGAATCACTATTTCTCCGTTGCCTTTTGCTTTAAGTTCATATCTTGACATCTTACGTACGTTTTTAATTCCTCCTAAGTAGAAAAAAAGAAAGTTTCAATTGGGTCACAATGCTTGACTATTTTTAAATTAGAGTCATAACATTTTTTTCTTTAAAATTGGTCCCAAAGTTTTCTTCATTAACTTATTTGATATATACTTTTTTTTTTTCATTAGGTTGCTATTAATCTCAATGTTTTTTTTTTAAAAAAATATATGAAATTTTTAGCGAAAAAGAAAAGATATATTTTGAAAAATATCTAAATAATCTGAAAAAATTTTAAATGGTCCAAAAACTCCATATAAAATCATAAAAATTCAAAAAAAAATGAACTTCCTTTTCAATTTTGAAAAAATATCAAAAAATGGAAAGCAAACCAAAAATTTCTCTCCTATGAACAATATATCTTTCACTTTATGTTAAAAATTTCAGATTTTTTCCTGAATTTTTAAATTTTATTTTCAATTTTTGTATTTTTAAAATTTTTGTGGAATTTTTTTATTTCAAACTTTTTAAAAATATTTTTTAGACTTGTTTTAAAACTTTTAGAATATAATTTAAAATTTATATTTTTTAAAACTTTTTGATTCTTTTGAATATATAAATTTTTATTTTTCATATATTTTAAATTTTAAATTTTTATCAAAGTTGATGTGAGACATTTAATAGCAAAATAATAAAAAAAAACACCAAATGAATTAATAGAAAAAACATTGAGGACTAATTTTAAGAGAAAAAAAAATGTTGTGACTCTAGTTTTAAAAATAGTTTATTGTTATGGCCCATTGAGACTTTTTGCCTTCCATCTTCACATATCACAATTGATGTTCTTTATTAACTGTAAGTTTAATGAAGTATCACAAAGATTATTAATTTTTTATGCATTATTGATAAGGGGCTCACTATGGAGAACACGTAACCAAGTTTAGGTCGAGTTGATATGTAGCTCAAGTCATGAGAGTCCAAATTTGACCCTTCATAAGAACACATGGTCGAAAGTTGAAGGTGAACTCTTTTGTTAGTACTCCAACAATCAAATTAATAGAGGCACAGAAAGTTTTTATTTGTGTAAGAGAGATTGAGTCATTATCTTACCTAGTTTTAAGCCTAATCTATTTATATGTTATTGAATTGTTCAAAGTGAGTGAAATTTAATTGTGATATGACAAATAAGGGATCAATCCCTTAAATGGGGTCTAAGTCCCTTATCTAGTCAAGAAAATCTGAGAGGCGAGTTTCTAAAGTCTAGGGGGCCTTATGTTGTCTATGTGAGCCTAGCAATAGGGTCTCTTAGGCCCATCTTAGGATGGCTTTTAGCTAGTTTTGAGCATACTTATCACTTGCTCCTCCCTTAAAGATGTCTAAGTGCTAGCTAGTGTTGGGTTGTGTTCGAGT
This sequence comes from Bruguiera gymnorhiza, assembly GCA_020883675.1. NCBI lineage: Eukaryota > Viridiplantae > Streptophyta > Magnoliopsida > Malpighiales > Rhizophoraceae > Bruguiera > Bruguiera gymnorhiza. The sequence goes on from JAIRCJ010000040.1 coordinate 101,039, forward strand.
GATCTAACTTTTGAATTTTCAAAAGGCCATGTAATTGGACTATGACCTTTATAATAAGGGTGTCTATTCACCAACAGTCAATTTTAAGACTGTGTTAACTCCTTTAAATTGATGCTTGATGTCGCTTCTTAGTGGAGTTTGCTTTTCACATGTTTTTGTAATTCTTAGTCGATCTGTACATGGCTCATTTGCAATAAGCCATGGCTGGTTGCTGGATCTCGCCTTCTTGTGGTAGCATGAAATGCAGTGTGAAGTCCTTTTGGTTGTGCCTATCTCTTGCAAACATGGTGGTGATACACTGACTGCTTTTGACAGGGTAAGACATATATCTTCCTATCGAGCAACAAAAGTCGTGCAAAGCTCTCTTGGATTATATAACCATATCGCTCAAGGTTTTTTAGGTGGTTGGTGTTCACCTTCCTTTACCCCTATTATTTTGGAGTTCTTGGGGTATTATAAGTTGGCTCTAGAATAGATTATTCCAAACGGTTAGCACATGATTTGCAAGATGCTTACCTTGGTAGCGTAAGTTGGTTTGTATCCTTCTGGTCAAGTTTTGGTCAATTATTGATGGTTTCTACCATTGCACACCAAAGCTATTATGGCTATTTTGTAGCCTTAGGCAAGAAAGGGCTAGAATGGAGTTTTTACTAGCTTCCCCAAGAAAAAATAAAAAATTATAAAAGATACTGTCTTTATCCTTCTGTAGTCGGGTATGGCCTTTTATGATTGGTGTCTAGCTTAAGTCATTTCCTCACTTCTTGCCTTTATAGATAAGGATCTTTCCTTTATTGACTCGTTCAATTGATTGTGGGAGTATTTTAAGGAGGACGAGATAATTGGGTATACATGCATACTACTTTATATATATATATTTTTAATTTATGCTCATCAAAAGTGCACATTCTTTTTTAAATTTGTGTGTGTATATAGATAAAAAGTATTCAGTGTGTTTATTAACTTAATTGGAGTTGTTCTTCAATATTTATAAGCTACAAGTAACGAAAGTATAAGCAAGATTTGTTAACCCAATTGCAAACGCCCTATAAGATTTTCAAGGGTGGTTCTAAATTGTTGGAATTCAACATATAAAATGTTGAAAGCCGTAGATTATTAAGAAGTATTGTGCACTTTCATTATTACAAATATTTTATCCTTGCCTTTAAAAGGAAATAGTTTTTGAAATATGTTATAAAATTTGTGCAATTTTAAGAATTTTCAACGATGTCACTTACACATTATGAGTTGTTTATTATCTTGCCATCACCTTGTTTTTATAAAATGTGTTTAACTTTATTGGTATATTCCACGAGAATGAAAAAGATGTCAATTTGGTTGTTCTAATTGCCGCCATGAAGAAAAAGTGGTTAATTCGTTATGTTGATAATCATATACTTGCCTGTGTAGTTACCGTTCTTGATTCTTGTGTCAGATTAGATTGTTTGATATCTTATTTAACTGTTTGTTACAAAATGATTAACGTAATGTTTTCATTATAGCTTCAGATGTTACAAAATCTATTGTAGAAACCTATAATAAATATGGTGGCTTATAATCTCACCGCATTCCCAATAAGATTCCACCCTTATCACTCAAGGTTGGAGTTCAAGCAAGGTGTGGAAGAGTAAGACAATTTTCTCTTAAATTTAAAAGACATTAGAGATGTTAAGTTCAAATAGTAAGCTTGATAATTATTTAAAAACTTATTTAATTTTTGATGAAATAAGTAATGAACTGTCTGATATTTCAAAGCGACAGTGCAAATATTCAACAATTTATTTGATTATCTTCCTCATCGTTAGACAAGTTTTTGGAACTCATCTCAATAGTTGCTATTGAGCAGATCTTCAATGTTGGGGGAACCGCTACACCTAAAACGGGCCAAACTGTCAGAAGCCAATGAGCCTATCCACCTACATTCACTACAAGTGAAAAAGGGATCAATAGTAAATTTAAGATAACAAAACGTAGTAATCTTTGATTCCCCTAAATCCTAAAAAAGATACCTAGGGAACCTAATTAATACTTAATTAAGTTTAAGTACTTTATTTATTTAAATTTTTTATGTCAATAAAAATTTTCAATATCTTTTTAAGAAAAGGAAATTGAACCGAATTAAATTAGATTAGACTGAGTGAAAATTGAAATTTGAACAGACACTTGAACATGAAACTAAACCGCCAGTTAATCAAACCATAAGAAATCTTCCCTCTAAGTAGAGTCCTCGGTTTCGAGCTGTGACCTATGTCCTTTTCTAGTTGGAGTACATGTCTTGTCTTACGCTTTCATAGGAACTATGCATGTCGCCTTCTGTCTGGAAGCTATTGTAACCTTCTAGGTTAAAGTCAACAACAACAATACTTTTCTTGGTGAGAGTTTGCTCTGGTAAAGAAAAAGGCCAAAAAAAAAACCTTACATTTTTCATTTTTGCAGCCAACAACTATTTACTGATGGGACTTATAATTTGATACACAAGTTCGAATGTATGATAAATTAACGATAGATAGACGCTAATTATTGGCACGTGGATTCAGATATATATATATATATATATATATATATATATATATATTTATTTATTTTTTAAATTCCCATAAAATGGGAAAGCAGAGAATTTTCCTTATTTCTTTGACATTAAAAACTCCATTTTACATTTTTGGGCTTAAACATCAAAAAAGTTCCTAATACTTTCTATGATTCTTAAGTGCATCCCTTGTGTATTTTTGGTTTAACTGATTCCCTGATGTTTTCAATTTTAGTCAAGCCAAGCATAATTGGAGAAGGAATCGATTGCTTTGCTGATTAGACTAACGATTTTGTGTCCTGACAGTGAATATGACCTTTTTTTTTTTTTTTTGAAAAATTACATTAAATACCTTTTTTTTGTGGCTCGAACTGCAGTTCTTTGCTCCTAATTTTGTTGCCCAATCACGTAATCATTCTTGATCAGAAAGAAACATTATGCAATTGAATTTAGTTATGTCTTAGATGCTACGTTTTAATTAATGAAGATTTGGTCCAAGCTCCGAGGTAATGTTAATTATACATTTTAAATTCACTTGATAAATTCTAGTGAAGTGCTTTCAGCTGTTAATAACTTGTCATTACTATATATAGTAAACACAAGAAAGAATAATTGAAAAACGAAATGTGAGCATGAAATTAAGCTTATCTTTCTTGGTAGAGGACTTCATTAACTGGTATCATTGGAACAAATTTGAGGGTCACTCGTCAAGAAATTTGGTTTACATGGTGAGTCATTCAATTGCTTCACTGGTCCGAAAAAGCACAAAGATTTAGTAGTTAAACGCACCTGAATTGGTAGTTAAAGTCCAAATCCCATATTAACTGGCAGGCAATGCAATTTTATATTGACAGCAAAGACAAAACCAATTTGCAGTTGTGCTTGTGCTCAAAGAATGACGTGGAAGAAGTAGGCTAGAGGAGTATGCATTAATTACGAATTCGCAGGTTCGAACAAAATTTGAATTTTTTCTAAAAAGGGTAATTAATTTGAGAGTGTGATGCTCATAACGGAGTGGACAAATAAGCTGGCATTGAATGTGACTCCTGCGGGGGCAGCGGGGTGTCTGTGGCTTTGAAACAAGAAACGAGGCCTTTGCAGCGTCAGCGGCAGTCTCTGCCTGGATTGTGAGCACCCCCGCCCTCAACCCATAGTGCATTGTGAGTTATAAATCCGTGTCTCTTCTTTGTTTTTTAATATTACAAAACTAATTTTAGATTTTTATAATTAAATTTTAAATTTTTTATATTTTAATTTAACTTATATATTTTTAAAATTTATTTTAAATTAATTTTTTTAAAAAAATCAAAATTATTAAAAATTATATCTTAATCCAGTAAAATTTATTAATAATTTAATATTTTTTGTTAAAAAGATTAATTTTGAATAAATTTAAATTCAATTATAAAAATTTTAAAAAATTTAAAATTAAACTTTTTTTATAAAGTAATGTTGAACTCAATTGGTTAAGGTTAGTATTTAAGTAGTTCTTTTTTAAATTAATATTACATATTTAAAACACTTTATGAAATATTAAATAGTTTTACTATTTGATTTACTAATTTTATACCAATAATTTTTTTTTGTTTTAGAAATTATTTAGTTTACCATTAAAAAAATTTATAATTGTTACTTTTCAATATGAAAAATATAAGTAAATAATATTTCTATAAAAATAACTAAGAAATTTGACTTAATTAGACGTTAATAAAGACTTATTAGATTACAAAATTTCTTTTAATAAAAAAGAAAAAGATTGAGTGAGGTTAGTAACATTTTTACTCGATTTATTAATTAACAATTATAAATGTCATTTTTTTTAACTCATCAACAAATGAGTAGTACCTTAGCTTGGTCAGTCCATTTATCATATCCATGTAAGTCCATTGTGAGTGTTATAAGAGGTGGCTTTAATATTGCATCCAACATCTAGATGTTTTGCTAGTTATTTGCTCTCACCACTCAATAGACCTTGTCTTTCATTTTGTGTGTGTGTGTGTGTGGTTTTTTTTTTTATTTGGCTAGCTGGGATGGGTATTTGGTGTTTGGGATGGTAAAATTTCATTCCTTTTTTATTCTTTCCCTTTTTCTCCTAGGATTGCACTAGGGATTGTACTTTGGTAAAATAAACGAGAGAAGAAAAGATTTCCGTAGGCCTACCTTTCTTTTGGATATTTATAGTTTCCTTACTTTACTCTTCTTCTTCTTTTGTTTCTTTTGATTGCTTTGCTGAAACAATTTAGTTTTTAATGCTTTTTGAAAATTTTTGGTCCTCTTAATTTATGGGAGTCTTCTTTTGTTTTTTTCCTCCTATAGTCTTTATGTTGTCACAAAATAACCTTACTTGTACCAACATATACACAATCATGATGTGATAATTGTATAACTAGAGATAACAAAAACTAACCCAATCTAAATAATATAATTTAATTAATCCAAAATCTAACTCATGCAAACCCAAATTAATTTAAAAAAAATAATCTATAACCCAAATAACTCAAAATAATATATTTATATTGATTAACTCAAAATTTAACATATCTTAAACTTAAGATATTCAAAATCTAAATGATGAGAGACTTAAAGCAACTCAATTCAAAATCAACCTAACCACCTATTTTGTCACCTTTTATAATTGTTGAGATTTTTAAGATTAAGATTATATGTGATATTTTTTATATTTTAATGTGTCATATATGCTTGATTAATGTCAATTTATTTAAATTATATTTATATATCTTTGATTGGTTAATTGACAGTATGTTGAGCCATATATTTATATTATATTTTGCTCCACGTAATTTTAGGTAAGATCTTTAAATTTGAAATTTGAAATGAGCTACTTTTTTACCAAGATTTTGTAGTTTCTATCAAATTTTTTGATTTTAGAAAGATACTAAATGAGATCTTGAAAAATCTTATAAAAGTATGAAAAGAATCAAGGTGATTCAAAATTGATAGAAATTTGAAATTGGTCAATTGGTATTATTGACTAGATAATATAAAGAAAGTAGAAAAGAAGTATAAAAGAAATAAAAAGTTTGGGTCAATTGACTAAATTAATGCTTATAGTTAACCAGACACTAAAGAAGATTTTGAGCTATAAGGTGTAAAAAATCACAAAAAGCTCATATTAGTCAATGTGATAGTGGCTATGGTTGACCAAGGTAGCTAAAAGACATGAAGCATACAAAGTGGAAAAATTACAAAGAATTTAAGTCAATCGATTAGACTGTGTTTACGGTTAACAGGTGGGACTAAAGAGCTAAAAGTACAGAAAACTAAAAAGGTTTTAAAAAGTTTAGGCTAGTTAAATAGTTTAAGCGTGGGGTGAACCAATGTCTTAGAAGAAAAGTTTTTCATTTTTTGATTTATTTTTTTTTATGAAAAGAGATTAAGGTCCACTGACTAGTTTTTATCTTTTATTTATAAGAGAGTTTAGGAAATTTTTATATAGATGATATTATGGCCTTGAGAAATTATATTGAACTACTTGATAGATGAAAGAGAAAAGGTAAGAAAAAGTGAAAGTTAAAAAGTAAGGGGTTTCAGAGAGAAAAACAGAGATTGTGAAAGAATTAGTGTGTTTTTGTGAAAGTTTTAAAAAAAATTTGTTGTAATTAAAGTCAAAGTAACCAAGTGTAAATAGTTGTTTTCCCCTTATAAAAAAGAATGTGATAATGAAGTGAACTCTCAAGGGAAGAGCCATTAAGCAATGGATACATAATCTTAATTTAAGGTAAACCATTATAAATTACTATGCAAACTCTTTCTCTTCTCTCACCTCTCTTTAGTTTTTTATTGTTTATATTCTACTTTTGATTATCATTTATGTTGTTTTCTCTCTTTGAAGTTGGGATTGCATAAAGATTAAGTGATAAAGCTAATTAGATCCAATTCACATTCCCTCTTAGATTGCCTTAATGACTAATAGGAAATAGTTAAGGGCAACTCTGAGAAAGCCCCAAAAACAAACACTAGTAGGAATTACCACTAAGGAGAAGAAATTCAAAACTCTTAACTCTAAAGTTACTTACATACTTCATTGTGATTCAAGTGTTTGTTAATATAACAAGGTATCTTCATGTGATATGACAAAGAAGATTTGGGATAAGTTCAGAGTCATTCATGAGGGTACAATACAAGTAAAGAATACTAAGATCAAGGTACTCATGCAAAAGTATGAACATGTTGAAATAAAGGGTGATAAGATGATCTTAAAGATGCATTTAAGGTTAACTAATATCATTAATCCACTTAAGAATTTGTAAAATGGCATTGAGACAATTGATTTTGTGAAGAAACTACTGAGATCACTTCCAAAGCATTAGAAACCCAAGGCTATAGTCTTATTAAATTCAAGGGCCTAAACACTTTAGGCTTGGATGAATTAATTAGGTCTTTACTAACCCATGAGATGACCTTCACCAAAAAGGTTATTAAGAAGAAGAAAGGAGTTGCTTTTAGAGCTTAGATGCCTAAAGAAAGCGATGATAATGAAAAGAGTGACCAATAAACTCAAGAATATGAAAAATAGTTTATGATATTGACTAAGAGTCATACAACTTTAGAGAAAGAAGAAGCAAAATGACAAAAGATGCTTAAAGAGCAATTATAAGAAGGATGAGATCATTTGTCAATTGTAACAAACCTAGTTACATTACTCATAATTATCTTACTAACAAGAAGACCTATAAAAAGCCAGCCAAGAAGGCTTATAAAGCTACTTAGGATGACCTAAGTGACTTAGAAGATGATTTTGATGATGTTGAAGTCAACTTGGCATTTATAGTAGATAAGGAAAAGGTAACTTCTAATTATGACATTTCTAATGATGATGATTCTTTGATTAATGAGTTGTATGACACTTTATATTGCATGGATAGAAAACTCAAAGACATTGTTATCAAAAACGAAAATCTCCATATGAAGAATTTTTCTTTGAAGTATAAGAATGCTTCTTTAAAAGATGAGATCAAGTTACTCACTGAGAAAAATAATGAGTTGGAAATGTCTATAATGAAGAAAGATTCAAAAAGCTCTTAGATGAAAATATTCAACTTAAAAAGTAATTGTCTAACCTTTAAGAATCTCTCTTTCTAAGTTTTTTGAAAATAAAGACAAATTTGATATGTCACTTGGCTATTAAAAATCTTAAGGTGAGAAGAGTGGTTTAGGTTATACTTGTCATGCATATTAACCAAAAACTTCTTAGAACAAGACGACTCATGCACATGCAGATGGATAAGTATCTATAAGTACTCATAAGAATACTCATGCATTATATCATGATAGAAAAACATCACATACACATGCCTATATGTACATAAGACATATATAAAAAGCTAGAGCATCTCGTAGGCAAGCATATTCTTATAATGATTATCATGATCATCCATATAATAAATATAATGATCATACATGTAGATATCATGCAAGAAATCATGTTAGATGTTATTTTTGTGGTGATTATAGTTATATGCAATATTCTTGCAACTTAAGATGGAGTTTAAATGGTTATTTTTATGTAAGTTCTAAATGTATTAAGACTAACCCACAATGACCTAAGAAAATTTAGGTAATTAAATCTATATAACATATTTATAAGTTTGTTTGATAAGCAGCGTGAAAAAAAGATTAATAATATCTAAATAGTGACTATTATAGACACATCATAAGAAATCTTAAGAGTTTTATTTCCCTTAAGAAAGTAAATAGTAAAATAGTAACATTTGGGGACAATGATACAGGTAAGATTATTAGTATTGATAAGATAAATAGGGGAAAGTCTTTCATAATTAACTTAAGTTCAATTGGTTGTGTATTAGTCAATTATGTAATAACAATTATAAGTTATCATTTGAGAAAAATAGTTGTCTTATTACTGATTCAAAAACAATTCAGCCCTTATTAGTTGCTAATTGAATAATATATATATTATTAATTTACACACTTTGACTAACTAAGATGTTAAGTGATTTGCCTCTATTAATGAAGAATTATAGATGTGATATAGAAGGTTAGGTCAAGCAAGTATGATTCAACTATCAAAACTCAACTTGGATAACCTTATACAAGTTTTTTTAAAGCTAAAATTTAATAAGGATAAGCTAAGTGATACATGCCAAATGGGTAAGCAAAGTAAGAACTCTTTTAAGAGTAAAAAAAGTAATATTTACCACTAAACCCTTGTAGTTATTGTATATGGATTTGTTTAGTCATACTAAAGTTTCATCTTTAGGCAATAAGTCATATGTATATGTCATTATAAATGATTATAGTATATTTATATGGGTTACATTCCTAACTTATAAGGACGAGTACTTAAAGATCTTTGAGGGATTTTATAAGCAAATTCAAAATGAAAAAGGATATTATGTCACTTCAGTTATAAGTGATCATGGTTATGAGTTTAAAAATGAGGCTTTGAGAATTTTTATAATTTTTAAGGTATCTTTCATAAGTTTTTAGTTCCAAAAACTCTATAACAAAATGAAATAGTTGAAAGGAAGAACAAAAATTTGTAAGAAATAGTTAAAACTATATTAAATGACCTTAACCTTCCTCAATATTTTCAAGCAAAAGCAATATACATTACTTGTTATATGTTAAATAAAGTCTTTATTAACCTAACTCTTGTAAAAACCTCTTATGAATTATGGAATAGGAGGAAGTCTAGAATAAACTTCCTATAAATCTTTGGTTGTAAGTGTTTTATTCTAAACACAAAAGACAATTTAAGCAAGTTTAATTATATAGAGAATGAAGGTCTCTTCTTAGGATACTCTTTTAGTAGTAAGGCATATTGAATGTTCAAAAAGAATTCTTTTATTATAAAGGAGTTTATACATGTTGTAATTGATGAAGTTAACCCATCCTCTCTTAGAAAGGAAGAGTTAAATGACCTTATAAGAACAAATAAAAGCTTAAAGGCAAGTGAATCATTAATGTAACAACATTTTACTGACTTTCAAATGAACAATTTACTAATGGATGACAATCTTAAGAGTGTTGTTCAACGAGTTTTAAAAGAGTAGAGGTATGTTAGAAAGGCGTTATAGGATCAAATTATTGGTAACCTTATAACCCATTAAGAACTTGATTTGTATCTACAAACACTAGCATTGTTACACTTATTTCACAAGTAGAACTAGTGCATTGGTGCATACAATGGATAATAAGCTTAACTAATTTGAAAAAAATAAGATCTAAATTTTGGTACTAAGATCTAGTGATCATCCTATTATTAGAATTGAGTGGGTCTTTAGAAATAAACTTAATAAAAATGGCCAAATTGTAAGAAATAAGGCAAGGTTCATTGTTAAAGGCTATAATCAAAAAAAGGGCATAAACTATGATGAGAACTTTGCCCCAGTTGCCAAGTTAGAGGTTATTAGAATGTCCCTTGCATTTGCATCTTATAAACATTTTAAGCTATACCAAATGGATGTGAAGAGCACATTCCTAAGTGGTAATATTATAGAGGAAGTCTATGTTAATCAACCCCTTGGTTTTGAAAGTAATGAGTTCCTAAATCATGTTTATAAGCTTTCAAAAGTTTTATAGGAATTGAAGTATGTGCCAAGAGTTTAGCATAAAAGATTAAGCATTTTTTTGGTTAACATAGGTTTCTTAAAAGGTAAAGTTAATACTACTTTTTTTTTTTATCAATTTAAAAGGTAAAGACCTATTAATCGTACAAATATATGTTGATAACGTCATTTTTGGTTTCACTGATGAGTTTTTGTAAGAGGAGTTTGCCAATGAGATGGAGATAAAATGTAAGATGAATATGATGAGAGAATTAAATTTCATCCATTGAGTTCAAATCAAGTAAACAAAGGATGAAATCTTCTTCAACTATGCCAAGTATGTAAAGAAAATATTAAAAAAATTTGGCATGGATGATTTCAAACCTCATGGCACTATAATAACTACTTCCATAAAGTTGGACAATAATGAAAATGGTAAGGTTGTGAATGAAAAGCAATATAAAGGTATGATTGGTAGTTTTTTTTTTTTATCTTGTTGTTAATAAATCTGATTTGATGTTTGTTATTTGCATGTGCTCAAGCTTTTTAATCTAATACAAGAGATTCACATTTAATTACCCATAAGAGAGTGCTTAGGTATATAAAAAGAATCACAAGTTTAAGACTTTGGTATCTCAAGGGAATGACTTTTATCTTAGTGGGTTACTCAAACCTAGAATTTGTGGGAGATAGAATTGAGAGAAAGAGTACCATAAGTGTATGTAAATTCCTTGGCTAAGCTTTGGTCTTATGGTACAGTGAAAAATAAGGTTTAGTTGTTTTTTCCCTAACTAAAGTATAGTACATGGCAACCAGTGCTTGTTGTACTCAATTATTTTAGATAAAACAAACATTAAAGGACTTTAGATTGCACTACTCTTATGTACCTATCAAGTATGATAACAAAAATGCAATCAACATGACCAAAAACCCTATACAATATGCCTAGACTAAACACATTGACCTTAAGCACCATTTTGTTAACGATTATGTGTTCAAAAAATATATATTCTTAGATGTGTTTAAGCCCTTGAGTAAGGATAAGTTTGTGACCATTAGAGAAGGATTAGGTATAATTAAGTTAGATTAATCTCTTAATTATATGATTATTATAATGCAATATGTTTTTACATGATTTAAAGGATAATTATATATAAATACATGTTTAATATATGTGTTATATGTTGATTTAGACATTTTGAACTTGGAAAATGAAAGTAAATATTTCTATCTAAAAAGGATCAGTCAACTAATGTAAGTGGTCAACCTATAAGTTACCCTGATTAACCAATGGTATTTTTAAAATGCCCATTTTCCCTTTTCCCTTTTCCCTTTTCCAGGATTGTAAGACTCCCTCTGTTATAGAAATTTTCTTTCCTTTTTTGAATTTAAACCTTAAATCCTCAAATTTGTGTATAATTTAATGAAGTCAACACTCTAGTGTATCAATATCTCAAATCCATTATCCATGAAAGATATAAATTGAAGAGAAGCAAGCTAAAACTAAGGAAATTGGGTTCAATTTTCTTTAGAACTTAAAGCACCATTATCACTCTGTCTTCATTTGTATCGCTAGATACCTCAACACCAAATATGAAGGTTACCCTTAAGTTATCATTGTCACCCACATCATTAGAATCCTCATTACTAATGATTCCTTATTTTTATCCTTCTTTATTGACAATTTCATAGAAAAGGCCGTATGAAGGGTAAAGTAGTTAGCGAAAAGGAAGAAAAGTATTTAACTAGCTTTTCCATCCTTATTGAAGCCTTTCCTAATGCCTCTACCATCTCTAATAGCACCATACATGGTTTCACTACCTCCTCTTCCACCTTAAATAGTAACCATAGTGGGTTCTTCTTCATCTTCACAGAATTTTGATTCCTCAAGGTACTGTAGCTCCTCTTTTAGAACCTCTAAGATTGAAGATGATTTTTACAAATATAAAAATATGACCATGTACATTGGTAGACTTTTGAATTTGGATTTTATTGCTAAGTTTAAGAAGAACAGGTTTTTAGATGGTTTTACTTTTCCAACAGTAGGTAAAGTTTATATATGAATACTATTTTGAAATGTTAAATTTCTTTTTTACTAATAGAAGGTAAATAAGATTGTATTGTGATCACATCTTATGTGTATTATTAGGAAGTGAAAATCACTCTTAAAGTGATTATAAACTACTTGAATTTGCTATTAAAGGTTGCCAATGTTGATTGGAATGATTTTTAGATATAGGAGAAGTTTATTCCTTAAGAGTAGTTAGAGATAGTATTTAAAGGTCAAATTGACCTTAAAAAGGAAAATGTTAATATCAAAAGGTCCTTTAAATCCTCTTCCTTGCCTATCAAGTTTAGGATAGTGCAAAGAATTATGCCATGTAACATCAATTATAGAGGTAAATGTTATAACTACTTAACATTTCCTAACATATGTGTCTTGACATAAATTTTGAAGAACAAGAAGTTTAGTTTGTCAAAGCACACGATAAGAGTAATTGAGAAGGCTTAAAAGGAGACAGTCAAAAAATTCCCTTATAGCATGCACTTGAGCTATCTTTTGTAGCAATTAAGAGTTCTTATTGCTAGTAAGTCCCCTTCATATCTTTATAAAGGTAAGTACATTAGTACTATGACCTTTAAGTAGATGAGATTAGTTGTAAGTGAAGGAAGATGGTTTACTCTTTCAAGGGAACCCAAACCATGCATAAAATCATCAATTATAACACCATCCATAGTAGGTCCATAAGCTTATTCCCTAGCTCCCATTATTATAGATTTGCCTACATTAATTATGGAAATTAAATAGTTTAAGGAAAACTTGAACGTATTTAAAATGATATTGATAAAATTTAAGTTGAACTTTAAGGTTATATAAAAGAAACAAAAGAGACTTTGACATCTATTCTTGAATTGCTACAAAAAGAGAGTCCCTTAGATGTGACCTTTAAAAGGAGGAAGTTGTAAAGACTTGTTGTTGGATTTTTCTTTTTTATGATACTAAAGGGGGAAAGAGATGATTGATCACCTTGTTGATCTTTTGAACATTGATATTTGATGCCTTCTTTTGACTTTGGATGACTATATTTATATTTAATATTTTTGCTTCTTTGTGATTTTATACTCCAATACCTCTATGTGACTCTTTATGCTATTGAGTTGTATCTATTTATGATGCTTTATTGATTTTGCCTTGGTACTTACTTTGATATATTTATGAGTTGATCAATATAGTCATGTTTTGATATTTGTTTGAGTTTATTGGTTGATTTATGAGAATGTTAAATTGCTTTGATTATATTGGCAAAGGGGAGAACATATATTCAAGGAAATATTGCATCTAGTTTATCCTTTTAACCCCATTAATCAATCATGGTTATCATTAAAAAGGGGGAGATTGTTGAAATTAAAATCATATGTGATATCCTTGATATTCTAATGCTTTCTTTTTCTTTATATGACTGTACTTATATTTGATATTTTTGCTATTTTATGACTTTATACTTTGATATTTCTATTTGACTTTTTATGTTATTTAACTCTGTTTATTTATAATGCTTTATTGATTATGCCTTGGTACTTACTTTGATGTATTTATTAATTGATCAATATAGTCATGTTTTGATATTTGTTTGAGTTTATTGGTTGATTTATAAGAAAGTTAAATTGCTTTGATTGCATTAGCAGGAGGGAGAACATATATTCAAAAAGATATTGTATCTACTTTATCCTTTTAACCCTATCAATTAATCACAATTATTATCACTAAAAAATGGGAGATTGTTGAAATTAGGATCATGTGTGATATCCTTGATATTTTGGTGCTTTCTTTTTACTTTATATGACTATACTGATATTTGATATTTTTACTACTTTATGACTTTATGCTCTGATAATTCTAATTGACTCTTTATGTTATTTAATTATGTCTATTTATAATTCTTTATTGATTATACCCTGGTACTCACTTTGATGTATTTATTAATTGATCAATACAGTTATGTTTTGATTTGTGCTTGAGTTTATTGGTTGATTTATGAGAATGTTGAATTGCTTTGATTATATCAACAAAAGGGAGACCATATGTTAAGGGAATATATTGCATCTAGTTTATCTTTTTAGCCTTATCAATTAATCATGGTTATTATCATGAAAATGAGGGAGATTGTTAAAATTAGGATCATATGTGATATCTTTGATATTTTGATGTGTCCCCTATGTTTAATCAATGTCAATTTATCTCAATTATATTTGTAAATTTTTTATTAATTAATTGACAACATATTGAGTGATATGTGTATATAATGATTTGATTAATGTTACATTAAGTAAAATCTTTGAATTTGAAATTTGAAATAAATCAACCTTTTATAAAAATCTTATAGTTTCTATTAGATTTTGTATTTTAAAAGGGTATTAAAAGAGATTTTGAGAGATCACATGAAAAGATGTAAAGAATTAAGGTGATTCAAAGTTAATAGAAATTTGAGACTAGTGAATTGATGGTATTATCCAAACAACGTGAAGAAAGTAAAAGAGAAGTAGAAAAGAAATAGAAAATTTAAGTTAGTTGACCAAATTAGTGCCTACAATTGATTGAACACCAAGGAAGAGTTTGATCTATAAAGTGCAAAAAGTTATAGAAAATTCAAATCGTTCAACCAAATTGTGGTTATAATTTACTAAGGTAGTAAAAAGGCATGAAGCGTAAAAGGTGAAAAAGTTACAGAAAATTAAGGTCCATTAACTGGATCATGCATATAATTGATTGATGGATCTAAAGAGTTAAAAGTGCAAAAACTAAAAAATTTACAAAGATTCTGAGTTGGTTGATCAATTCAAGTGCTATGATTGACTGATACCTTAAAAAAAATATTTTTTGTTTTTGGAATTAATTCTTTTTATGGAAAAAAATAAATTTCTAATGGTTAGTTTTTGTTTTTTATTTATAAAAGTGTTAGAGAAACTTTTTTGTAGATAATATTGACACTTTGAAAATTTGTATTAAACTAAGTGATAAATCAAAGAGAAAAAAAAATAAGAAAAAGACAAAATAAAAAAAATGGTTATAAAAAAAACAAGTTGAAATTATGAAAAAGTAAAAATGTTTTAATGAAAAGTGTTAAACTATCAATCTTTAAGTACTGTAAAAAACCAATGTATTTTTACGAAAGTTTTGTTGTAATCGAGTTTAAGGTGACCAAAGATTGTCTTCACCCTATAAAAAAATAATGGAACAATGAAACGAACTCTTAAAGAAGGAACCTTAAAGAGTGGACGTAAACTCCCAAATTGAATCAAATCACTATAAATAGTTATGTATACTCACTATATATTCAATGTTTTGTTGTTCATATTGATTGTTTTACTTTTGATTATTATTTATCTTATTCTCTCTCTTTGGAGTTGGAATTGAATAAAAATTGAGTGACCATGCCAATTAGATCTAATTCACCCCCTTTTTATATTCCTTTGATACCAATAATAACATCAAACATGATAAATTATAATTGCATAAAAATGCATAAATCATTTTGTCACATAGCTTTTGATGTCATCTCTTTTGCCTCTACTTTTCTCTATTAGATTAATTTCGTATCCTTAATCAAAATATGCACAATGACACCCTCTTGTGATATGTGCTTCCTCTTTTATTTGAATTGTTACTTGTAGTCATTTAAAGATTGTGAAAGTTTTCAATGAGATAGCTTGTCATACACTCGTTTGGTAGCTTGATATTCTTATTTTTTAGGTTGTTCAGTAGTTTATAATATTCATTAATTTAATTTTAGATACTTTTTTCTTTATACTTTTAAAAAAATATAAATAATTAGTAATAGTAAATTTTTGTGTATTAGTATTTTTTACCATATATTTTTTGTTCATTTTTCCCCTTTTTTTGGATTTTTTTAAAGAATAATACACATCAAAAATATCATTAAATAATATACTTAAAATAGTACGACGACAAATTTTATTAATTTGTTCTTAAATAAGAAATATTTTATTATAGTTCTCAAAACTAGATTTTGGTTTAGATGCAAAAAGAATAAGGGCAAATCTTAGTACATTTAAAGGTAAAAAACAAAAACATGTTCTTACTAGCATTTAAAGTGAGAACTAGTACAAATTTTAATCTTGGATGTGTCTAACAAGAATTTGGAAGCAAGTGAATTTGACTAAGTTTGAGAAAAGATAAAAACAAAATTATTAGTAGTAAAAGCAAATTAACTAATATTTGTATCCATGATGACAAAAGTAGAAGATAAATTATCCTTAAAAATGTTATAAAAAATAAAGAAAAAATAATATAAAATATGAATGCAAATGAAATTAAATTAAATAAAAAGAATATAATATCTTAGAAGTACTCAGTACTCTCTTTAAGAATAATTTTCATTCTCACAGACAATTTCTTAGTATAACAAATTGTAATGGTTATCTTTTTAAAATACAATAGAACTTTTCACTAATGTGAATTTTATATAATGAAATGACAAAAATAATATCATTCTAATTAACCTAACAATTTTTAATAAGAGAAGAAAAAGAGCAAAAAGTGACTTTTTTCATTTTAATGTATATGGATGAAAATTGAGTTTTTTTTTATATTATTTCTAATTTAATGTCTTATAATAATGAATATTAAGAATGAAAATAATAACTGATGGTTGCATTATTATAATAATTAATCTTTCAAAAGTTAGTTTTCCAACAATTAATTTTTTAATAATTAAAAACAGTTAGTTTGACCAACACAATTTAAAAGATCTAAAAAAATGTTGCTTCCAGACATGAAAGAGTAGTTTGTCACATTCTATCACAAAAGCTAAGAAGGAAATCCACTTCTTTATAAACCTCCATTGGAGAGAAGTTGCAGTGTGGTTGATGACTCACCACGACTCACCATGAATGCCACCATCTTGATGCAAGTGACAGAAAATGGCATGTCCTTTGCAAGTTTCACAACAACTTACATCGTATTCTTGATGAGTTTTGCAACTATTCTCTTTGTCAACCCTTACAGACGATGCAAGTGATTCATGTTCATTAAGAATTGCATAGACAAATGCCCTTTTTCCATTTCCTATACTATTCCCAAATGGTTTGCTAGATTATGTGTTGGAGATGTTCTAAAATGTACTGTCTTCACTATTGTTGTGTTATTTGACATGTTTTAATGAATGCTAGAGAAGACTTGGATCAAGAAAAAAAAAAAAAAAGATTAGATGCAGATCAAATTAGGTTAGCTAAGAATAAATTAGACTAAATATTAGACTATTAGATGTGAATTAAATTTCTTGCAACTTGTATGGTTACTTAGTGCGCTTGAGTGCATAAGGTAAACTAAACAACTTTAAAATCCTCAAGCCACTTTGTATGCAGAAGACAAGGATCCGGCCTCTCTTCAGCAATTGCCTTTTCAGAGAGAATAGAACCAGCCATTCCTCCATTTGAACTGCAAGATTTCATTGAGCAAAGATAGACTTAGAATTTCTATCTTCATCTACCTACAAAGAGATAATTGTCTATTCACTTAACTCGACGTAATCTAAAAGTAACTAACATCGGATCCAAATTATATATTATATTAAACTAAAACTGAATTGTTCATTTGTTCAGTATTATTTTCAGCTAAATTCAAATGGTACCTAGAATCTTTTTCATATATTTCTTTTTCACAAAAGTATCACATTTGAAAGGAGATGGATCAAACCACTGTTAGATGGATATGATGAATAGCTGTTTTAATTTATTGAAAAAGATGGTACAAAAAGGATGGTGCTCAGATCGATATACCACAAACAGACCTTCATTACCATATATGGTAAACAACAGATATTGTAAGTGAACCACCTTACCTTTGTAACAGATTTTTGGAAGTGAGCAACAGCTCGGGACTAAGCATACAATCTTTCAACAGAATCATCAAGTGCAATCCCCTTTCTGCAGCTGCTCCAGGAGCAAGTTCTGCAATAAGGCCAAACACATGAAACTACAAGTAACACTAGATATCAGCTCATTTCATGCTAAAACTGTCACTTATAATGGCGGATTAGAGCTTGGGAAATTGAAACTTTAGGATCTTAAAAACAGGATTCAAAGTTGAATCGCTCAATGTGTAAAGAAGAATACAAACACAATGGAAATTGGAAGCAATTATTAGTATCACACTAGTAGGATTGAAAAACTGCCAGCATTTTCTCTTAGAACTCCTAGACTATATCCTACTCAAAGGCAATAAATCATCATGCTTTGAAGGTAAAAATTGCCAACGGGTTGACAATCCACTCATTAACTTCCTCTGACAATATTACATAAGCCCCTATATACAGGGACTTAACACTTCAAATGATTACAGAATTTGGACCCCCTTGACTAACTAGGGAAAAGAAGATCTTCTCTAGTAAGAAAAACTGACCATCATACACCTAGGCCAAGCTCCTCCAACTACACAGTGGACCCTCAAAATGAAACTAAGAAAACAAACAGTAGCATATGGCAGTGCTATGGTAGTGGTACTCCTAAGGAAACTATACAAAACCAATATGAAACTAGGCTTCTGTAAACTTTAATTTTCTTAAGCATTTTTATGTCACTGTTATACAGTCAACAAAACACAAAATGAAGATTTAGCTCAATAGCAAACACAGATTTCCCAAATAAGGAAAATTCATTCCAATAAAATTATCTAAGCCCAAAATGTGGATTGATGAATAGACTAAATTGAGGGGAGAAAAACACAATTATCCGACTCCAACTCATTCCATTAATGGACTACAAAGCCTATTCAAGAATCAGCACTTAAAACTGACAATGGCACTGTCCAAATATATATATATATATAAAAGAAGATCATTTCTGTTCCATTCCACTTTAGAGGTGGCTTTACCTCCGAGCAGAATTCCTTCCCCACAACACCAGCAGTTGCCCCAGGATGGCAGGCTCCAACAAGCATAAATGCTGAAATCCATATCAACTTTTCCAACATTTGCTTTGGAAAACCTTCCTTGTCAAGAATCAAATTACATAAAAAAAGAAAAGGTTAAAAAAAAATATATATATATATATAGATTTTCTTGATTGCATTCATAACTCTGCCAAAATACTGAGTGCAAATGAAGAATGCTTGAAAAAAGTAATTACTTTAATTTTTTTTGGGTCATACAGGAGATCTGAAACTCAGATTCCCCACAGGCCCAACCATAAAAGAGCTACTAGCTAGCTTTTAGGAGTAAGACATATTCTGACGATGGAGTTAACACAAAAACACAGTTCTTAATGCTTCTGAAGTTTGAAGAACACATGTTAAAGTCCACACTAGCTAACATTTAATCAAAACATGATGCTCCAATACTTTAATGAATATCTAACTCCCACCCTATCAAACCATAAGGCTAATTCACAAAGTAAAATTGCAAGAAAGAAAGTGTGTCATGTTAAAGAATACCTAGAACTGGTTTCAAGCCAATGAGATAAAGAGGTTTAGTTTACCTTACCAGAAAGCCCTCTAGCATGTAATGTTGCAGCTACAGAAGATGCCCATTTTCCATATGCAGCAGTCAATCCTTCAGGATTGGTATCCCTCTTACCATCAACAGGAGGCTCACCAAGCTTTAAATTAGCAAAATGTGCTAGCACTTGGTCTGCATCAACAAGAATTTTACTTTGAAACCACGGTTCTGGCATCCTGTTCTGGAAAAAAACCAAATCTGCTAGATGGTCAACATCCACTCACCGAGCCCAAAAGGGTATTGCACAATCAGCTAAACAGAGAAGGATCAACCATTTCCCTTGTAAATTCAGCAATTCAAGGAAAACACCTTAGGTTACATTACGGGTCACAAGCAGCACCATAGTTGCACTCCATTGCAGCAAATACAGAAGCAAAGATGGGAAGGCCCGCAATTGTGGCTGACGCAGTATGCAGTAACTACGAAGTACCTCAACCGCAAAAGATGATTAGTGATAGATTATTTTTCTTGATTGTAATTGGAGTTGAACGTCTATGGATTGTAAGCACATTTCCATCTGCTTTATTTCTAGCTTTTAATCTGACAATGAATTAAGATTCCATTAACAAGAAAGTTTCGAACTTTTACTTCAATGAAGTGAGCAAAACGAAAATGGACATCTTTAATATAAATTCAACGTGAATAGGCGTTTGGTACCGCTCCATCTAGATTTGGAGCTGGCTTCAAGAACAGCAACAAGAACATCGTCCCTAGCACAAACAAAAATGGGACCCTCAAAATCAAGCAGCACGGCCTCCCCTCTCTTCACCAGCAAATCTTGGCCGCTACCCATTTCTTCCAAGGTCCTTTCCCACATGTCCACCACCAACAATCACCGCCGGAACCACCTTGGCAGCAGTTGGAGTAGTGGTGGCACTGGGAGCTGTCAAAGCGGTCACTGCAAGAAGTATGCTTTGGGCTATGGAAATGAATTTGGAACTGAAGACTGCTGTGGGTTTTGAAGTCTGTGAGTTTTGAAGTAGGTTTAGCTTGCAGTTTGTTTCCAGTTCAAATTCTAATGACGGTTTGTTCAGTTTTGGTTTTGATTTCTGTTCGGTTCCACTTGCGGACCCGTCCCATCAATTTTTAAAAATTCATATAATATCTTTTTAGATTATAGAAAAAATTAATTTTAGGGTTAGATTATAAATTTAAGAGTATACAAAAATTATAATCAAATATATTAATTCAAAGAAAAATTTATGTTTAAAACCTTAATTTTAATAAACAAATTCAACTCTTTTGTTTATTTAAAATTTTTCCCTACTCTCCTGTATTTGTTAATAAACTTTTTAGTCTCATTTTTAACATTAATAGTTTCTATATTAACTTTTCTTTTAATGAAAATTTTCAAATGGTATAAAACTTTTCAAAAAGCAAAATCAGAACCACATGAATCAAAACCAAAATTAAAATTAGTTATGACCTAGAAACACAATCAAAGATGGCAAATTGACAAGTCTAATCATATTTGAGTTGAATTATTTCATATTTTGAATACATCAAATCACAAATTATTTAAATTTTTGATTATAAATTTATTGAATTTTAGGTTTATAAAATTTTGAACTATTCAAATTACATTTTAAGTTTCTAATTATTAAATTTTAAATTTATTTAATCTTAAATTTATTAAATTTTAAATATATTAATTTTAAAATTTTTTAAGTTTTAAATTTATATTATTCCGATTTCAAATTATTCTCAATTTAAATTATTTAAATTTTAAATTATTTTAAATTCAAATTATTCAACTTTTTAATTATTTTGATTTTCAATATTTTAAATTACAAGTTATTAAATTTTTTAATTAATACGAGTTAGGTTGAATTAAGATTTTTAACAAGTTATGTAAAATTACTTCGGGGTCAAGTTAGTTCTTATCCTCTCTAATCTGAACCAAAACAACCAATGAAACAGAATCGTAAATAGACCACGTGACCAAAATTTGTCTCGGTCTGCTACAGTGAACATCACCATTTAAATGGATGTAGGACTATATTTATTAAATAATAAAATATAAATAAATATAAATTTATATTTATATTAATATTGTAAAAATTAAGAAAAGGTTTTAGTTATTTTTTCTTTGTCACATAGTAACTTTTCTTTAATTTTTTTATTAGTCTTAATTTTTAAAAAAAATAAAATTTATTTAATTTTCTTTTAACTATTCAAAGTAATAAAAAAATTATTTATAACTTAAAAAAATAAATAAAAATTTATTTAAATTATTCTTAATCTATTTTTTTAATTTTAGTAAAATAGATATAACATAATAAAAGTACAATTCTTTTGCCATTTTTAAATTTTTTATTTTTTATTTTTTTTATTTCTGTCTATATGTAGTTTGTTTCTTTAATTAAATTTTAAGAGTTCCTATATATATATTTTTTCTATCTTTTTATATTTGATTTACTTCTTTTATTAAGGTTTAATAGTATCTCACTTAGATGTGAGATTTAGAAGATCAATTGAACTAAATACTTTAGTTAGCCTTTTTCTATTATTAGAGGATACCCAATAAAAAAAACTTTCAATTATTTTGTTACTTTACTTTAATTTTCTCTTTAATTATCTTAAATAATTTTTCTAGTTTGAATGTTATGATATTTATATTGTGTGATATCTTTATTTGTGGAGAATTATTGTAGTTTACAATATTTAACAAAATAATAATAATAAATAAAATAGTACACAAATTAACTTTTAATTAAATAAATAATTTAAAATACATGATCAACAAAATGAACAAAATAGAATTTAAAATATTAATAAATTTAATTTAAATTAAAAGAATATTAAAAATTATATTTTTCTTATAAATTTTTAAAATTAAAGGTGATTATCAATTTTAATATATAATTATATTATTACTACATTATTTGTAATAACAAAATCATTGAATTTCATCTTAATAGTTGATTAAATTTATTTTAGCACTTCCTAACAAAATATCACAAATTTATACATTATGTGATTAAATTTATTTTAGCATATCCTAACAAAATATCACAAATTTATACATTATGTAACTCTAATATTAATGTATTTTAGTATTGATGAATTTTTTTTAAAAAAAAACCTTCATCCTTTTTCTTTCTGTTATATGACAATTTCTCTTTAATTCATAAATTAAAATTACCACATGAAGATCTCTTTTTGCTTCATAAATTAAGGGATATAAAAGGAAAAACAATCTTCTCCCAAAAGTTTCTTTTTCTTTTATTGAAAAGAAAAAATACTTAAAATTTAATTATTTTTATACTTTTTTTAAAAAATAGAAAAATAACAATTTAATTCCTTTTTAATTTTTTCTTATAAAACATATACTATTTAATTTTTTTATTATTTATAATTTAAAGACATATTAATTTTTATTTTTTAAGAGTAAAAATTTATTTAAATCCCTTTTAATCATTTAAGATAATAAAAAGGTTATTAACAAAATTAAATAGAAACATATCTAAATTTTCCCAATCTATCTCTTTATCCTTATTGATCTCTTTATAGTTATAAGACAACTATATAATGAAAGAAAAACCTACTCCAATATAAGTGTTTTATCACCTTTAAATTTTTAACTTTTTTATTAATATTTTTATCTCTTTAGGAGTTTTTTATTTAGATGTGAGATTAAAGGGATTAATTCAACTAAATATTTTAATTGACTTCCCTTCATTATTAGAAAATAAAAAATAAAAAGAAGAAAAGATTTTAATTATTTTATTAGTTTAATTTCAATTTAAGTTATTATATTTATTTTGTGATAATAAACTTTTTATTTTCATTTGTCATAATATAAATATTTTTTGAATTTTAATTTTAACCTTTTTCTAGAATTCAACAAGTTACAACTATAATATAATAAAATACAATAAGTTATAATGTAAATTTTGGTTATTTTAAAAATTTTAACTTTTTTCTATTATTTTATGTCAAAATTGTTAAGATTGCTGCATCTCTTTTTTTGTCAATATAAAAAGTGTTTATTATTAATTTTTTACAAGAATGTATTTATAAGATTAACCTTCTTTATTTATATTAATTTTATTATATTATTTAATATTTATTTGAATATATAATTAATTTGTGCAATAATATAATAATTATAATTTATTTAAAGTTCAACATAATTCATAGCACTTTTTAAAATTGAATTCTTTTTGTATTTTTTTATTTTCTTAAAAAATAAACATACTACCTCAATTTCCTAATTTATTTTCTTAAAAAAGGAAATAAAATTACTTTTTAATCTTTATTTTTCTTTTCTTAAAAAATTTACTAAATTCACTTTAAAAAAAATAAAAAATACCTCAAATTCTTCTTTTTATTTTCTTAAAAATAAACTTATAATTTAAATTTATTTTTGTTTTCTCTTTTAAGTAAAAATAATTAAAATATATTTCTCAACTAATATTATAAATTTGTATATTGCGTAAATTTATACTAATATAAGTATATAATATTGAAATAAAAAAATTAATAAAATATTTATATAATAATATTTATTTAATTTTATGAATATTTAAACATTTGAGTCAACTTTTAAATTTTTTAATAAATTTCACAATAATATTTGATAATAATTTAATAATTATTTATATTATTTTTATTATTTTAATATAATTAAAATTTTAATGCATATCTATTTTACATAATTTATTTATTTTATTATAATTTAATATATATTATAATATTTTTAATTCATATTAATAATTTTTTATGCATATCTGAATTTTGTATAATACAAAAATTAGCATTTAGAAAAATAAAAGGAAAAAAAGAATAATAATTTTTATAAAAAATATAAATTTATCTTTTTATTTAAAAAATATTTTTGAATTTATCTTATCTTATAAAAATATTTATAATTTAAGTTTTTTTATTTTTCTCTTTCTGTTTCCTTAAAAATTACTTCCAAATTTATTTGATTTTTTTAAAATAAAATATAAATAAAAATATTTATTTTAATATATAAATAAAATAAATTTATACGTCACACAATATAATTTTAATAGATAAATAGCAAGAAGACGGGGGTTATTTCACCGTATTCAAGTCCTTCCGCAAATTGCTGTTATATACCAATGAACAACTGACATCAGATTCCACCAAACCAAAGAAAAAAGAAAAACAAAAGAAAAGAAGCCTTTGCGTTTCTCGAAGACATTTCAAATTCAAATCTAGTACCTAATTCAACAGAACTTGGAACAGAGGAAGCAAGGTTTATATGCACATTCAAACCTTACTCCACTTGGAGTCTGAACTCTGAACTATATAGGAAGACCATCTCTCTGTCTCTCTCCCAAAAATGGCAGAATTGAAGAAACCCACCACCAAAGTACTACTGAAACAACGTTCATGCGACTCCCTCCACGTTAATCTCCTCAGTGACCCCAAAATGGATTCTGAATCCTGTGAAGGGGAAGGACCCTTCCCAGCAGCCTTAACTGACGACAAGGAGAACAATGCCATCTTCAATGGAGTCAGGCAAAACTCAACACCCAGAAATAGCTCTGTTTCTGCTTTGTCAGAGCAGCAGCTTTCAGGTGTAAAGTCGAAATCTTTGTCTACTGGCAGAGTCCTGAGGCCGTCTTCCCTGCAGTCGTGCATGCAACTGAATGAGACGCCTGCAATTGCGAAGGGTTTCAAGTCCAAGATATGGGACCCCCTTGAGTCTGAGAACTCTGCTTCTTCCAGTATTTGGGACTTTTCAGATTCTGAGACTGCCCCTGCTTCTTCTTGGTCTGCTTTGCCTAATAGGTTGTCTCTGCGCATACTCTTTTCTTGATTTTCTCTTCTTTTTGTTTTAGAAATTTCTGGTTCCTTTCTGACTTTGACATGCCAATTTGGTGCATTGGGTGTGATTATTACAGGGCATTACTGTGTAGGCCGTTGCCTCTGGATGTAGGGACGTGTACATGTGTTATTTTGAAGGAAGCATTACCCAAAGGCCTGGAAGGGGGTACACTCTACTCACTGTATACTAATGTAAGTTTGTTTTCATTCTTTTATGGTTTTCTTCTTTTCTTGGCTTTTATGGTTTGTAAGGTTTTCATCTACTTTACTAAAGTTTAAGTTTAATAACTTTGTGAATAATTGACTCCATGCCGGAATTAGAATTTGGACTCTAATTATCCTTTTTTGGGTCCAAGTACTTTTATAGTGAGATAAATGCGATTTATATGGTTAGATAGTAGGGAACAGTTAGTGACCGGGGTAAATGCAAACTTTATGTGGACCTTTTAGCCTCTGTGAACGCATTTCTGACTTGCAGCATCCATCAACTCATATCTTTACACATTTCTACTTTTTACATTCATTGGTTTTATGCTTTGGGCAGATAAGTTAGTGATGTTTTAACACATTTGCTTCTCAACGTCTCAAGGCTTTGGAGTGTTCATGAGTATGTGTACACTCTTTGCTAACTGATTTACGTCAGTGCAATGTATGGAGTGTGCAAAATTTTCCAAGCTAGTGACTTTGAAGGATAATCTATATGGAAAGAATTCCAGAAGAACTGGTTGATGGCAGGGACAAAGGCTCAATGTACCATGTACCAGATATTCTTGAATCACAGCAAATGAAACTAAATCTACCTTACAGATGTCCCTCCATCTTTTTCTCACAACCATTCCCTTTTCATTGCAAATATTCGAACCATCATTTTTTTCAACCAAAGACTAAACGTATTCATAACAACTATGTGATGTTGGTAGCTTCTACAATAAATTGAGATTAGAGGGCTCCTTTTGTCATTGGGCATGTTGTTATTCAAAATCTGGTTCTCCACTAAATTCATGAGCACCAACCATGATGACTTTTGGTGCCTGTTCTTCTCGCATGTGGTAATTAATTTAGTAAAAGAAAAGGTGATTGTAATCACAAATATGATGTATTTAGCATTCAACAGTTTTTCTTAAAAAACAATGGCCATTGACTTTATATGTGGATATGAAACACTAACCGAGAGACCATGAAGTTGAATATGAAGAAGGGAAAGTAAACAATGGAGTCAGTCAGGCTTTTGATGTAAATGATGTGGTTATGCTGTACATTGTGTTGAACTTGTGTCTTAAATGCCTAAACTGAAGTGTGTGGTTGTGTCTAGGGTGGCATTGCACTCAGAGGTCCTAGGTACACACGTTTTTTGGGATCTCAAAATGCAACATTGGTTCATAACCATTTTTGTTACATGACTCTGTAGACCTAGGTTGCAATTAATTAAGCATTCCTCCTTTGAAATTCTTTTGTGCCCATTTCTAGTTAGAGTATTGCTTTCTGTGTAGTTGGAACCAAAACGAATAACTTGATATCAGAAATGTCCATTACTCTTGAAGATTTTGTTCTGCATACCAAAATTACAGGAAGGACGGGGAAGAGAGGACCGGAAACTAGCTCTCGCTCACCATAAGCGGAGGAATGGAATGTCAGAATTTACTGTAGCTCATAATGTAAGGGGACTTTTTTCAAGCTCTGACGAGAGTTTTGTTGGCAATGTAACTGCTAACCTTGTGGGTTCCAAGTATCACATATGGAATCAGGTTTGCTTCTCTGTCCTTGCAACTCCATTAAATGGACAAGATATCCTTAGACATACAAAAGGGAAACTCTATGATTGTCAACCTAAGTGACTAATGATGCTGGATTGCAGGCTGGCCATCTCTCAATAAAACAATGCAATAATCCCCTGCTAGCTGTAGTTGCGTAAGGCGGCTCTCTCTCTCTCTCTCTCTGTGCCTCTCCCCTCCCTATACTTCTCTCTCTTCAACTCCTCTTCTGCTATAATATTTCCTTGGCTTCTACAGATTCATGCCTACTGTAGCCTCATGGACAGGAAGCTACCGGAGCATGAAGGTGTACATACCCAAGCACCAGCCTGTGCAGCTAAAGAACACGACTCAGGTGGTGAATTTTATTACGCTCTAGAACTCACATCTTCAAGTCATTAAGAATGTGATCCCGTATGTTTGGTATTTATTGCAGTGACTACTGCCAAAATGAATAAGGGCTCATACCCATCTTCTTTTTGTTGTAGATGCAACACATTAATGGTCTGCCCAATGATTGGGAGGGAAAAATGGAGAAAGTGCACAAGCTGTGTTCAAGAGCACCACATTATAATACTGTAAGATTGTGGGGCCGTTTCTCCCACAGTAGAAAAGAGCCATTTTTGACATAATATGCTCGTATAATTCTCCCTTTTCGTCAACAGATCAGAAGGCAATACGAGTTGGATTTCAGAGACAGGGGAAGAGTTGGACTAGGAATCCAAAGCTCCGTGAAAAATTTTCAGCTTACATTGGAGGTGCAATGAATTCTCCTGAATTTGAGAACTATATAAACAAAGTAACTGTTGGTGATATGCAGTTTGGGCATTCTAGCTAATCCATGTTTTTTTTTTTCTTTTTTTTACAGGAAAATAGAAAGCAAATGATTTTACAGCTTGGACGGGTGGGGAAGTCCAAGTTTGTGATGGATTTCAGGTACATATCGATGTCTTTCTTGTGTTGTTGGACTTTGGATACACTGTCCTGTACCTTAAAGGAACGGAAAAATCTGTTTATCGTTTAAATGATCAGAAACTGCAAAAGGGTATTGACATCTTGCCTTTGTTTCCCAGATATCCTTTGACGGGTTACCAAGCATTTTGTATATGCTTAGCTTCAATTGATTCAAAACTTTGTTGCATTGTGTAATTGCTGGCTGCCACTCATCCTGTTGGAATTCTACCTCAGAAACTTGGTTTTCGCTTACCAGGACAGTCAGACAAGAGTCAGTTGGTTGACATCTGATCTTTCATGTTTCTGCATGCAATTTTCTAATTTTTGATACGCTAGCATTTATTGTTTGCCTCCATGAATATTCTTCAGTATTAAGTGCTGCTCTTCACTAATCTATCCTGAGAACCTTCTGAAATCACTTTCCCTCTTACCTACAAAATTTTACTTCTGTTCTTCTAAACTTGGTTTTAATTACATGGTGCAAATTGTGGACTCATAATTTATTGGTTTGGTTTGAGATTGTTTTTTGTCAAATTGCTCCAAAATAAATCGCGTAGGCTCCTATATTTAGTATTATTATTATTATTATATATGTATGAGAATTTTGCTAAATAAAATTATTGATTCAATGATATCCCACTTAAGGGAGTAGAGATTGTTTTTTTTTATATTTCATAAAAAATATGATTATTTCATTAGTGGTCTCTCCAACATTATTTTAATTAGTGGTCAAAATAAGCAAACTTTAACTCCATACCTTAGTTCAGAAAGAAAAACATGGCATGATGTCTCCCATTGTGTCAATATTTAAACTAAAAATGGTAAGATTGGTACGGTATTGAAATTTATTATTAATTTATTTAAAAAAATTGTCTCCACTATTAATTTTTGATAATTACCCTAAAACAACTTTTACATGTTCCTTCATTTTTTTCTTTTCTTTTTTAGTCTAATTGAACTTGAGATGAAAACTTTGAAAAAATGATTTCATATGCAAAAATTTTTAATAAAATCCTATATATTGTAATTTTTAATGACTCGTGTATTGAGGTATCATATGCATAATACACATGACGCAGAATTGTTTCAAAAACTACGCCGATTAAATACAGGGTTATTTCAATAAGATGTTACATATTAAAAGATTTCGACAATGACTTGGTTTCATGTTTAGAAGGAAATAACTGTAATCTAAAATGAGTAATAACTGAGATCTGCAATCAATGAATATACATAAAAGAAATCCTTGTAAATTGGGGATACTTATTATTACTGAAAGACCGAACAATTATCAACTAATATACCCAAATGAATGAAATAATAAAAGGCAACTACATCGAAATTCATAAACAAGAGATAGGTAAAGAGACAAATTAAAATCAATGAATGATAGAAACAGGATAAAAGGCCAAAGAAAAAAGCTCAGAGCATTAAATTTAAAAAGAGTGTTAGGGTCAAAAATAAAAAAAAAAAGGAGAAAGTGGCTCAAAGGTAACAAATAGGTGAGATATACATAAAAAAATAAAAATAATTCTAAATTTTTATAATTAAATTTTAAATAATTTATATTTTTATTTGAATTTTATATTTTTGAACTTTATTCTAAGTTTATTTTTCTTTGAAGAAAAATAATTAAAACTATTTATAAAATAATTAATTTGGAACGGATTTAAAAAATATAGAATTGAAATAAAAATATAAAAAATTAAAAATGCCAGTTCTCTCCTCAACCTCTGTCCTGTGAGAGCTATCATCTTGCCCATGCAGGCTTCTTCTTTTCATTCTCTTATGAGTTCCCCACTCTAGATTCTTGGAGTCAAGAGGTCTATTTCCATTATCTGCTATGGATAATCAACCTGCCCTGTCACAGGGTGGTGAAGATGTGATTGAAATTGATTCGGAGCACAATGAAAATGGCACGACATCATTTTCTAGTTATGGTCTCATCGTAAGTTTCCGGACTGAAAAAGTTGGCACGAGAGCCCTTCTCAATTTGTTGATAATGGTCTCGAAGCCAAAAGAAAAAAAGCTATGGAGGCAACGGAGTTGGAAAACATTTTGTTCACTTTTCACTTCTCCAGCTTGTCAGATAGGCAATTTGTTCCTGACAACGCCCCATGGATCTTTAGTAAGAACATCTTAATATTGCAAGAAATTACGGGGGGATGAACAACCTTCAAAGATGAATTTATTCCATGTTCCATTTGGATTAGAGCCTATGATCTCTCATTAATCGCTATGTCATCGCTATGGGGGAATCGGATCGGAACTTTCTTGGCAATCGATGAAGAAGGTATTGGTGGCTGGGGAAGATTCTTGCGGTTCAAGTATGAAAAATGATCCAACTTCTGCTATTATTATGGATGTCTAGGACATGTCAACAAGGATAGTGAGCTCTTAACAGAAGGAGAAACCAAAGATGATGCTTCCTCCCATCAAAATCCATCACATGGGGATACTCTGCGGGCTACGCCAGGTAAGAGGATTAGCGTGCATTCTGAGGCAAGAGAAGTCAAGAGGGGCTGGCGTTTCAGCCATCAATTCCCCCCCACAAATGGCTACACAGGATCATGGGTCCCCATCGGCTAGAGACCAACCATTGGCATTAGCAGGCCTCTCTTCGGCGGGGAACGACACCAACAAGGAAACTCCCGAGATTCAAAATCCCACAGCTGACTTTGTGGACATAATTGGAAATCAATTTGGCAATATCTAGCCAGGGAGAGAGGAACAACTAGAATAACGTTTTGGCCAATATAAGTGCTGACTTTCAATCCGTATTCCAAGTTGGCAAAAAATATATCAAATCCGTGAGATTCCCGGGGCTTATTTCAAGTCGATTCCAAGTTCAGCTTCATGTCTCCAGCCTACATTTTTCTTTTTTTTTTAATCGAAACTAGATTAAAAACCCTCGAGATTGGGAAAGTGAAACAGCATTTAAAGTACAAGAATGTCTTTTTTTTTTTGGTGTATTGTAAAGGAACGACCCGTGATCGAGGTGGTGGCTTGAATCTCTTGTGGAATGAATCAATGTCAGCAAGCTTAAAATCGACTTCTGAAAACCATATTGATATATTAATAGTCGACGGTAGGCATTCCATTGAGTGGAGATTCCCAAGAATTTACAAATGGCCGAAGGATGACAATAAAATTTTGACTTGGGATTTCTTTTGATGGTTAAATGGACAAATTCAAAAGTCATGGTTTTGCGGGGAAGACTTTAATCAAATCATTTTCTCTTACGAACAAAAGGGGGATTCTGTGCTCTAGACTTCATAGACAGTTTGTAATTAATGCTTGCAAATTAACATAACCTAGTTTTTAAGGCTTTGAATATACTTGGACAAATGTGCAAGAAGGGGACGAAAATATCCAAGAGCAGCATAACAGGTTTTTCGCAACCACCGATTTTCTTGAGCCCTGTCCAAGGGCTCCTGATTTATTGGAAGTTTAGCTAGAGTTGTCCTTCACGACCTCTCTCACTAGGAGATTTTTCCTTTTTTTGGCTGCTTTGCTTTGAAAATATGTGGCTTTGCGATCCTACTTGTGAGCTAATAGCGGCCGAAGCAGGGAACAAAGCTAGTAGTGAATTAACGGCTTCTGACTTATCAGGGATTGTCAACCAATGTGGGAAGGCCTTATCAACATGGGGAAGAAATAAATTCAACTATTTGAACGACGAATTGCGGAGGCTCAGACAACAACAATATGAGATGAAAAGAGCGCACCTTCGGCTTGTAATCTTTTGGCTTTGCGACAATTGCAGGCTGACATAGACGAATTACTAAAAAGATAGAATATTATGTGAGCAGAGTGGTCTCAAACAACATAGTTAAAAGAGGGTGATAAGAACACGAAGTTTTTTCACTCAACAACTGCACAGCGAAAGCAGAGGTATTTTATTTACTAACTCATTGACGAAAATGGCATGACTCATAATATTGACTTGGAGATTGCAGCTCTCTTACTTCTTACTATAGGGCTCTCTTTTACTCTCAGAGATCAAATGATACGATAACACCTAAAGTAACTACGCATATGAATGGTTGGCTTCGCAAACCGTTTGCCAGAGAGGAAGTCCTTCAAGCTCTCAACCAAATGCATCCATTGAAAACTCTGGGACCTTATGGCATGTCTGCTCTTTTCTACTAATCTTTTTGGCATATAGTTAGGGATGATATTGCTACAAAAGCACTAGATATTTTAAATCACAAAGGGGATCCGAGCTCTGTAAACCGCATGCACATCTGCTTAATTCCTTAAGTTGCCGCACCAGCACAATGCAAAGACTACTAGCCTATTAGCCTGTGCAACGTTGTCTTCAAAATCATCATGAAGTCAATAGCTAATAGATTGACAACCATCCTACCATCGATCTTTCAGAATCTTAGAGTGTCTTTGTGTCGATTGCTTCATCATAGACAGTGCTTTTATTGTTTTTGAGGCTTTGCATCACATAAAGCACAAATATATGGCAGATGAAGGGACAAAGTTGAGTTCTGAAATCCCACCGTTGCATTCATTGGATGAACATCTTATTAGCTTCATTGAAGAGTCATGCAAGCACCATGAATTCATTGCCTGCTTCATGTGAAAAACCTGCTCTATATATATATATATATATATATATATATCTCCCATAGTGTAATTAGTAATATAAACCTAAAAAAGGGGAATCTTTCTCGGCTTTTTGAAGTATAAATTTAGCGAAGGTATATGCTCTTTGGTTTTTTTAGGCTGTAATATAAGGAAAATGTCCCTTAACTCTTTGACTCTATAATATAAACCTAACAGAGAAATATGCCTGTTAACCTCTCAATGTATAAATATGAATCTAATCTATGTATAATTATATTTGTTATACTAGCTAATACAATAAGAGATGAATTATGCCTACATACATATCATAACATTTCCTAATCAGCATAGATGTATCATTGCTTAAACATATCTAATTAAGATTTTATAATAAATTTTGTTTGTTTCAGATAAAAAATTTAGGGTCTTCAAGCAACTTATGCAAGGATTGGTTAAGTACTTGCCTAAGGATTTTTAAAAAGAATAGTTATAGCCAATCATACCTACGAAAATATGTACTATGTCGGCATCATTGACATTGTATCCTTTTATTTAATAGGAAAAGATAGTTGATGCAAGTGGCATGGAACATAATCACACTTTACCAATGAGTGTGAAAGGTGTCATTAGTTTTCAAAAGGGAAAATGATGATTAGAGAAATTGTTCTGACTCTAGATTAGTTCCAAGTGATACACCTCAATATTTAACCACACAAATTGGGAGGTCTATGACTCCCTTATTATAAGGCTATGACAAGTTCCTCTTATCCACGTATAACCTTCTATATCCCAAAGTTTGAGGACTTAGACTCTGATTTTGAAGTAGAAAAAGAAGATCCTTCAAAGTTGCCAAAAATTTATTTTACTAATGAGAAATAAAATTCATCCTTGCCCAATCTTACAAGCATTCTTCTAATGGCAATAATGGAGATGATTGCAAGGGATGCTTTTCAGAGATATGAAACTTTTATGACAAACAAGTTGCAAAGACTTTTTCTTAAATGCTATGGAATCACCAATGTTCATTAAGTTTATAGATTGGTATCCCCAATACTCCTTCATGAATTACTTTTTTATCCCTCCAATGCACTTTAATAGTTTTATTAAAGAAACTCTGCCGAAAAATACACTATTGGTATACTCATTTGTTGACCATGGGTCAAGACCTTTATAAGGTATTGGAAGTATAATCTATGAGTTTGATCCCGATTATATAAGTGGTTTAAACTCTTTAGGTCTCTCTTGAAATGGAGAAATATTCTCAATAGTTTTAAAGACCTTTCATTCATTTTCTGCATCTTCCATCTCCACCTAAATATATAAGTCTAAAATAAGGAAATTAGGATGCACATCAACCCTTACATTAAAAAAGTCTTCAGCTTACCACTTAGTATTCTAGTAGATCTTTTTACCAATCCAGTTTCATGGCAAGATATCAAGATTGTCCTTTATGACCATAATGGGGTGGATTTAGATATTCCTCCTTAAGCCCTCTTTCAAGCAAGCATTTACCACTATGACAAACACATTAATATGGATATTGGGGCATTACCCAATCATTATACCCAGTTTTTGCTCCGTTAGTATGTTTACTATTATACAAGAAGTGATATAAATTTTGAAGACTTAGAGACATTGACGACAAGTATAACCTAAGCCATAATTAAGGGCAATCCACCTAAAGTTATAAGGTATTGAAAAATGAGGATTTTAGTTGTACCAAAACTCTGTATGGATTGCCTTTTTGTAATAATCCTATGAAATAAAATTATTTGATTATAAACATTTTTTGTGTATGTTTAAGCATTACATGCATAAAAAAAAAACAAGCATAACCATTGTAAGTACTTGTTTTAATATGTTAAAATTTCCAATGTACAATAAAATAAAAAATTAAAAGCTCACAACTGGTAAGACGTACAATCTTAACAAGGTTTCACATATGAAAAATGAAGGAAAAATAGATGATTTGTCTAGTTGAATGGAGAGAATTCAAACTTTAATCGAGGAGTTAAAGAAACAGATGCAACAAATAGCCTAGGTACTAGCCAAAGGAAACACACTTGCAAGAGATTTAAATCCTCAAGTGACTTTATGTACTGTAGGTTTATGTCTATCAACCCCAATGTTGGGGTTATGCCAAATACATTTTACCTCCCCTTAAATTAGGACATATCTATCTTTTAGGCAAACAACAACTGCCCAATCATTTGACATTAAATCTTATACCATTAACCTTATGCTTAGTGAGTTTAAAACCTCTCGTAAGGTAAAAGATAAAACTACAAAGATTGACAAAGATTTTGTAAACAAAAACTTGAACTACTATAAGAGAAAGTCAGGGTTATCAAAAAGAAGGATATTTATGCCCTTTTAAGTGCATCATATCTCTATTTGGTGTGAGATTTAATTCTTCCACCAAAATTTAAGACTTCAAATTTTGAAAGTATAATGGTAAAAGATCACAATGGACCACCTAACCATGTACATTTAGAAGATGATAGTATATGCTCACGACAAGAAACTCCCACATGTACCTTAAGCAAAGCCAAAAGAATGTTAGAACTTGAAAGGAACTAGCACTTACTTTTAAATTTATATTCAAATATACCTTTGAATTAAAGCCAATTTAGTTGTATCTCTAGGCTATGAAGAAGAAGCCATAAAAAACTTTTGAGTAGTATGCTTAGTATGGACATAATATGGCTATATAGGTTTAACCTTCTTTGTTGGAGAGGAAACTAATCTCTACTTTTCTTAATACCTTGAAATCCCCTTATTATGACAAAATAGTAAGAAGTATATCCAAAAGCTTCATCAACTTGACAATCACAGGTGAAAGAATTAAAAAAGGGATTCATAAAGGCAAGATCGTTGATGCTTCCTATGATTTCTAGCATTTAAGAAAACTAGTCTTAGTAAGAAGGAAAGGGAAGTTCACATGACATAACAAACTTATAAATCAAAAGCATGTTTGTCATAAGGCAATCCTTGAAAGCAATTTAGTCCTCATCCAATGCATTTAACCCCTACTTTGGTGATGTTGTTCTCTTATCAAGAGGTGTAAGAGAGACCTCTCCCAGGCTAATATTAAGCCAATGGCACCTATCAATAACTCAATTGATACGTGGAGATAAGAAAAGAAGAAATAAATCTCATTCTAATGTTATACTTAAAATTGCTATCTTGGCTCTTCCAAAATAAACTAGTCACTATAATGGAAATGAATTAGTTACAACCACAATATCCTTAGTGGTATGACATTAATGTCAAATGCAATTACCATAGAGGTCAAATTAAATAGTCGATAGAAAATTGTTAGACACTTAAATGTGAAGTCTAAGAATTAATAAATGGTAGTTGGATTGACTATCCTAAAAAGTAAAATGAGTCTAAAGTAAAAGAAGTCTAAGGTTAACTCCAACCTACTTCCTAATCATAAAGTGGCCAATTTTCTCGAAACTTATATGGATAAGGATTACCACGATATTAGGATAATAATTTAAATGGACTAGTAGCTCCTAAGATATTTTAATTGGTAACTTTACCTAAAAAAATCTCATGGGATCACATTTGTTAAATGGATTCTTTGGATACAACTTTGGCACTTATTATAATTATTAACCTTGTTGTTCCCACAGCCTTGTATGGGTTGTAATTGTTGTCAACTAGGGTTAAGTGTGCAAGAAAGTAAAGCCACACGGAAGGGCAAGAAAGTAAAGCCACATGGAAGGGCAAGAAAGTAAATCTGCCGTGTAAGGGCAAGAACGTAAATCTGCCGTGTAAGCCCTATTAGGGTTTCATGGAAGAGAGTATATAAAGGCCTTGGAAGACAAAACTAGGGCAGAGGGCCAACATAATTGAAAAACAGCAACCCTACAACAACCGGCCAAAAGGAAGAGAGAGCAGAACGACAAGAGATCAGAAACAACACCACTGGGAGAGCAAACCAGAAACGTCACCACCAGGAAAGCAAACCAGAAACACATCCTGCAACCAAACCAGAAACGCACAACCAGCAAGAGGAGAAATAAGAAACAGACCACCCAGAAGAGAAGACAGCAGACCTGGTATCCGTGAGACCACCCGGAAGAAAAGATAGCAGACTAGAAGCGTGAGGCAGGCTGAAAGACATGAACCAGAAAACCCAGTAGCGTGAGGCAGGCCAAGAGACGTGAAACTGCAGACCAGAAGCATAGGTGTATGTTAAGAGATGACATGAGACCAGAACGTGCAACGGTGTGACAGACCAGAAGCGTGAGGACAGGCCATGAAACAGTAAGACTGTGAAATAGGAGATGGGTGAGACCGTGAGATGGTGAAAGCAGGAGCTGTGTGAGACAACCTAGAGAAGGAATTCAGCGAAGCATTGGAAAGAACTTAACGTATTTCCAGATTTCTTCAAGAGAGGTTAGAGAGCGTTGCGGTGAACTTCTAAGCGGCAGTGGAGCAACCTTTCAATTCAACAGAGGCAAGACAATCTAGAAGAAGGGTAGACACAGTAAGTGACACTCTTTGTATTGTACTTGCTTAGTAATTGCAATAGTGAAAGGAGCAGAAGATTAAAACATCCATTGTAACTGGAATTCTCAAGTATAGTGGATAGTCTTGGTAAGGGAGAGTCCCTACCACCGTAGATGTACGTCACGTTGACGGAACCACGTAAATCTCGTATGTCCTTAATTTGCTTTACGTTCTGTGTTTTGAATTGAGTTGTGAACGCAGCTAAAGTATCAGTCAACCCATAACCTAACAAAGACCTAAACAAGAACATCCGAATTGTCTATTAGGCAAGGTGTCTGAAAGATGACTTTAGGGACTATTGTGATTAGTAGGTAGCAATAGATCTACCTTAGTCGAATCTAAAAAAGAGTTCACTTTTAAGAAGAGATTGAAGTTGTTCACTTTCCTGCAAATTGTGAATTGTGGTGATACTGATTCACCCCCCCTCTCAATATCACAAACTAGTAGATCCCAGGGTGAAGTTGGGAACTTTAAACCTCTTAATCCAAAAGGTATGACTCAAGGTGGAAGATGCTACAATTTAGAATATGTGAAGGAACTTAAGTAAAAGAAGTTAAAAGGTGTAGTAAGCACTCAAGCACTCATTGTGTAATTTTGGTACAATTATGACACTTATTATTGAATATCTAAAGAAAGACAAGTTCTAATGAGAAGAGGAAGAAGAACAATGTTTTGCTCTTATCAAGGAGAAATTATGTATTACTCTAGTGTTAAACTTGTCAAGCTCTGATAAACTATTTGAAGTGGAATGTGATGCCAATAGAGTTAGAGTCGGTGTTATTCTTTCTTAAGAAAATAGGCTTGTTGCATATTTTAGTGAAAAACTTAGTGATGTTTGACAAAAGTGGTCAGCATATGACAATAAATTTTATACAATTTTAAGGGCTTTGAAGCATTAGGAACATTACTTGGTAGGATGTGAGTTCATCTTATACTCATATCATTAGGTTTTAAAGTATCTCTATAGTTCAAAATTAATTAGTAGTGACATGTATGCAAGGTGGTCCACTTTCCTATAAAATTTCCCTTTTAAGATATTTCATAAAGTGAGTCAACAAAATAAAGTTATTGATACTTTAAGTAAGAGAGCATCACTATAAATCACATTAAATAATGAAGTAGTGAGTTTTAAATCTTTTCATGAATTGTATAATTATGATGAGGACTTTGAAACTATTTAGGAGAAGTATATTTATAGGTAACCTACAAATGATTTCCATATTCATAATGGTTATTTGAAGCATAGAAATCAACTTTGCATTTCTTAATCCTCACTAAAAGAGAAAATTATTTGTGATATGTATGAAAGTGGTCTTGTAGGCCATCTTAGGAGTGACAAGACAATTACTGCTATCTAAGAATGATATTATTGGCATAATTAAAGAAGGATGTTGGCAATTTGCCCAATAGTGCTATGTTTGTCCAATAGTTAAGGGCTAATTACAAAAACCTAGACTTTATATGTCTTAACCTGCTCTAGATAATATTTGGAAAAATTTGTCTATAAATTTTATTTTTGACTTACCCCATACCCAATGTAGTATGAATTCTATGTTTGTTTTTGTTGGTAGGTTTCCAAAATGAGTCACTTTATTCATTGTAAAAAGACCTATAATGCCTTAAGTTTAGCTTAGTTATTATTTAAGAAGGTGGTATGCTTACATGGAGTGCCCAAATCCACCATTTTTTATTGCGACACTAGGTCCCTCAGTTACTTCTAAATCACTCTATGAAAGCTATTTGATTTATCCTTAAAGTTTAGTAATACAACTCACTCTTAAATAAATGGTTACACTAAGTCACTTGATAAGACCTTGGGCAATCTTATTCAACACATTTGTAAAGAAAAGCTAAAATAATAGGACTTTGCCTTAGCTAAGATAAAGTTTGCCTATA
Organism: Bruguiera gymnorhiza; assembly: GCA_020883675.1. Classification (NCBI taxonomy): domain Eukaryota; kingdom Viridiplantae; phylum Streptophyta; class Magnoliopsida; order Malpighiales; family Rhizophoraceae; genus Bruguiera; species Bruguiera gymnorhiza. Next base: position 140,115 of record JAIRCJ010000040.1, read on the forward strand.
AAAGTGTAGCTCACAATATTATAGGGAAGTCCTTTTGTTTTAATTTTTTACAACAAATGTCCATAGTATACTTTGAATTTGGTTAAACTTCCTCAAACTTTAAGACTTAGCATTACAGCTGAGCATATCATAGAACAAGTGCAATTTATTCAAGCTAAGGTGAAACAAAAATTTAAAATTGTCAACAAAAAGTACAAGAAAGTTACAAATAAATATCAAAGAAGTAAGTTATTTTAAGAGGGCGACACGGTAATGGTGTTCCTTTGCAATGAATGGTTTCTTGTTCGTTCCTACAATAAGTTATAGCCTAAGAAGTATAATCCATATTAAGTGTTGAAGAAAATCAATGACAATGCGTATGTGATTGATCTACTTAAGGAATAGGGGAATTTTAAAGACCTTTAATGTCACAGATATTTATTCATTCTATTTCACTGATGAACCTCTTTATCTAGAGCCAACTTGAACTTAAGGTCTAGTTTTTCTCAAGTAGAGGGGACTGATGTAGAATGAGTAACCCAATATATCATGGACTAGAAGGACAATCGAAAACTTAAAGGAAAATTCTAGAAGAACCCAAAAAAAAAATTAAAAGAAGTATAATTTCACTAGTTAGGTATTAAGTGAATTATTCATAAATCATATAACTATTGAGAAATTCTTTTTCTTTTTTTTGTTTTTAAAATTTTTTCTTTTAAGTTAAATATTTTCTTAATTAATCTATAAAGTATTCTCCCATTTAGTTGAGATTTTTCGTCGTTATTTTAGATAGTTTTAGTTATAAATACATATAAACTTAAAGGTTAAATCATTCTAAGGAATAAAACACTTTCAATAAAGATACCAATTTTACCACTATCTTTCTTTTTGAGAAATTTCTTTTTCTTAAGTTTAATCAAATATTAAGTTTATTTTTGCTAAATGTTATGTCAAACATAAACACAATTAGTTATTAGAAACATATTTTTTTTATTTTTAAAAAAAGAAAGTTGTCAATACCTAATCATTAGGATTGACCAAGGTCAAACCATGTCTATTTGACTTGTGATGAGAACCATAAAGATGATGGGTGGAACGTCCATTGCACATTCCAAAATACCCAATAACATGAACTAGAGCTTCAATCAATGCAAGGGGTCCATTGCACATTCCAAAAGGCCTAATAACATGGGCTAAAGCTAGAAAGATGAAAGAAGCACTAAATGGGCTGATTAAGGACATTCAAGCCAACCAAGTTTCAAATGATGCGAATTCATGCCTTATAATATCATTAGAGTACTTAAAGAGTTAGAACTAAGAAATAGTAGTCACTCTAAATTAAGAGTTTATTTTATGTGTAAGAATTTGTCTCTAGATAAAAATTCCTCTTAAATAAGGAATTGTCCTAAGTAGGAATTTGTGCCTCTTTAGGATTGCTATCTTAACCTATAAATAGACACCCCTTGTAAGCTCTAGGAAGATGAGACAATTAATAAGACAACTTTGAGTGAAATCGAAAGTAAGGGTTTTCTCCCTCAGTTCTTTTGAGAACTAAAGAACTTATTAAAAGGTATTTCTTCTTGTGACATTCAAATTGACTTATCACTCCCAATTCCTTTCTTTTCTAGAGTATGACATCTATATCCTTTTTAAATACCCTAGGTTTGTGTTCCTTCAAATGTTGGGTCTAGGGTTTATGTTATTAAATTCTGATTTAGCTTTCCTAGTTGTTCTTTGATTCTTTATGTGCGTTAGGTCCCTAAACCATGTCTTTTTGGAGTTTTTCGCATCAGCTGGTATCAGAGCTCGGCTCTAAATCAGGTTGTATCGATTAATTCTTTAATTTTCTACCTTATGATTTATCTATTACCATTTAAACATGCTAATCTATCTTTTTGCAACCTTTCTTACTTTACTCGTTTGTTAGAGATCATAACTACCAAAAACGTGCAAATTTCAATTCCAATTGTTATATCTAAGTATTCTACTACTGTTTTATATTGAGCAAAAGAAAAGGAAAAAAAAAAGGATCAACGAAAAAAATAAAAAAAAAAGAAGAAGAAGAAGGAAGAATAACAAAAGAAAGAAAACATCAAATTCAAGTTATTAATAAAGTTAACAATTTGGTCATATGCACAATAATAATAAAGTTTTCTTACTCAACTCCAATTCTACCATCTATTTTCCTATTTTGTTACCCAAGTTTGTCCTCTAGATTTAACTACTTCTATCCTGATTTTTGTGAGTTTGGTTCATTAAATTTGTTTACCTTGATATCCTTTTTCCTTTTTGATTCTTTGGTCTCTAATTTGTTCAATTCTACGCCATTTATCTTATTCTGTTCAAAATTAATACTCTTGATTTATATTGTTTAGTTCTTTATAGAGTTGAAAGGGGGAATTTGAGTGGTAAAAGGGAAGAGTGTAAACACAAGGGAGTGTGATACCTTCTTTTGAGTGAAACACGTGAAGGAGTGTTTTATGAGGTACCTTAATTATTGTGTGTACAAGTAATACTATGACGTCTAAAGATAAAGGTGCAGCTTAGGAGGGAGTTGTTGATGTGTCTTTCATGATCAAAGCTATACAACAACAATTTAAGCATATGAATACCAGATTTGATGATATAAGGGAGAGGATGAAGGAGCAAGCTAATACAATAGTAGAGTTGCAAATGAAGCACAAAGAATATAAGGTTCCTAAAGTAAGAGAGCAATTGAGATATGCCTATGACCATGAAGATGATGATTCTGTGTCATTATCAGAGGGTGAAAGTAATAGAGAAAAGTATTCGGTTAATGAAGTAGCTCTCATCACAAGGCGAGTATTAAATATGTAAGTAAAGGAAGAAAATGAGGTGTAATGAGATAACATCTTTCAGATAAGGTGTCTCATCAAAGATAAGGTATGTAGTATGATTATTGATAGTGAGAGTTGCATTAATGTTGCTAGCACAACTATGATTGAGAAGCTGAATTTACCTATTATGAAGCATCTTAGGCCATATAAACTTCAATGATTGAATAAGAATGGTGAAGTTAAGGTAAATAAACAAGTGCTTGTGTCATTTTCTATCGGAAGGTACCATGATGAAGTTTTATGTGATGTTGTACCTATGTAAGCGGGTCATATTCTATTAAGAAGGTCATGATAGTTTGACAAGCAAGTTATATATGATGGATTCAAAAATCGATATTCCTTTGTAATGAATGAAAATCTTGTCACTCTTGTGCCATTATCACCTTAACAAGCTTATGAGAATTAATTAAGGATTAAAAATAAGAGTGAACAGAAAAGAGAGATTGAAAAAAGAGAAAATAGAGGAGAAAACGTGAGAACACAAGAGAAAGACAAGAAAACAGAAAGTTTCTATGCAAAAGAAAGTGATGTCAAAAGAGCAATTTTGTCCAAACAACCCATGATCATACTTTTATACAAAGAGATTTATTTTAACATTAACAAGTTTGAGTCATCTTTGCCTAGTGTTGTTGTTGTTCTATTGCAAGAATTTAAAGATGTATTCCCTGACGATGTCCCAAGTGGATTTTCACCCAAGAAAGGAATTGAGCATCAAATTGATTTCATCCCTAGTGCATCCATCTCAAACCGGTCAACATATAAGAACAATCTTGAGGAGATAAAAGAGCTTAAAAGGAAGGTTGAAGAACTTAATTTGAAAGGATATTTAAGGAAAAGCATGAGTAATTGTGCAGTTCCTGTCCTACTTGTACAAGGAAAGTTGAACAAAAGACATACCAAGTGGATCAAATTCATTCAAACCTTTCCCTACATCATCAAGTATAAACAAGGTGATGATTCGAGGACGAATCCTTTCGAGGAAAAGAGGATTGATGAGAACAGTAAAGATGATAAGTGGAAGGTCCATTGCACATTCCAAAAGGCCCAATAACACGAGCTAGAGCTTTAATCAATGCAAGGGGTCTATTACACATTCCAGAAGGCCTAATAACATGGGCTAAAGCCAAAAAGATGAAAGAAACACTAAATAGGCTGATTAAGGACATTCAAGCCAACCAAACTTCAAATGATGCGAATTCAAGTTTGAAAGAGCATTTAGACCTTATTAATATCATTGAAGTACTTAAAGAGTTAGGACTAAGAAATAGTAGTCACTCTAAATTAGGAGTTTATTTTATGTGTAAGAATTTGTCTCTAGATATAAATTCCTCCTAAATAAGGAATTATCGTAAGTAGGAATTTGTGTCTCTTTAAGATTGTTATTTTAGCCTATAAATAAGCACCCCTTGTAAGATTTAGGAAGATGATACAATTAATCAGACAACTTTGAGTGAAATAGAAAGTAAGGTTTTCTCCTATGGTTCTTTTGAGACTTAAGAACTTATCAAGAGGTACTTCTTCTTGTGGCGTTCAAATTGACTTATCACTCCCAATTCTTTTCTTTTCTAGAGTGTGATGTCCATATCCTTCTTAAATATCCTAAATTCATGTTCCTTCGAATGTTAGATCTAGGGTTTGTATTATTAAACTCTGATTTAGCTTTCCTAGTTGTTCTTTGTTTCTTTTTGTGCGTTGGGTCCCTAAGCCACATCTTTTTGGGGTTTTCCGCATTGACTTAGCTAAAGATTATCCTCCTATTTTCCCCAAATTTAGACCTAACTTGGATCTAGAATCCATTCCTATTTTAGGTCAAACATAATCCACCCTTATCGAACCCTAAGCCTAATAGCAAAAATTCCAAAGTCATTATAATGTCTTTTTTCTAACAAATCAAATTTGTAGCCATTAGTTACAAATCATCTCATTCTAACATAAAATTAGGACCAACACCTCTAAATCTTTAGATCATCCCTTATACTTTTTTTTTAATCAAAATTTCTAAAGAACCCTAACATCACAGCAACACAACAAAAACCATTCTTTTTTTTTTTTTGTATTTTTAGAAAAGAGAAAAACAATAAACAACATAAAACAAACATTTTTTTATTCTTTAAAAAAAAACCAAAAATAACCATAGAAGGGGAAAAGTGACAAAAAACTTTATTTAGATAAAAGTTCTAAAATACAAAATAAAAAGAAAATGCAAAAGCAATAGGAATCTTTACCCCCTTTACTCTAGTCTCTTGTGATACCAAAACACTAATAGGCCAAAAATTGGTAGATCTAAGGTTACAAGGTATGATAATGCAACTTTCAAACCTAATTAAGTTACTGTAACCACCAAAACAACCATTAATCACTAAGATTCCAGCCTAAATGAGTTGGATCATGTCATGAATAAAACTAAGGGAACTATGGTGTTTTGAGGGGTCATAAGGGCAATAAGAAGAAGAGAAAACCTAAGGTTTTAGAAATTAAGAGAATAAAAGAAGAAGAGAGAGAAAGGTGGGGAGTAAAGGTAAAAAATGAAAATTGGAAAAAGAGGTAAGACCTTGGGAATAAAAAGGTTTATATAACCTCTCAGAACAACATAATTTTGAACAATTAAGAACAAGCCTTTAACTTAATCAAAACAACGCTATTTTAGGAGCATTGAACACTACCTCCCTTTGTTAAAATGATGTCATTTCACCTCTTTTCACTCTTAAATGACACCATTTTGATAAAGAATGGACTGGGTTTTGGGCATCCTTGTAAGCTTAAATTCAATCCATAGGCCTAAATCAAATCATTTTTCTTTCTTTTTTTTTTTGTTATTTTTTATCGAAACCTATGTCTAACAAGTTATCAATTTTTAAAAAAATTTATTTCTTATATACATAAATATATTTAACTTTGCACTCCTTTAATGATTTCCTAAGAGATTTCTTAAAACCTTTTAAAATTTACATCTCTTTTGAAAACCAAAACTTAAGATTTTCTTCTTTAAGGTGAAGACATATTTCTAAATAATAAAGTTTTTCAAAATTCTACCTAATTCTTAGAAGAAAAATTAGGTTATGAAATACTCTTATACTCTAACCAATTTTCCAAAATTTACTAAATATCAAAATTCATTATTTTCCTTAAATAACCAAGGAATGTTCAATCAATTTTTTTTTTCACCAAAATCCATGAATCTCAATAAGACATCTTCAAGCTTAAAAGTAAGATTTCTGAATCAATTAAGGCAAATAAACAGTCCAATTAAGGCATAAAGCCATAACGAAATTTTATAATAATTCAAAAAGAATGTTCAAGTGATCAAGGAACACTTAAATGAGCAAGTAAATGGTTTGGAGAAACCTCATTTTCTTAAAAATTTATAGATCAAAATTTTCCAAAAATAATAAAAAATCCTAGACCTTTCTAAATAATTTAGATTTTCAACTTTTCTAAAAAATATCCTAAGTCTTTAAGATTCCATTCAAAATGACTTTTTTGGTGCAATGAATTATCATAAAAAGTATATGAATATTTTCAAGTACTTTTTAAAAAATTTCATTCCTATTATTAGTAAAAAAAAGTTTATTATAAAAATAATTAAATATTTTTAAATACTTTTGAAAAAATCTCATTTTTATTGTTAGTGTAAAATATCACTGTAAAAAGAATTTAAATACTTTTAAGTAATTTTGAAAGAATCTCATTCCTCCGTAAAGAATTATCATAAAAAATATTCAAATACTTTCAAGTACTTTTCAAAGAATAGCATTCTTATTATCAATGCAAAGAATCACTCTAAATACTTTTAAACTTTTCAAAAAATCTTATTTCTATTATTAATACAAAAGATTATTATAAAAAACATTTGAATACTTCTAAACATTTAAAAAATTATATTCTTATTGTTGAGAAATCATTGTTAAAATCATCCCAAATCTATCAAAATTATGGATTTTCATTAAAAGTATTCCTTAACCTTATCAAATTTCTAATCAAAGTACAAGGTGTCTATAAAGAGTTTTCCTCTTTTCCTTTCAAATCATTTGCAATCTTTTATCCTCCAATTCTCCAAAATTTTAGTGTGTGTACATTTATGCTTGCAAAAGAGATAAATAAATAAAATACAACCAAGAAGAAGCGCAGAAATAAAAATAGATGAATAAGAATATCATTGTTCACGAGAGGCATTTGAGCTAGGTGTATGCATCTGAAGTCTAAGGTCCAAACTAACTTATCTCTTCCGTGTCCACTGTATTGACCTCTTGAGGCGTGTCACAACAATGACAAGGCAGCCCAAGAGACAAGATGCAATGACTCTTAACTCTCCTAAGAGAGAATAAGTTCAATTGTGGAAGAAAATTTACACTTAAAATGGAGTGTTGAAGAGCAAGTGTTAAATTACAAATAAAGTCCAAGAGACCAAAACTTTCCCATTGAAAAAGGAGGAGGATAAGCAACACATTTGAATAATACATGAAATCTAAAAAGCCCGTTAAGTGTTGCTCCTGCTCATTCTGCTTCCACAAATACTAACAAGCTTTAGCTCCAACTCTATGGCCTCGGTTCCATCTTCGATAGGCACGTCCATCTAAAACCCATGCTGGGAAACGAGAAACAGCTCGGTAGCTCTGCTTTGGCTAGCCAAGAGAACCAACAAGAAAACACGGCCATAAAGAGGGCCATACAGTCATTGGGCTGGAATGTTCTTTCTAATATTACTGGCGATACCAGTGTGGATATTGAATGCACGCCAAGGGAAACTCCTCGCAGATTAATGTACTCTACTTCACGCAGAGAATTTGATGGCACCTTTCAGCATGATGAGACGTCAGATATCTCTGTGTCCATCAGAGTAGTGGCAGACGATGTTGTTTCTGACAATCCGATTAGTCGAGACTGTGAAGTATTGTGCCCTTTGCACGCAAGAGATGGGGCTCGCAGGTGGCCAGATGCTGCATTTGATGGACTTTTAATTTATGATAGTCATTTCAAGACAGAATAAAGAGTCCAGAAACAGTAATCAAACAATATGAGATTGTTAGTGGGGGAAGGAGTAGACAACTTCAAATCTTGTCAGTGGATGACATTTGAGATTTATTAAGGCTATCAAACGATGTCAAATATTGTAGGGGTGGCACTTTAAGATAGGCCCTTGAATTTTTGTGTGCATCTCTCGGGTATGCTTTTGCAGAAGAATGTAGAGTTAGTTGCAGAGCATACGTTACAATAGTCTTTACCTTACTAGAGAACTGGGCAAGAATGCCCTGAGTGATAGATATAGAGAATGGTGGACACTGAGTAGGTCCAGTTTGTTTTACGATTGTGCCATTCAAGTCCCCCTGGATTGCTTTGAGTATCTGCTCGCAATAATTACATGTTAAGCTTTTTTTTCCCTTTTGTTCCTTTGCCACACAAATGTACATCCAAATTCTCGAAAGATTCAATTTTGTGTTGTTAAAAGAAGCTTTTTTTTTTCCTTTTATGTAATGGCATTTTGATGGTTTCGAATTGGGGGCCTGTTATTTTGTTGTTTGCCCTTGTTCAAACGACACACAAAGTGAGAGTCCGGAGGCCTTGCGCCGAAGCCTTTTCTTTTTCTCTGGTTTTTTTTTTTTTTTGGTGATTTTCCCGTAGAAATAATTAATTCCAAGTCCGAGTTCTTTCGTCTTTTTTCCATTTATGGGGCATTATCCATTAGTAGGTGTAGTTTTCTTCTCCAGTTAGACTAATACATTTAGCTGATTGCTAATAGATGGACATCTTATAACTCAACTGGCACTGCTACTCCGGAATTCCTACCCGCGACACACATCTAGGCTGATCTACAGGCCACACGTGCAACCACGTAACCATACAGCCCTGTACAGAGGCAAATTCTATCACTCAGAAGAAACATGAACCGAAATTTCCAATTCTAACCGCAACTAAGTAAAATGAAGTCTAATATACAACGATGGCACCAGTGTCTTTTCCTCTGTTCTGTCAGTAATATTAGAAAAATTTGACAGCGCGAGTTACACATGATACACGAGGGGGAGTCATAACGAGGAAGCCTTCTTCCATGTCTGAAAAGCATTCAGTACTCTGGATATAAATTGGCATCCTCTTTCCAGTCTCTTTCATTGCAGCAATCAGCCCTACATACAGTCCATTTCGCTGATTGCATTGGTCTTCAAAGGTTGTAAACTGGCACATAAAATTTGTTTACAGTTGAGTTCGTTTAACAAATTCATTAGTAAAACTTCTTAATAACCAGAGCCTTTAACGCAATTAGACCACGAACAAGGGTTCGTATGCATCAACTGATAATTCCTGCTTGACCAATCAAAGTGCCAACCCGATCTCCACATAATGCTCTTAAGATATTCCCAGGCTCATGTAAATTAAAGATTACAACTGCACAGAGAAAAAACCATTGCATGGGCATTGAAACATGTAGAAACAAAGTTAGGAAGGCTTTTGATGGTGGTGTAGAGGGAGAGCATGGGAATTAACCAAAGGAAGCTGTGACAAACCAGGAATTTCATTCTCTTCACAGTATGTAATTGCCATCATATCCATGGAGGTAACACCCCTGGCAGCCACCTCTCTGAAAGATACGTGATCCAGTATTACATTGCTGTTACTGGGGTGGCAATCATAGATGCCATTAACATTTGTACCTTTAAGCAGCGCATCTGCATTAACTGCCACAAGAACATACCTATCAATGCATAATTCCAAATAGAGGCCCACCCAGAGGGATAAAACAAGTGGAAGGCAGAGTTGAAAAGTACTCTCAGACGCTCTAAGAGCTGCTGCTGTATCAGTGGTAAATAGTGGGTTTCCAGCACCAGCACCCACACCACCAAATATGACAACTCTTCCTTTCTCGAGATGTCGAATGGCCCGTTGCCTATTATAAGGCTCAACTAACTCGGTCATCGCAAATGCACTTTGCACACGAGTCTGAACAGCCAACTTTTCTAAAGCTGACTGAAGCAATATAGAATTCATCACTGTTGCCATCATACTAGAATGACATCAAAATAGCAAAGTTAGTAGCAGGCAACAGCCAGAGTTGAGATGAAGGCAGTCCAAATTGGAGACCAATTTGCCCAAGTGCAAAGAAGAAAAGCCATATATAATATAACCTAGGATAAAAATAGATCAGAGAGAAAATTGTCTGCATTTATCAGTATACCTAGGTGATTCCTCAATATTTAGCTGCAGCACCCGTCATTTGGCATCCCATAAAACTTGGGAAGAAGGCCACTTGATAGGATGAGAGGTCAGCAGTTAGAAGAAACTACGAGCACAGGATAAAATGAAAGTGGAAAAGAAGATTGAAGAAAGGGAAGAAGATCTATAGGAATTTGATAAAGTGGTATTAGAAATTCACCAATAATTCCTAAGCACCAATAACAAGCCACCAATTCAAATAAAATGTTCCTTGTTAGCACCAAATAACCCTAATAATGATAGAGAGTATCATCTAAATCCCTTAATTGACAGAAATCTCACAAAACATTATGATAATCTCCAAATCAAATAAATGACAAAATCTCATTTCCCCAATTAGCATGTGCTGAATCACCAAATATGTATCTATTGAACATATCTGGGGTTTGAAAATTGTGAACAGACAAACAGAAAAATTAACATAGAGGATTGCTGAATGTCTAAATAGCATAAGCATTACCCAATCTGGTATGCCACAGGTCTGTCCAAGCTGGTAGCAGATATCCACAAGTCTCCACAAAAGAAATTACGACCTCCCACCACAATTGCCACCTATAGAAGCAAATGTAACAAGCATATTGTAATTAAACTGAAAGGACAGGAAACTAACTTTAAGGGAGTTTTAGGCATTACCTCCAGTCCAGCTTGGCAAGCTGTAGCTACTTCCCTAGCAATTTGCATGGCCACCTAGTAACAGAAGAAAACATATAAGCTTGCATCTTCTAGAAAGAATCAAAGCTCGTCAAATTCATTTGAATGTTTGTTTCATCATAGCCAATGCAACTGTGCATCAATACTTTAATGGATGAACGCTGCACCTTGGGGTCAATATTCTGGCAGTTTCCAGACAGTGCAGCACCACTGATCTTAAAAACTACTCTCCGCCATTTCAAATTTGGCATTGTCTTTGATTTAAGGTTGTTTGCAAAGGCAGCATTGCTAGGATTACATCTGCAAAAATATATTGGGCATTAAGTCAGTTCAGTCATCCTACAGTTTCCTTTTAGTCTGTCATAAGCTACAAGCTATGTAGAAGGCAACAGCATATTCCTCATTGTTCCAATAGCATCTCTGTCAACTGCTTAACATTAAAAACTAAAAGTTCCTCAATTTTACCTGACACACACACAGACACCTCTTAATCATGTATGCAGATACTGCACAAGTCAACCCCAACTTATTGAACTTAGATAACTTATGAATAAACTTCACTCCCACACTGTATAATTTAGTCATCAATAATAGAAATTCTATAAGCCAAGCAAAACTTGCAAGCCCAGATTTTGGATTAAATAGGAAAACTAGCAACCAAAAAAAGGATCCAATTTCACTGACCTCTCACCCAGTTTTATCCAACTTCCCAGTCAATCAGAACATTATTTCCATTAACAGTTCTTCACATATCATTCCAGGTAATAACTCTTGTTCATGCCCATGTGCACAGCTAAACAACAATTGTTCTAAGCTCATCACGAGAATTGTAGTGAGAATTGCTAGATATGCAATACTCATGTATACGGATAGTGAAATGATTGTAAGTCCTACCTATTAACTTTCATATGCAATCACACAACTTAAACAGGCCTACCCTGGACATGAGCCAAGCAATGAAATGAAACTGGTGCCTCCTCCCCAGTATTTGTCGATCTGAGGTAATCCCCCCACAAGCAATGCTAACAACTATATCGCCTAACGGCATTAAAACATTAACAAACACTACAATTGAAAGAAGAAATTGAAATTCTAAAGAAGTAGACTGTTCAAGCCACTTTGAAATAAACAACATAATACTACCTCTTGGCCGGTCTAAGCACCACGCTACCGTTCCCACCAATAGCCCCACCACCTTCACTCTCTCTGCCGCCACTACTAGCACCACTACCGGCGGCAGTGCTCTTGCCACTAGAGGGATTTCCAATAATGGCCTCAATTTGCTTAAACCAGTGCCAAGTACTAGTCCCATATACCCCACCAGCACCACCAGCAGCGTGACTGTTGATCCTCTGCGACTCTACTTTATATCTCTTTTTAAGATTATCGACCTTGTTTTTACACTGCTCCACGCTCTTCTTGTTACCGATCCCTCCTCTCCCGCTCACGGCCTCCGCCACCTCCTCCCAGTCCCTCCCTCTCAGATTTCCCCTGTTCAGTTGGTTGTACTTCTCCGTGTACGCCTCCAGCAGGCACGATATCGCCGTTTCGCTCCATTCCTCCCTGTCCTTCCGGTAGTCCGCCCGATAATCGACGGTGTGGCTGGCGTTCCGTTCTGATTCGCCGGCGTTGTTGCCGTTCGGCCTCTGCCTTTTGCCGCTATTGCAGTAGTACTGTTGCTGGAAAGGCGTTCGCTTCGAGGACGGTGTCGCCGGTGCTCCGGATCCCGACTTTTCCCGCTCCGATTCGGCGTACGCGGGATAGTAGTCTCCGCCGTTGACGGATTCGGCGTCTGCCTGGCTCGTCGGCGCGTGGGGATCGCTGATGAGAGGGAAGTCGTCGCTGGCCATAATAGGAGCCGGAAATTTGATTAGGAGTAGGAACAGGACGTCGACGGCAAGCAACAGAGGGAGACGACGTTAGGGTTTGGCTGACGGAGTGTCGGGAGTTGGAGTCAGAGTCCGGTCACGAGTTAACGGTGTCGAGGCCTCGTGGGTTATCCAACTTGGAGGGTGTTACCGAGTTGTAACGGACCCCGTTTAAACAGAGAGAAAAAAGGCACGGTTAATATGGGACTTCATTTTCCCAGCACGTTGACTCCGAAGAAATTCGTTATATTAAAAAAATTTTTTTAAAAAAAGCTGCTAATATTGTGGTGGTTTTTTTTTTAGATAAAAAATAAAAAAAAAATTAAGGATGATTTAACTTAACAAAAAAAAATTTAATTATTATATCACAACATTCAGTAATGTTAATATTAATATTAATATTGTAGTATTATTATTTACGAAATGACAATTAAATTAAATATATCTGAAATGAGGTTCGATCATTTAATAAATTTGTACTGATTTACGTTTCTATACAACAAGGGGGTTGGTGGATGGTATTTTTAATAATGAGTATTACTAAAATTGGGCCTCCCCGATTTTTATAATTTTATTAAAACTAATTTTGTTTTTATCTGCTCTGTGCTCAAATTTACGTAAATTTTGATTATGTTAAAAATAAAATAATCTTGTTGTAATAAAATAATAAAAAATATATTTTTTAAATAACACAAAAAAAAAATAATTGTTATTGCATGCTTAAGTTTATTGCAGTTTTCTTAGCTATCAACATTAGTTTGTATTCAGAACCAAAAGAAGAAGAAGAAAAAAAAAAATAGCATACGCGAAGCACCAAATATTTCTACCTTCAAAATATAAAATTTTTCCGAAAATGCCGTAGAGAGAACGTTTGAAAATGACTAGAAAAGGCACGTCTTGTCGGGCAATTCTTGGTCAAAGGTTGCAAAGAACAGAACTAGGAAGTTCAGTTCAATCTGCAGAGAATTTCAATGAATCAAAATCTGGTATCCTGTCATTTCTAATGCTCAAAGGAAGATGATAAAACACTCTCTTTAATACGAAGAACATGGGAAAAAGTGTCTATGGGTACCTTAACGAAGCCAACGGTCTTTGGAAAAGCCAGAAAGGAAAACTGAAATTTTGGTTGGAAACAACGTTGCTTCATAGATCCTACATAAAAGCGAAGCCCCAAGTGGGGTTTGTTAACTGTGAGTCATATAGAATGGCACTTGCATACCCCCACTGGCAGGGATCACCTCCTTTCTTCTCTCATTCTCGAACCCCACTTCCCCCACGGCCAACCCAGATGTCTGGTTCTTACTAATGTCTATTATCACCACATCGCTGCAAAGCAAGAAATATATGAAGCCCAACTTTGGACTCAGAACCGCCAGAGTCTTGGATTCCAACCATTGTTCCATCCAGCCACCAGGTCCAATCACACATTGCAAACCTATAGTCTCCAAAGTGGAGATCTAGTGGAAGGAGAGAATAGACGCTTGTGAGGGAGCATTCCACTGTAGAAGCTGCTGGCTGCTGATAAAGTTGAGAAAGATAAATGGCAAGCTTGGCGGCCTTAGAACAAGGAAAATTTAGTAAAAATAAGAGAGAACGAAAGCAAAGAATAAAAATATGTGAACAGATGTACATATATTATTAAGGACTTATTTAATTATATTATCAAATTTTAATTGTTAATTTTTATTATTTCATATTTTAATTTTATTTTTGGTTATATTTTAATAATATTCGTTGTGTATTTTTAATTTTTATTAATATTTTAATTCAAAATAAAATTAAAAATATTATATATATTATTTAAAAGTTAATAATAAGTACAAATAATAAGTAGAAATAATATTAATATGTCAATTATCATATTATTGTCATACAAATAATGCAATTCAATTTTAAAGATGATTTATTTATTGTAGTTGATTGTGACTATTATTAATTATTTTATATGACTTTGAAGTATAATTTTAATCACTATTTTCAAAGTCAACATTTGTATTAGCTTATTGGGAAAAAAAAAATAATAGTCATTGCATTTTAATGTAATTATAGACTACATAAGTAAAAATAATTTATTTTTACTTCTTGTATTAATACAAGAGTATTTGAGAAAGAATTGAAAATCTTAACACCAAAGCATTTTTTAATTATATTACATAACAGAAAATGCATGCAATTGAATAACTTCTTTTGTCATAGTTATTTATACTCTTAACAATAAAGACTAAAGAACTTGGGCATACTAGTATATTTAAAATCAACCAAATAATACTTCCTATGTAAAAACATGGGAAAATAATATTCTAATCAAGATATAATTGGTAAGTGAGAATTTATTTATTTATTTTTATTTTTATTTAATTATTTTTAAGGACTTTTATACTCATTTAAATTAATTAGTATATATTTTGTAATTTAAGTATGTTTTAAGGAAATTTTGAATATACATATTTTAAATAAGCAAAATTTCAATATTTTATCGTTTTAATTTTTGTTTTCATTTATTTCAAATATTTTACTAATTTAAACATTCATATTGAAAAAGTGGTTTTTATTGAAATTTTAGTAAACATCTTAAATTATTTTAGATTGAGAGCATGAGTTTAAATATGAGTTTGTTTAAACCTTAAGACTTTACTTCAAAAGCAGAGGAAAAAATTAAAGTCTAAATTATAATTAGATTAAATTTTTGTCTGAATACTGAGTATTTAAATGGAAATAATTTAAGTTTCTAATATCTAAATTGGTTAATTCAAAAGGCTAAATTAAAGTTCACATTTAGTCCTACAACTATTATAAAGACACTCAAACCCAAGTCAATTATTTAATGATCCAAAAATAACTAAGAATTTGTTATATTATCTATCATTAAATGAATTGATTAAATTTAGATTTTAACTCATAACTTGGGTTTTGAACTTTATTTTGATTAAGATTAGATGCATTGAAAAGTTAAAAATGAATACTCCAACTTTGATGAAGAAGGTAAACCTTAATTCAGATTATATCTATGCAAAAATTAGTTTATAACTTATTATAAGAATTTTGTCACAATTAAAAAAACCAAATTTATTGTAATTTCAAGAATTTAGAATTTTTTTTTAGTGTTATAAGGTTTTATTGTGTCTACCATATACGTTTTTTAAGATATAAATAAAGACTTTTTTATTATTAAGATAAGGAGGGAATAGATACATAAGGAAAGTGGTAGATATATATTTGGTAAGAATTTAGTTTTTGAGTATATATAACTAGAATTTTTCAATAGTTTTAAAAAATTTCAAAATGATTAGTATTTTAATAAAATAAATTATTTTGTTATATTATTTTCTTTTCTATTAGAATTACTTTAGTTATTCTGATTACATTGTTAAATAATTATTATTTTAATTTATTCGTTTAGACTTATTGAACTGATTACATAACAGTTAATTACTAAAG
The DNA here is from genome assembly GCA_020883675.1 of Bruguiera gymnorhiza. Lineage (NCBI taxonomy): Eukaryota > Viridiplantae > Streptophyta > Magnoliopsida > Malpighiales > Rhizophoraceae > Bruguiera > Bruguiera gymnorhiza. Next base: position 156,115 of record JAIRCJ010000040.1, read on the forward strand.
TTAAAAATTGTGACTTGTATTTATGTTATTTTTAATAACCAAGTAGTAATTAACAACCTTGATAACAACTACCTGCAATATCAATGAGTATTATTACATTATTTGTTGTTTCTTCTTAATTCGTCATAGCAAATGTAAATTACATATCAAATGAACACATATACATTATATTTTGAATGGTTATGGTTTTCTTTTTATAATATAGGATTTGGTCAGTAATTGGAATACAAACAAAAATATAAGTACAGTTTATTATTCCATCACAATTTTACTAACAATATGAGAAAAAAAAATAATATAATACTAATTAAAAAAAAATAAGTTCATTATTTAAAAAGTAATTAAAAAATAAGTAAATAAATGATTAGAATTATTACCTAAAAAAAATTTTTAGATTGTTATTAATTTTTGGTGAAATTTTATTAAAATTTAGTGAATAAACTACAATTTTGGCAAATATACAAAATATTTTTAGAATTTATTTGAAGTGTCTAGAAATAGTTTCTATTTATTGTAACTTATAGAAGAATAATGTTAATTGTTTTTACCCTATGATAAACTTAAAATCATAGTAAGCATTACGTTTTTAATTCTTTACATAGATTAATAAATATTTAGATTAATATATAAATTTATGTGTAACTTTAAATTTTTTTTAATAAATGTAACCTTATATTTCAAAAATAATAATTTAATAATTTTAAAATGTTTTTTTTTAACAAATTTAGCCTATTATTAAGAAAGGCTAACAAATTCTATCAGGCAGGACAGGTAGCATACTAATGTATAAAAAAGTGACTATGTAGAATGTTACAATTATATTTAATTTAAAAATACAAAAAAATTTTAAAAAAAATCTTTTCTCTCTTTCTCTCTCCTTTCCCTTCTTTTTCCTCCTCCAAGTCGTCTTCTTCCGGTGGTTGCTTCCTAAAAAAGGCGTCTTTCAACTTGTCAGCTTTGCTTCCTAAATAAAATAATCAATGGACGGGCGATCCACTCCGTGTAGTTCCGGGTTAGGTTATCTGTGGAGAGCTCCTGAATTACACTTAGGCGGAGAACTGTTAATTCATTGGAGGCAGAGATGAGTTTGATCATCGCACAAGCCTCTGTGATTTCATGCATTTATTTTTGATTTTGTGTACAGTGAGATCCTTTTGAACGTATTCTTTTTTCAAAATTTTATGTTTTTTTTTTTTTTGGGTAACTGGTTCTCTGAACCCACCGTTCTTCCCCAACCATTTAAAGCAAGGATGAGTGCTTTCCTTTAAATGAATGAAAGGCCCCCTGATGTATCACTAACATAAGCCATGAAAGCCCTTGATTTCAACTCTCTCTCTCTGTGTAATTTTCATTTATTTTTTAATCTGGTTGTTAGGATCAATCTTAATTTTAATCTCAAAGTCTACGGCAAGCAACATCGTAGACTTTCCATGGCTCACCTGGGGTCTCAAAAAGAGGTAGGATCTTAGCCAAACTGTTACCGACGATTCCAGTGACATCAAGTACCAGGGCCACATTCTAGTAGCTCAGCAACGGTGGCGATGTCATTGTTTGCTTATGGTTTCAAAAAGAATAATAGAGGAGGTGGTGCCAGTGTGAGGAAGAAGACAAGGTGGTGGCGGCGGCGACGACGGCAACAGTAGTGGTGGTTGAAGGATTAGACTAAGCCATGGTGAGAGAAGACTGAAGCCACCTGAGCACGAGGTCATTAGACTTTTTTATGATTTATTGTATTTGTATTTAGTAATATTTTAAATTTTAAATTTTAAATTAAATCTCAACTGATATGTCACATAATTATCTTTTTTATATATTTATATGCCATACGTGTAAATTAACCGAATTAATTAATATCTCTTAATAATAGATTAAACTTGTTAAAATAAAATTTTATAATTATTAAATTATTATTTTCAAAATATAAAAATAATTTCATTAAAAATATAAAATTATAAATAAATTTATTTATTAAACTTAAATATTTTTTTATTCATCGTGGACAAATTGATACAAGTATTTAGATGGTCATTCAACATTTCAATCATCCACTCATGGCCAAATAGCATAGAAATCCTTCACGGAGATTGTCCTAAAGCTATGAGTTAGCATGGCTCAAGGTCAAAGTTGCAACCATAATCATTTACACTTTATCTCCCAAATCTAATAGCAAATTCTTAATATCATATTCTTATAAATTCATTTTAATAAATTAACTTGATTTTATTATTATAATAAAATAAATATCTTAAATTATTATTACTAATTGTCCTAAAATATCATAACTAAAATTAAATAATAATATATAAAATAACTAAATAAAGATGTTCAACAACAATATCTAAAACTTACATGTTAATACATTCAAAAATAACACACAACAAACAAAATTGTAAAATAGCATCCAAACTTACATAATAATAAGTTCAAAGATATAACACAATAAATAAAACTATAAAAATAATATCCCAACACATATTTATAAGTTTTATAATTTTAATAACTTAAATATATTCTAGTTTATAATGTTTGTAGCCTAATTTTTCTTCCTTACATCTAATAGATTCAAGAACATAATTCTAAACTTTTTCTCTAAGAACAATTTAGCTATTTTGTAGTATATTATTTCATTTTTTCTTTTCAACTATTAAAGTGTCTTTAAGCGAGTTTTAAGAGAATACACTATGTCATTTGTAGGCCTTAAGGAATTTTAATTTGCAACCAACAAAATCTTGTAAAACTAGACCCACCTTTTTCTAAACCAACTCAAACTTTTTTTTCAAATTTTCTTTAATTTGGGCCAAACAATTAGTTAATTCATTTTTTAATTGCCTTCCAAGTATTAACAACAAAGGTGATAGTTTATATATATATATATATATATATATATATATATATATATATATATATATATATATATATATATATATATATATACACACCTCTTTTTCTATTAAAAAATGAAGAGGTCTTCAACTATTTTTGACCATGTACTATCTGATTCCTTAAATACCTTATCCCTACTTATAGGAATAAGTTGACTTGATTCAACTATAAATAATTATAACAACCAGAGGGATATAAGGAAAAAAAAATAAAAACCAAAACAAGAATATATCATGCAAGTAAATCAAATATGATAAGACTTAAAACAAACAAGTTCATGTTAATGGAAACCTACCAGGAACTTCTTAAAGACTAAAACTAAGTCAGGAAATGCTCAAGCACAACAAAGCAAGGGTAGCTGTGAAGACTAGTGAAGCAAAGTATGTAGTATAATAAAGTACTATAACTAGTTAGGAGAAAAAAAACTAAGGACAAAAGACATGAGCCCATAATTAGAACATGTCTTTGCAACTAGCAAATATATGATATCAAAATCTGTTTTTTTTTTTTAAATAGTAAAAGTAGACTTCCATAAGAAAGAGTAAACTTTGCTAACTATGGTTTGTTATTATAAATGAAAAAGTAAAGATGAGAGATAATAAGCCTATAATTAGAAACATTAGGGGACCATGGCTGGAGAAAATGGGATGTTGGCTGCTTTAAGAACAAGTAATTTTTGATTGGTTTGGCTCTTAGAAAGGAGCTCCATGGACGGCTTCAATGGTTGATCCTTTTTCCTTGATTCTTAGTTAGGTGACCAATTTAATTACTCTAGCTAGGATCCCCAAATATACCTAACAATGCAAAATGGTTTAGGCTGAGTGTCACTAGTTTGGTGTCCACTGCAAACTAGGTCCTATTCCAAGTTGTATAAATATATAGGCAAGTGACAAAAACTCATTAATTCTAACACATGTAAACTCTATTAGTATAGAACCATGACAATGGTCTTGTCTCATAGACCTCATAGGCGTGCTAGCATTCCACCAATTAGAGATATGTCAATTTTTGGAAGCACGATTATGTTCTTCGTTAAGTATGGTGTTTCCAGTAACATCTAGCTTACATTTGATGTTTCTAATTTGCAGAATACTTAAAAATATATATATATATATACAAAGGTGAAAAGATTGAAGCCATGCACCATTGCTAATTTCACGGTTATTGTACTTATATGCCATAAAATTGATAATTGTGAATTTCAATCTTTGCAGTTATTGCACTCTAAGACAACTTCATTAAGTGGAAATAAAAGTGTCAATCTCTCTTAGAAAGAAGCTGCAAAACCTTATGTACCTCCTAACACGACAATTAGATACCATCACAAATTATTCATGCAGCTAAAGATATAACAAAATCAAGTTTCAAAAAAAAAAAAAAAAAAACAAAAAACAAAGGAATCAAAGAGAATAAGTTCTGAAATTACAAATATAAACAAGATTCAAAGAGATTAAACCCATATCAGAACATGGAAAGAGATAAAACAATCTTATTTAGAACAATCTTCTATAGTCTCCTATCCACACAAAAACAAAAGAAAACCACAGCATTATCCCTAAAGGTCATACCCAAACTTGTTTTATACCCAAAGGACAACAGCAAAAGAACTTCCATATAAGGAATAGGCAAGAAATGGAGAGGAATCAATCCTTGTACCGATGGGGTTTGAGATGCCAAAGAAATCACAGTCGCTAAAGGAGACGAGGTAGGGATTTGGAAGAGGAAAATGCTGAAATATGTTGAAAAAGTCGCTACACATCGAAGGCGGCTATGTATTCAGACGAAGATGTAGAAATGTGCCAAAAGATGGTGTAAGGAAGATCGTCAATCCCAGATGATATGAGATGGGAAAGCACAACAGAAAAAGGGTAACCAGGTTTTAGAACTTAGCAACCATCGAATTTTTACAAAAGAATTACTTTCCGGTTTAAAAAGTACAAAAAAGGAAATTCGAAAATACATGTCAAACACAATTTCCGGTTTAAAAAGTACAAAAAAGGAAATTCGAAAATACATGTCAAACACAATTTCCGGTTTATCTCAGTTGTTGTAATCGGCATTGTCGTCGAGATTGGTGTTGAAGGCGAACTTGTTGGGGGACACCATATATATATATATATATATATATTGAAATACAATTAGGTTTTTTAAAGTGCACACGATAGCTTGCATGGCAACACACGCAAGGTTACACCATCACGTTAAGAAACTAACGGAATCTGGTTGGATTCATTGATGGAGTGCTATATTTATACTAAAAGACAAAGTTCGTGATATATTTGCAACCAAAAAAAACAAATTTATACTATATTTGAAAAAATTCAAAAGGTTTATGGTTTTTCTAATAATTAACACATTTAAATAAAGGAATATAGCCATAGTTTTCTCTCTCTTCCCTGGCTCCCTTACTCTTATCACTCTTCCTCCGAGGTTAAAGAAGTTCGTTCAAGGTGAGGGAAACTACATCTCTAACTAGACTTGACCATCGGGTCGGTTTGGCCCAAAACTAGCCTGGCTTAAAATTAAAACCGGCCCAAACCACCTTGTTGGTTATGATTGTTAAGAACATTGCTAAACGGTCCATTTTGTGACCATTCAAGAATGGCTTCTCTCTCTCTTCAAATTCTTTTTAATTAAATCGAAAAATCTAACCTATAAAAGTCTCGTGTTATGGGGTCATTATTTTCTCTCTAAAAGACAGTCTATAAGGATATGTAATACTCACATTTATATAATACAAGATTTTTATCTTCCTATCTAATGTAGAAGTCGAGTCGTATTTAAAAACTAATTTATTATTCTAATACGTTTATCACACTTAACACTCTTGCCCCAATTCTCACCCCTCTGATTCTCTCTCTCTCTTACTCCTTCTCTTTAAAGCTCAATTATTTTATATAATTACAATTTTTGTAAAGTATTTTATAATTAATTTTAATCATATTTTTAACTTATGTATTTTGAAATAAAAAATTGTACTACTTTTTTTTCTCAAATTTTGTTTCTAAAATAATTTTGATAATTATTAATTTTTCTACACAACAAAAGAAAAATGTCAAGTTGTAATAAAAGTTTTAAATGTAATAAAAATAAAGTATTAATCACTGAAAATTCTAAAAGATGTCAATGTGCATTTTAATATGAAGTCAATGTCTTTTAACTTTCACAATCAAAATAGATTGAGAGTAATGAAGTTTAAATTCATACTTTTTTTTTCTTTAGTTACAATTATAAATGATAAATGTTGATATTGTAAAGTATTTATAAATAATAAATATTTTTATTAAAAATGCATGTATCATGTTTTGAATTTATGTTTCTAAGATGGATTGAAAGGACTTAGCATGCTTACTAACCCCATTAGTGCTACTTTTCAGTACTTGTAGAGACACTTAGGAGTACCGAGGGATTAGACAAAATTTTCTCTTACCAATAGCAGGCAACCAAAAATATTTTTGAGGGATGTTCCAATTAGTTGGATTTTAGCATATAAAATGTTGAAAGATATCATAGACGACTAAAGAGTTATTATAAACTTTTGTTAGTATTCATATTTTGACTTGACCTCTAGATCAAGAAAGTTTTGATGCATGTTCCAGACTTTGTGAAGTTTTAAAAATTTTTAGTGGTGTCATTTGTTCTTTATCAAGTATCCGATATCTCGCTAAGCATTTTTTTTGTCATAGAATGTATTAATATCGTTAACATGTTTTATGCGAATGAAAAGGATGATTTAATGGTTCCAGTCACAATCTTGAAGGAGAAATAGTTAATTTTATTTTGCTAATATTCCTATGATTACCTTAAGAGCTATTATTTTTCATCTGCGTGTTAGATCAGATGATTTAATATTCCTACGAGAAACCCCCACAGCAACGGGCCACTGGATGTTTTAAGTGCAGACCACAAGCATCATTGGGGTAAGGAAAGGGTAGTAGTTGATTAACACATTTGACTAGTGTTAATAAAAGGGGTAACATGCTACAACTGCATTTTCAACAAACATACAAGTTTCTAATCATTCCCCATCTTCAGCTGGCGACTGATACTCATCATGAGACTCATTATCATCATCCTTCTTGGCTCTTTCCTTTCTCTCCTTCCACCTCGCCCATACCCACTTCAGGATAAAGAATCCTCCAAGTGCATAAACCTGCAAATAGATTGAGTTATCTCCTTTAACAAAAGAGAATCATCCTAATCACATTTGTGGTACTAGCAGGTGTTCAGAGTTGACATGGATATGGAGACTGGTCAAGGTATTCCAAGAGGCGAGATAGGAAGAGAGAGACAGTTCCTTATCACAATGGGAGAGATGAAGAGAATGAGGATGGGTAAAGCAAGGGATAAATTGTATACATATGCATGTAAACAGATATGAAAACAATGCAGTTCTAACAAGAATTGCCATGAATTTCTGAACTAAAGAATCTAAACACATAGCACACTGCTAGCTTACAGTTGGCAGCTTGCAAACAAAGAGGAACATGCATTATGCTAAAGGGGGGTTTCAGCCAAAATGCAGTCCAAAGAGGACCATTTGAGGGTCGTAGGCTTATCTGACTATAACAATAGACATGACTAATAATTTTGGTCTTAGGACAAAGCAAATGACAATCTATCATATCTCCTTACTTTTCCCAATCCTTTCAACATCGGGCAGAATTCACTCATATCTTTATTCAAGAACTCACATTGGCAATCACTTTGAAACGACTTCTACATTAACCTTTCCAAGGATAACTATCGATATGGCTCATAATTCTGATGCCTGGATAAAGATTAATTGAGAAGAATCACACAAGCATTCCTATAAATTGCCAGTGAAAACTCATGTTAAAGAACTTATACTCTCTCTGACTATTGCTGAACTGCAGAATAGCTTACTGCCACCAGATAGCTGTTTGCTATTTTTGGTACAATGGAGGCCAAAGGCTAATAGTTACAGGATAGAGCCACTAGTACTCAAACCTTGAACCAAGAGGTTTTGAATAGAGTATGGCTACTAGTCCTAGTTGTCTCTGCCTCGATTCAAGCCATGGTTTTTCATTGATCCATATTGTACTCAACCCAAGATACACACAAGAAGCACAAAAATGCAAATGGTATAAACAAAATGATAAAATAATTTCAAAATTGTCCCTCGCCAGCCCAGCTTGCCAATCTATTTCCTGGGAAGCACTCAGTAACAACGCACAAGAAATTGACAGCACCAAACATCCTCAAAACTCTCACGTAATTTGCTTCCTCTCTCTCTCTCTCTCTCCTCCCTAGCAAGGCGCAGGCGGTTGCCTTGACTGGACTAAAAAAAAAAAAAAAAAACGTTGTGATTGATCATTTTGCATCCACAGTTACCCATACTGGAGCTTTAATTAGATTCATTCACATTGTTTTCTCTCTTTTCTTTTCCAAATTCTTGTTCCCATCCTAAACCTCCGCAATCAAGGGCTGTTCTTGTGACAACCTCAACCTACAGTGACCAGAAAGCTCCTGGAAAACAGCACTAAACATCATCCCTTGATGGCAAGCTTCTGCCAAGGCCGAATTCAATTCGAATCACCCAGCCACCGAAAAATGGAGAGTCTCAACACTTGAACATTCTTTTTTTTTTTTTTAACAAAAACCAAAAAAAAAAAAAGAAAAAAAATCAAAAATATCACCCATTTTCAGCTCGTCACATATAAAATTCCATCAAGAATATAAAGAAATTGCAATAAAAGGAGACCCCTCAAAGCAAACTTTAATGAAACGCAAGCAGACGTATTACGAAACGGACCTGCCAGATGACAATGGGGTTCTGAGTCCTTCCACTGCTCTCTTCGACCTCGACATCTAGAGAAGGCGGGATGATCGGTCGCCGTTTGGGGAAGCTTACAACGTTTGGCCTGTGGTCTTCGTTCTCTCTCTCTACCCTCTCACTTTCTCCCTCCTCCGGAATCACGCTCGGTTTTGCTTCCTTCCCAACCACAGACTCCGCCCTTTTCGGTTGATTCAAGAAAGGGATCGCAATATGGAATTTTGGAAACAGTGAAAACGGGGTTTGGGGTTTTCTCCGGTCATCTTTTCGGGTCGCCATTCCTTTTTCTGCCATGGATTCGTCTTCTAGACAAATAACAGCGTCGAAACGGCGGAGGTGGATTCTTCAGAGGGACTCAATTCTTAAAATATTAAATAGTGAGCCACGTTAGGAGAGAGAAGGTAAAATTAAAACAAAGATTAAAAAAAAAAAGATTGATAAATAGTTAAAAAAAAATAAAAAAAGGGGTAAAAGTGATTTGCTTTTTTTTTTTTTACTTACTGTAATTTTGGAAATTATTCTTATTCTATGTTTTCCGATTTGGAAGAGAGGTTTTAGAGGAATGTAAGGTTCAAATTGGAGTATTAAAGGAACATTGCAATCAATTCGCTGGAACACGGCCCCAAACCCTCTGGATTGATAGTAAACAACAGGGTATGACATATGAAGATTGCAAATATTAAGACGTTTTTGGCTAAATAGGTTCTTCCATTCAAGTCTAATGAAATGAAGATTGCACCTTTGTTAAATGAACCAGATTTCACTTTGATACCATGCGTAATCCATATCTTTTTTTTTTTTTTTTAACGAATTAACATGATCTTGTGTTGTCATGCAGCAGCATTGGCTAAAAAGCATTCAAAGATAACTCTCTGGACTGGTATTTATGGCTTATTACGTACAATGATACACACATAATGATGTCATAATTATTGACCTAATACAAAGTGATCGGTATTCATTCTTCTAATGAGTAAACCCGACGCACTGAAACATCACATCTTTGTTGTTGTTGTTGCCTCCTTGATCTCTTCAAGGGAGATTGTCAGCATGGCAAAACATCCCCACGATTGCATTAGAGGGAAAACGGAGTGTTCTAGTTGTGGGGGTGTCTCTGATGTCGGGATGTCTTTGATCTCTCTAGAGCAAGTTCATAATGCTCGGAAGAATTTAACCCACACTCTTCCTTTACTGTGCTTCAGTCAACTTTCTTGAGTCCTCCTACCATGTATTCAGCTCTTGAATAGAGCTTCTGGCTAGCCTAAGGCAACGCGAGGTCTGATGTGTTGCCTCGTGAAATTGTATGAACCAAGAAATTAACTGCACGGTTGGGGGGCTTCTTTCTTGTTGAGATTGGGGCTGGGCTTTCTCACCGGTTGCACTTTAACTCAACCTTGAATGATTCGACTTTATGAGTAATTCATGTTCATGCATTCAAAAATACTGTAGAGACATGACTTCATTGTTTCCTTTGCTTTTAGCTGAGCAACATGATTTCTAGGCTAAAGAGAATTTGGGATGGTATCTTAATTTATATTCATAAAATTGTTCTATGCAGATATCGATCGCATAAACCAAAGAAGTTTGTGTACAGTTGGGTTGAAAAAGCCTTGAACATACTAGTTGATCAATTAAAATACCTTTGCACTTATTTTAAGAAGATATATTTGTTAGAATTTTTTAATAAATTTATTATTATAAAATAAATTTATATAAATAATATATTTTTGATTAGTAAAAATTAAAATTATTGATATTTTTAAAAAATTAATCTTCACCTAATAATTAATTTCTCTTTTTTAATTTTTATTATAATTACACATTTTAAATTATATATATATATATCATTATATACGTTAAATTAAATATATTTATAAATATTTAAAATTTTTATTTTTAATAATTTAATAATATACAGAATTGTCTCAAAATAATCAAGACATATTATGAATGAGTTTTTACTAAAAATATCATTCAAAAATATTCTAGTATAACTAATTAGGAAATTCTAATATTCTTCCATTTTATCTATTGAAATTCATTATATTAATTGTTACGTAAATAACAATAACAATTTTTTATAATTATATTATAATATAATTAATTATTCAATATGAATTATGGTAGTTATATTTTATTTATTTAGAATATCCTATCTTATATATTTGATGAGAATTGTGGAGATGATGAGTGGAAAGTTTTAATAGATGCAAGATGTCCATTGCACATCTCAGAAGGCCCAATAACACAAGTTAGAACTTCAATGGATGCAAGAAATTCATTGCATATTCCAGAAGGCCTAATAACACGAGCTAGAACTTCAATGGATGCAAAAGGTCCATTGCACATTCTACAAGACCCAATAACACAAACTAGAGTCAAAAAGACTAAATAAGTACTAAATGGGCTAATTGAGGACATTCGGGCCAACCAAATTTTAAATGGTGCGCATTCAAATTTGAAAGAAAGTCCAAACCTAATTAATATAATTGGAATACTTAATGGATTAGACTAGGTACTAACATTCACTCCTAAATAGGAGTTTATTGTATATGTTGGAATTTGTCCAAAATTCCAACAAAATAAGGATTTCTTCTAAGTAGGAATTTGTACCTTTTTAGAATTGCTATCTTAGCATATAAATAGGCACCCCTTATAAACTCTGGAAATCAAACAACTTTGAGTGAAATAGAAAGTAAGGGTTTTTCTCCCTCGGTTCTTTTGAGAACTAAAGAACTTATCAAGAGATACTTCTTCTTGTGACGTTCAAATCAATTTATCACTCCCAATTTCTTTCTTTTCTGAAGTGTGACGTCTATATCCTTCTTGAATACTCTATGTTCGTATTCCTTCAAATATTGGGTTTAGGGTTTGTGTTATTAAACTTTGATTTAGCTTTCCTGGTTGTTTTTTGATTCCTTATGTGCGTTAGGTCCCTAAGCCACGTTTTTTTGGGGTTTTTCGCATTAGTACTCGACTTATCACTCCCAATTCCTTTATTTTATAGAGTGTGACATCCGTATCCTTCTTGAATATCTCAGGTTCGTGTTCCTTCAAAGATGATGAGTGGAAGGCTTTAATAGATGCAAGAGATCCATTGCACATCCCAGAAGGCCCAATAATACGAGCTAGAACTTCAATGGATGTAAGAGGTCCATTGCATATTCCAGAAAGTCCAATAACATGAGCTAGAGCTTCAATGGATGAAAGAAGTCCATTGCACATCCCAGAAGGCCCAATAACACAAGCTAGAGCCAAAAAGATTAAAGAAGCACTAAATGGGCTGATTGAGGACATTCAGACCAACCAAACTTCAAATGGTGCGAATTTAAGTTTGAAAGAGAGTTCAAGCCTAATTAATATAATTGAAATACTTAATGGGTTAGACTAGGTAATAGCATTCACTCCTAAATAGGAGTTTATTGTATGTGTTGGAATTTGTCTGAAATTCCTCCAAAATAAAGATTTCTCCTAAGTAGGAATTTGTGCCTATTTAGGATTGTTATCTTAGCCTATAAATAGGCACCCTTTGTAAGCTCTGGAAATTAGACAACTTAGAGTGAAATAAAAAGCAAGAGTTTTTATCCCTTGGTTCTTTTGAGAACTAAAAAACTTATCAAGAGATCTTCTTATGGTGTTCAAATTGACTTATCATTCCTAATTCCTTTCTTTTATGAAGTGTGGCATCCATATCGTTCTTGAATACCCTAGGTTCGTGTTCCTTCGAATATTGGGTCTAGGGTTTGTGTTATTAAACTCTGATTTAGCTTTTCTGGTTGTTCTTTGATTCCTTGTGTGCATTGGGTCCCTAAGCCACACCTTTTTAGGGTTTTTCACATCAGTTAGTATTAGAGCCTGGTTCTAAATTAGGTTGAATCCACTCACTCTTCAATTTTTTACCTTGTGATTTATTTATTTTGAGTTAGTTTGTCTATTAAGTTCATTACCATTCAAATGCCAATTGCTATGTCTGAGTATTCTACTATTGTTTTGTGTTGAGCAAAGGAAAAGAAATAAAAAAAAATGCGACAAAAAAAAAAGAAAAGGGAGAAAAAGAAGGAAAAAGACATCAAATTCAAGTTATTGATAAAGTTAACAGTTTGGTCATATTGGCCACAATAATAACAAAGTTTTCTTGCTCAACTCCAATTCTGCCATCCATTTTCCTGTTTTGCTATCCAAGTTTGTCCTATAAGTTTAACTACTCATTTTTTGATTTTTGTGAGTTTAGTTCATTTAATTTGTTTGCCTTGATATCCATTTTCGTTTTTGATTCCTTGTGCTCTAATTTGTTCAATTCTATGCCATTTATCTTATTCTGTTCAAAATCTATAATCTTGATTTACTTTGTTTAGTTCTTTATAGAGCTGAAAGGGAAAATTCGAGTGGTAAAAGGCAAGAGTGAAAGGTCATATGAAGAAAAAGCCATAAAGAGTGTAAACATGAGGGAGTGTGACACCTTTTTTGAGTGAAATACGTGAGGGAGTGTTCTGTGAGATATCTTATTATTTTGTGTAGAAGTAATACAATGACGTCCAAAGACAAAGGTACAGCTCAGGAGGGAGCTAGTGATATGTCCTTCATGATCAAAGCTATACAACAACAATTTGAACGTATGAATACTATATTTGATGATATGAGGGAGGGGATGAAGGAGTAAGCTAATATAATAACAGAGTTGCAAAGGGGGCATAGGGAATATGAGGCTCCTAAAGTAAAAAGACAGTTGAGATGTGCCTATGACTATGAAGATGATGTAGAAGATGATGAATTCGACGATTAAACTACTATGGTCAGAACTGTTAACAATAAAAGGGATCGAAGATAATTTGAGAGGCAAGGCACCTATGACCATAATTTAGGCAATATTAAAATAATGATTCCTTCATTCCAAAGTAAGAATGATCCTGATGCATACCTAGAATGGGAGAAGAAGGTTGAATTGGTTTTTGATTGCCACAACTATTTCGAGGAGAAAAAGGTAAAGTTTGCTGCAGTTGAATTTACTGATTATGCTATTATTTGGTGGGATCAACTTGTTTTGAGTAGGAAAAGGAATCGTGAGTGGCCTATTGATACATGGGAGGAGATGAAGGCTATCATGAGGAGGAAGTTTGTCCTTAATCACTATTACAGGGAGCTGTACCAAAGGTTGCAAGAGCTCATTTAGGGCACCAAAAGTGTGGAAGACTACCACAAGGAGATGAAGATTACCATAATTAGGGCGAATGTAGAAAAAGATAGAGAAGCAACCATGACTCGATTTCTGCAAGGGCTAAATAAGGACATAGCAAACATGGTTGAATTGCAACACTATGTGAAATTAGAAGACATGGTGCACATGACAATGAAAGTTGAAAGGCAACTCAAACGAAAGGGTTCCACATGGATTGGGCAGAACTCAGGTTCTACCTTATCTTGGAAGCCAAATTGGAGTAAAACGGATGAGATGTCCAATTACAAGTCCAAAGCCAAGTTATCCAAGTACAAGAACGTGAGTTCTAGTAAGGAGGTAGGTAATCCTGACCCCCAACCTAGTAGAAATAGAGATGTTAAATGTTTAAGTGTTTGGGCAGGGGTCACATTGCATCTTAATGTCTAAATAAGCGTGCAATGATCTTGAGAAGTAATGGTGATGTTGAAACTAAAAGTGAATCAGATGATGATCCTATGTCATCATCAGAGGGTGAAAGTGATAGAGAGGAGTATCTAGTTAATGGAGCAACTCTTGTTACAAGGCGAGCATTGAATGTGCAAGTAAAGGAAGAAAATGAGATGCAACGAGATAACATCTTTTAGACGAGGTGTCTCATCAATGATAAAGTATGTAGTATGATTATTGATGGTGGGAGTTACACTAATGTTGCTAGCATAACTATGGTTGAGAAGTTGGATTTACCTACTATGAAACATCCTAGGCCATATAAGTTTCAATGGTTGAATGAAAGTGGTGAAGTCAAGGTAAATAAGCAAGTGCTTATATCATTTTCTATCGAAAGGCACCATGATGAAGTTTTATGTGATGTTGTACCTATGCATGTGGGTTATATTCTATTAGAAAGACCATGGCAATTTGACAGGTGAGTTATGCATGATGGCTTCAAGAATTGATATTCCTTTATAATGAATGAAAAACCCGTCACTCTTGTACCATTATCACCTCAGCAAGCTTATGAGGATCAATTAAGGATTAAAAATAAGAGTGAACAAAAAAGAAAGATTGATAAAAGAGAAAAGAGAGGAGAAAACATGATGACACAAGAGAAAGAGAAGAAAAGAGAAAGTTTCTATACAAAAGAGAGTGATGTCAAAAGAGCATTTTATACCAAACAACTTATGATCGTACTTCTGTAGAAGGAGGATTATTTTAACACTAACAAGTTTGACCCATCTTTGCCTAGTGTTGTTGCTCTATTGTAGGAATTTGATATTCCTTAACGATGTTCCAAGTGGATTGCCACCTAATAGAGGAATTGAGCATCAAATTGATTTCATCCCAGGTGTATCCATCCCTAACCGACTAGCATATAAGAGTAATCTTAAGGAGACAAAGGAGCTTCAAAGGCAGGTTAAGGAGCTTATTTCCAAAGGATATGTGATAGAAAGTATGAGTTCATGTGTTGTTCCTATCCTATTTGTACCCAAGAAAGATGGGACTTAGAGGATGTGTGTTGATTGTAGAGCAATCAACAAAATCACTGTAAAGTATTGTCACCCCATACTTAGATTAGATGACATGTTGGATGAATTGCATGGTTCATGTGTCTTTTCTAAGAATGATTTAAAAAGTGGATATCATCATATTAGGATGAGAGAAGGAGATGAATGGAAAATAACTTTCAAAACTAAGTACGATTTGTATGAATGGCTTGTTATGCCATTTGGTCTCATTAATGCACCAAGCACTTTTATGCGACTAATGAATCATGTTTTGTGTCCATTCATTGGTAAATTTATGGTTGTATATTTTGATGATATTTTGGTTTATAGTAAAACCCTAAAAGAGCATCTTGATTATTTATGTTTTATTATTTTACGTTCTGAGAAATTATATGCTAACTTAAAGAAATGTTCCTTTTGTACTAATCATATCACATTTCTTAGCTATGTTGTGAGTTTTAAAGGTGTTGAGGTTGACGAGGAAAAAGTTAAGGCAATTCATGATTGGCCTACACCTAAGTCAATTAGTGATGTGCGTAGCTTTCATTGGTCTAGCTAGTTTCTATAGACAATTTGTTAGGGACTTTAGCACCACTGCTGCACCACTCACTGAGCTTATCAAAAAGAACACAAGTTTTAGGTGGGGTAATGACCAAAACAAGGCTTTTAATTGCATAAAGGAAAAATTAAGTTCTGCACCCCTACTCGCTTTACTTCACTTTGCAAAAGCTTTTGAGATTGAGTGTGATGCTTCAAGTATTGGCATTGGAGTTGTTTTGATGCAGGAAAGGTGCCCAATTGCTTACTTTAGTGAAATGCTAAGTGGAGTAAGCCTTAATTATCTTACTTATGATAAAGAGATATATACATTGGTACAGGTTTTGGAGACATGACAACATTATCTTTGGCCCAAGGAGTTTGTCATCCATACTGACCATGAATCATTGAACCACTTAAAGGAACAAGGAAAGTTGAACAAAAGACATACCAAGTGGATTGAATTCATTGAAACCTCTCCCTACAACATCAAATATAAACAAGGTAAGGAAAATGTGGTAACTGATGTATTATCTCGCAGGTGCGCCCTTATATCTACACTTATTGCAAACTTATTAGGATTTGAACATATTAAAGATTTATATGTGAATGATCCAGACTTTGCTAACCTGTATAAAGCATGTGAGAAGTCAGCCTTTGAGAAGTTTTATAGGCATAAGGGTTTCTTATTTAGGGAAAATCATTTATGCATGCCTATGAGTTCCTTGAGGGAGTTGGTTGTAAGAGAAGCTCATAAGGGTGGTTTAATGGGTTATTTCGAAGTTAGGAAAACTCTAGATGTCCTAAATGAACATTTCTTTTGGCCACGCATGAAACGAGATGTTAAGAGGATATGTGAGAAATGCATAACATGCAAACAAGCTAAATCTAGAGTTTTACCCCATGGCTTATATACCCCTTTACCCATACCTAGCCATCCCTGGGTTGATTTATCTATGGATTTTGTATTAGGATTGCCACGAACAAAAAGGGGTAGGGATTTTGTATTTGTTGTTGTTGATAGATTTTCAAAGATGACACACTTTATCCTATGCCATAAAACTAATAATGCGAACAATGTGGCTGACTTATTCTTTAAAGAAGTAGTATATTTGCATGACATGCCACGAAACATTGTTTCAGACCGAGATACAAAGTTCTTAAGCTACTTCTGCAAGACTTTGTGGTGTAAGTTGGGTACTAAGTTATTATTTTTAACTACTTATCATCCATAAACTGATGAGCAGACTGAGGTGATTAATCGAACTCTTTCTACTCTTTTGTGTGCTATTATTCGAACAAATTTGAAAACATGGGAAGATTGTTTACCACATGTCGAGTTTGCGTATAATAGAAGTGTTCATTATACTACTAGTTACTCTCCATTTGAAATTGTTTACCATTTGGATTTGGTACCTATACCTATTAATGAGTATGCCAGTGTAGATGGTGAATGTAAAGCTGACATGATAAAAAAATTGCATGAGAAGGTGCGGCAATATATTGAAACACAAACTGAATAATACGCATCCTATGTCAACAAGGGATGAAAGAAGGTGGTGTTTGAACCTGGTGATTGGGTTTGGGTGCATATGTGCAAGGAACAGTTCTTAACACAAAGGCATTCAAAGCTATAACCTAGAAGAGATGGTTCCTTCCAAGTTGTAGCATGAATTAATGACAATACTTATAAGTTAAACCTTCCCGATAAGTATAATGTGAGTGCAACATTTAATGTTTCTGACCTTTCCCTTTTTGATGTAGGTGATGATTCGAGGACGAATCCTTTTGAGGAGAAGGGGAACAACTAATGCGGAAAACCCCAAAAAGACGTGGCTTAAGGACCCAACGCACACATGAAATCAAGGAACAACTAGGAAAGTTAAATCAGAGTTTAATAACACAAATCCTAGACCCAACATTCAAAGGAATATGAACCTAGGGTATTAAAGAAGGATATGGACACCATACTCCAGAAAAGAAAGGAATTGAGAGTGATAAGTCGAGTTGAATGCCACAAGAAGAAGTACCTCTTGATAAGTTCTTTAGTTCTAAAAAAAACCGAGGGAGAAAAACCCTTACTTTCTATTTCACTCAAAATTATTTGATTTGCAGAGCTTACAAGGAGTGCCTATTTATAGGCTAAGATATCAATCCTAAAAAGGTACAAATTCCTACTTAGGAGAAATCCTTATTTTGGAAGATTTTCGGACAAATTCCAGTACATATAATAAACTCCTATTTAGGAGTGAATGTTATTAACTAGTTTGACCCATTAAGTATTCCAATTATATTAATTAGGCCTGAACTCTCTTTCAAACTTGAATTCGCACCATTTGAAGTTTAGTTGATCTGAATGTCCTCAATTAGCCCATTTAGTGCTTCTTTAATCTTTTTGCCTTTAGTTTGTGTTATTGGGCCTTCTAAAATGTACAATGGACCTCTTGCATCAATTGAAGTTCTAGCTCGTGTTATTGGGCCTTCTGGGATGTGCAATGGATCTCTTGCATCTATTGAAACCTTCTACCCATCATCTCCATGGTTCTCATCAATATTACAACACTTATAGTTTACTATATAAGACTTATAAAATTTATATAATTTCATGATAATTTACAATAATATTTCATAATTTTTTTATTAATTTTAAAATAATAATGTATACACAATTTTAAAATAATACGAAATACATTATGTATATCAAAAACTTTTCAGTAGGTTAAGAGTGTAATTATATTATATATCATCAATTACCATTAGTACAATTGAAACTTATTATGATAATATATTCTTTATATAATATTGGTTATGAACTTTTATATTGATTTACTATTATGAGATTAATTAATACTTTATAAATAATCTTTGTTTTTAAACTTTTTGCTTAATGATAAAACATTTCAATTCTTATTAATTTTAGTACCTTTTAAATATTTGTCGCTCTTGAAAAAGAATACTATTTTGGAATTATCACATAAATTTTCAGTAGTTTGATAATAATGTTAGCAACATTAAGTCTTAAACTAAAATTTCATAATCATAATGTATTGATTATAACTTTAAATCATGTCATAAACTTTGCTTTTATAATAAATGAAGTGATGATAAATAGTTTTTCATCATTCCATAATTTTACTCTTTCTTTTAATAGGAATAAATAATACAAAATAGATTTCAACTATCAATGCATTAAAAAAGATTAAATTTGAATATCCAATTACTTTTAAATGGTTGAATTTTTTGTACATGAGTATATAATTTTTTATTCATTTAGGTACCTTAATACTTTATCTGCAACTTTCTAATTGTCCATTATAAGATTACTTTTATACTTATATAATATTTTGACTGTAAAACTAATTTATGGTTTAATAAGATTGTATATACATTAAATTACTAATGATAGAGACATATGAATTGATTTTATTTCCTTACATTGCACATCATTTTTTAAACATTGTATGAGACTGAATTTGTCAAATTTCTATATGGAAAAAATTGTTGGTGAACACTTACTCATATATATATATTTTAAATTTTCTTAATATAACTATTATAAAACAATCATCATTCATGATGATCTCTTACAAAATATTTATATTCTTATTATATAGAATATTTTTCTCATATCTTTTAAATAAAATTTTTAATCTCATGCAATATATTCAAAATATTAGTAGTAAGTAATATACAATACTAGAAAATAAATTTACTATCATTAATCTTTTAGCCTATAATATTGACCAATAGTATTCTTTTTTGAATTCAAAAGATGACATGATGTCATTGAAATTAATATATCATTGTAAGAAAAATTTGTTTCAATCTATACATTAAATTTTTTAATTTACACACCATTTGATTCATGTAAACTTTCTTTTTTAGGATTTTCATTAAGAAAAATAATTTTTACATCCATCTGGTGTAATTTTGAATCATATTAAGCCACTAATGTCATAATTATTTTTAATGAATATTTTTGATGATATATAAAAATGAAATTGTATTCTTATTAATTCTAATATCAAAATCTTAATTTTTCTAAATAAACCACATAATCATCTAGAATACTTGACCTCTTTTATTTTGAGAACTTTTTAATATTATCCCTTCTAGTTTATTTAAACTAGTTAATTGTAAATTAGTTTTTTCAAAGAGTATTTTTTCATCTAAATGAATTGTTATGAATAAAAAATATATTTATCCTAATTTTTTTAATGTCTAAATTTTAATATTCATTATTTCCATTAACTTCATTATTTTTAATAAATCTTACATTACTAGTTTTCGTAATTGTCAAACTATAGTTATACCTTTTAGATTTTTTTAAATAACAAAAAAGGTAGTCACTAATCATTTAAGAGTCTATTTTTTTTATGTAGATTCTTACTTCCATTAAACAACCTTAATCATTTAGATGTTTTAAATTAGGTTTCTTTCTTATTTATAGTTCAATAAAAATTCTTTGAACTATTTTTTTAGAAACTTTGTTTAACAAATAATTTACAATTTTAAGTGAATACATCTATAAGAATTTAGGTAAGGAGGAGTTACTCATTATTCTTTTAGTTATAGCTATTAATGTCTTATTATGCCTTTTCCTCACACCTTTTACTAAGGTGTGCCCAACATAATTTACTATACACATATAGTATGACTTTCAAGAAATTTTATAAATGGACTTAAACATTGCCCCAAAATTATTATATTTTTATAATATTCATTATTGCTATAAGATCTTACGATTTTAACCTTTTATCTAATTACTTCTAACCTCCTCTACATACAACTTAAGAGTATCCAATAATTGAGTTTTCATGAAACAAATAGATATAATTATAATGTGAAAAATCATTTATAAAAGTGACAAAATACAATTATTCATTAAGGATTAAAGTGTTGGAAGGTTTGTAAATATTGGTATGTATACTTTTAAGAAGCTGGATGTTACTTATGCCTTCTTTCACACTATATATATATGTACATACATAATTATATATGTTAAACTAAATATATCTATCAATACTTGAATCATGTTTAAAATTATTGTCTTTAATAGTTTAATAATGTACATAATTGTTTCAAATTAATTGACTCACATTATGAATAAGTTCTTAATAAGAATATTATTTAGAAATATTCTAACATAACTAATTAGGAAATTATAACAATATTGTCTTGTTCATTGAGCTACAAAAGGCTAACAAGTGTGTAAATATATAAGTCCTTAATCAAAAAACCTTTAGGAAGTGAAAGTGTGTGTGTGTGAGAGAAAGAGAGAGAGAGAGAAAAAAAGAAAGAGAGAGAGAAGATTTGGTTTAAGTAGAGTACATTTATCTAAGTTTGATGCTTGGAAAAATATTACACCATTTATTCTTTTCTTTTGTTGTTTATGAATTTTGGTCTTTTCTCAAAATTACATGAAAGTTAATTTTAAAATGAGAAAAAAAGTGCAATTGGCCTTACACTAATGTGTCATGTTGATCTTCACTTTAATTTCATCGTTTTTGCTACATTTATTGTGGTCTTCAACTTATTGTATAATTTTTTAATAAAGTGGTATAAAATGCACATTAAGTAAAATTTATATGTGCTAATAATAAAGATTAATAAGTTCTTAGTAAAGTTATGGTCATGCCTATGTTGTATAGGAGTAAGGTAACTCATTTTAATTAGTCTGAGTGACAAAAACTTATCTTTATAATAATAATACTAGTTCCTTTTTACACTATGTGAAGTAACTCTTATATTATATTAGTAATGACTTGTATTCATTTAAAACTTTTGTTCCCATTAGTTATGACATACCCTTATACTAATACTTTGGTGTTAAATAAATTTAAATATTAATAATATGATTTTGAAGTTTTTAATATATGAAATATAAACTATTTTTATGTCATCATTATAAGTATTTAGTATAAAATATTGCAATAGATTATATATCTTATAACTATTCTGGTTAATACAACTAATCTATACACTTAGGTATTTTACAAAAGCATAATATGATGAAAGATGTTATGATAATAGGGTCTTTTTATGAACAAAGTTTTATTTTTGATATAATATTAGTAACATTTTTTTACCAAGTTTTACAATGTATGATTTCAAACAATTAATATTTTAATTCTTGTTTACTATTGCATAAATTAAAAAAAAAACCATTTATATGGTATAAAAGATAAAAAATGTAATATTCACTTATATTGTATACAAAAATTATATGTAGTATAAAAGTCACTAATTTGGTATAAATAATCATCACTATAATATAAAATAGAATTCATGTATGAAAACAATTAATTATTACATAAAAGTGAAATATGTGTTTAGAAGGAAATTTAAGTTGTACACAAGGCTTATATTTTGTACCAAAATGCTAGTATATAAAATAAAGATCATAAATATGATATAAAAAGACTTTACATTTTATAAAAGGCTAATATATAATATAAAAATTTAATTTCAATACTATCAAATCCATCAAATAGTGAAATGTCTCCCAATTTGAATACTAAAACTATATCACTCTTTGCATTTATCATTGCTACATAATATTTTACTAAATGTTTGCCCTTTTTTCTTTCAATAAAGTTTCAACTTCTCTTATATAATACACTTATTGCATTTATACTACCAACAATGCATTTTATAATATCATTAATATTGTATATAAAGATGCTTTATTTACAATATTTATAAAAATAATCTTACATTCTTAGATATCTAAAATGTTAAATTATAAGAATTCATACATATTATAAAAATTTCTCAATGTAGTATAACATTACTATATGTAGTATAAAAAAATCACTCTATATTTAAGTTCCATTTATAATATTTAAAAAAGCAACATAAGACTTTTAGAAATCTAAAACATCAAACTAAGAGGCTTTATATGTAATGTATAAATTATTAATCTAATATATAATAAAAATATGTAGTGTAACTTATATGTATTATAAAAATAGTATAAAAAATATAACTTATATGTAACTTCAATCTATAATTTTAAATAGTAATCTTGTACTTATGAAACAATTCTAAAAAAATAGACATAAGGGTTTTTCAAATATTAAATTAACATTTAAGACTATAAATGAAAAGTTGAGTAATCGATTTAACTTTCTCTACTTCCTTTTATTTCATGCTCTTGACTTGCCTTGCCTTTATCACAATTAAACACTTGTATGTTTCTTAGTTCTATCTTTCTTCAAACTTATAACTTGTGTTAGCTTTAATAAATATATCTACATCCATTAAAAATAAAGTATGGTTGTTATTTCTTGACAAACTATTATACTTTTATTTTGATGAGTTGAACTTGCACAAATGAAGTTTAACCTATTTAAACTTATGACATTCTTACATATCGAATTGTCATAAAAGAAATATTAGGACTTGGAAGGGTGAGGATTGATATAGGAAAAAAAAGTTAATGGTTTTATAAGTAGAATTAAAAGAAATGTAAAAATTAATGCATAATAAGTTAGCTAAAAGACTTCTTATATAAGATAATATAATTTCTAACATGTTAAATATAATTATTAATTAATTAATGTCCTTAAGGTCATCAATTTAGTAGAAAATATGATCTATAATGTATAAAAACCTTATGTAGAAATTTATAAAAGTTAACTAATATAATATAAAAGTCATTGATGTATAAAAAAAAAGAATCATTGATAAAACAAATGTTACTCTTATATAATTATAGAAGTTCAATTGTTGATGGATTGTATCAAAAGTCTTAGTGTGTATAAATACTATTGATGTTGTATAATTGGTCATTAATATATATTGATCTTGAATTTTATTAAATTTGTTACTATCATCTAACTTTTAACATTAAAAGAAATTTTATATGTAAAGGAAATAGTTTTTAAATTTAAAATTTTAATTTAATATTCAAATAAGTATTACAAAATTTTTATTATTAGCAATACACATTATTTTATTAATTAGTATAATGTAGTATACACCTATTATTTTAAATGCCCTTTT
The DNA here is from genome assembly GCA_020883675.1 of Bruguiera gymnorhiza. Lineage (NCBI taxonomy): Eukaryota > Viridiplantae > Streptophyta > Magnoliopsida > Malpighiales > Rhizophoraceae > Bruguiera > Bruguiera gymnorhiza. Next base: position 179,999 of record JAIRCJ010000040.1, read on the forward strand.
GAAATAAATATGTATTTGTCTATTAATATAAATAACATAATGTTCATAAAATTTGATAATTTATAATTCTAAAATTAACTTTTCAATTCTATATACTAATATGGGTAAAAAAAGACACTTTATGTAGTATAAAAATCATCAATGTAAGATAATTGATATCTTATATTGTATAAAAAGTTTATATATAGTATAAAAGGTTATGATTTACAATATACAAATCAAAATGTAATATAAAAACAAATTTATCATATGAACAAGAATTATATTTTGTATCGCATACTTATATGTAATATAAAATATCATTATTATAATATAAAATCATATCATATTGCATAAAAAAATAATATATAGTCTAAAATGTCATTCTCTATATCATCAAATGCATTAGTTCATCCCTATTTTTTTAAAATCGATCAATCAATTCATATCATATGTCATTTCTAAATGGTTACTTTTGAACTCTTATATGTAACCCTCAAGCACATTATAAATAAATGTATGGTTAAACGATTATAAGATTATGTATAGGTCTTAATGATTTTAACTTATAAGACTAAAATATCAATTTTGTTCTACAAGTTTTGTTAGCTTTTTAAGATTCACAACATTAATTGTAATAATGAATGATTCAACTAAGTTTGCATATAAGAACTTGGACATTAAAGATATGGAAAGGGAATTTTTTTTTGACACACAATTTCATAAATTCATTTGGACACTAAATATTATACTAAATGTAAATTATTTTATACTACATTAATAACATTTTATATAATACAAAGAGATTTTAAATTTTGTATTAATATCAATGTAAAATCTCTTTACATTGTATAAAAATTAATCTATAAAATATGTAGCATAAAAAATATTGTGCCAAAATAAGTCTATATGTGTTTGTGTATTCAATTCCATTTTGAAGTTAGGGATAAATGTATATTTTGAAGTTTATATTTCTTACAATTATCAATATTTGCATAATAAACTATCTCATATGTAGGTAGACTTATATAAATGATAAATCTTTAAAAAAAACTTATATGAATGATAACTTAAACTAGTTTTATTTACTCAGTTATTTCATAATTTATACTTAAAGGTTATTATATTTTGCAAATATTGCTAAATATAATCACTAATTTATTATAGGTGTATAGAATTCTTGTGTGTAGTATACAAGATAATTAGTGTGTTATAAAATGTCATGGATGAAATATCTAAAATATCAAACTAAGAGACTTTATAAGTAGTATAACAATTTATCAATATAATTTAAAATAAATATAAGTAATTGGAAGAGCTTTAATATAGAATAGAAAAAGGGCTTTAATCATAAGATTTATTTATATTTTTTTTCATAGGTAACCTTTCACTCTTTAAACATCTTTGTAGTCTACACACAATGATTTTTTAAAGATTAAATTAACATTTAATTTTATAAAAGAAAAGTTAAGTAGCCCTTTTCGTTTCCTCTCCTTTTTTTTTTTTAATTTTACACTCTTTATTGGCATTATCTTGTTCACAATTCAACAATTATATCTTTTTTTGGGGTATTTAAAAAATTGATCCTAAACTTTTATAGATTTTTATGATTGAGTACTTAATTTTTTTCATTTTCATTTGAATTTTATACTTTTCAAATTTGTTTTAGATTAATCATTTTTGGACAAAAAGTGATTAAGATGTTAATAATTTATTTTTGATTAATAAACATTTTCTAATAGTTTTGCCCACTTTTTGTTCATAAAAGACTAATTTAGAATGAATTAAAAAGTATAAGTGTTAAGTACAAATGTAAAAAGATTTAGAATTTAATTGTAAAAAATCTTAAAAATTTAGAACTAATTTCATTAAGCATATCTAAACCTTGTAATTATAAAGTATGATTGTTATCTCTTAACAAAACACAATATTGTTATTTAATAATTTAATCTCATATATCCCTTCTATAACATATTAGAACTTAAGACATTTTCACATATTAAATTGTTGTAAAATAAAGACTAGAACTTGAAAAGATATGACTTGATATAAAAAAGGGCTTTCTACCTTATATTTCATATGTAATATACAAAGTTGTCAATATAGTAAAATCAAATTTATTTGTACTATAAAAACTGCTAATATATTATTAAGAAAAAACTTCATATGTATACTTTATTTATAATTTTTATAAGTTAATCTTACACTACAAGATGTTGAACTAAGAGGTGTCATATGTAACATAAAAATTCTTAATGTAATGTAAAAAATTATCATATATAGTAAAAAAATCCTTAATATAGAATAAAAAAGAATACATGTATCCAAAGTTGATGCTTGTAGAAATATTATGTTTTTTTTTCTTTCACCATTTATGAATTTTTTATCTTGAAATTACATGAAAATTAATTTTGAAAATGAAACAAAAGATGCAAGATGTGGATATTTCATCTCTATAGACAATTAACATTCTCTATTTTCTTTAGCATGAGAAATTTTTTATAATAATTTTTGTAAGTCTATTATAAGGCTTTTTGTGTCATAAGCTAGACAAAGGAGGGATAATTCTCCTTTTATAATTTTTCTCTCATGGTATTTAATATGAATCCTATGCCTTTAATTTAAAGTTAAAGCATTATACTATTAGAGCTTTCCTGTAAAAATGGTTTAGCAATTCTCTAAAGAAAGCATTATAGGTACACAAGCATTCTTATCAATCACCATTAAGTTATCTTATCACTCAAGTTTATAATTATAGGCCTTTAATAATGTACCATGTTGATCTCCACTCCAGCTTTACCATTCTTATAGCATTTGTTATGTTCTTCAACATTTACTATAATTTTTCATTAAGGTGGGATAAAATGCACATATGATTAAGTAAAATTTATGTGTATAGAGGATAAAAATTTGTGAGTTCTTAACAAAGTGATGGTGATGCACTTACCATGTAGGAGTAAGGTAACTCATTTTGTAATTGATTATTAGCTTGAATGATAAAAACTTGTTTTTATAGTAATATACAATAATAATTCTTTTTTATACTATGTAAATACTTTTATACAATATTATCAACAATTTATTCAAGTTTAAAAGTTTTATAATTATTAATTGTTACACATCCTTGTTCTAATAATAAGAAATGGATTTAAATGTTGGTATTATGATTTTCAAGTCCTTGGTATATAAAATGCAAAATGTTTTTCTATTATCATTATAAGTATATAATGAACAAGAATTTGTTCCCTATATTAATATAAATAATATATCTTTCATAAGGTTCATAATGTATAATTATAAAAAATTAACTTTTCAATCCTGATCAACAAATATATGATACAAAAGGACACAATATGTAGCATAAAATTCCATCTATGTTGTATAAAGAATAATGTATGTTGTATAAAAAACTTTTAGTGTAAAAAAACCAGTAATATGATAAAAATAGTTATCATTATAATATTTTATTAAATATTCATTGAATTTCTTATTACCATTAATATTGAAAGAAATTTTATGCATAAAAAATACTTTTTAAATTTAAATTTTTAATTTAGTATTCATATGAGTATTGCAAAATTATTTTTATAAGAACTTTATAGCTATAATAAATTGATTTTTCATTATATTACTAACAAACAATTTAATTATTTGATGCAACAATTTGTACTACTTTACATTATTACAAACTATCAAACATTTAGCTAGTTGTTAGTATTAGTAAATATATAAAGATTACATGTTACTCTTTTCAATTTGTTGGTATTCTAGATTACTTCTTGTGTTGCTTAAAAATATATATTTTTTAATTTTTTAAACTCCAAGTTATTCTCCGTTATTTATGTTCATCATTTTTACTTAATATTTTATTAGATGTATAACTTTTTTAGTACAATGTTAATGCTCTTATATTCTTTATTTATTGGATTTATACTATCAATAAAGTAATTTATATTACTTAAATGGACTCTACATCTGCTATTTTAGAATTTCTTCTACAAATAAGCATTTATTCTTTGCACCAAAATACATAACATATCTTTCATAAAGTTTTATAATTTATATTTTAAAGGATTAATTTTTTTGATTCTAGTCAACTAAAATGTGATGCAAAAAGGTTTTTTTATGTAGCATTAAAAAATAAGTAATGTAGTATAAATAATTATCATGTTATATAAAGGCCTATATATTGTAGAAAAAGTCATTGATTTGGTATAAATGATCATCAATGTAATATAAAAAGAATTCATTTAGATTTAAAAAAACTAGTCATTTTGGTACATTCAAGTAGTTGCTTTTAAATACTTGTATTTGACCTTTATGCACATTATGAATATATGTACAATTGAACAATAATGCATATAAATTATAACCTACACGACTAAAACACCAATTTTGCTTTATAAATTATGCCAACTCCTTAGGTGTTAAAACGATAAATGGAACTTTGAAAAAGTGAACTAAGTCTTCACATAATAATTCATGTTGTAGAAATATGAGAATTGGGGACTAATATAGTTTAAGAAAACTAATTTAAAATTCAATAACTTAATTAAAATTAATTGACTAGCATTTTGATTATAATAGTATTTTGTTGAAAGCTATCACAATAATAGGTGAACCAATGCCTACTAATAATCATGACCAAAAAAAAAGTAGATGACACACTAAGAATCACATTTCATTTTAAGTAGGTGCAAAAACTAAAATAAAAGGGATGAAATTGTGATCTAAATCATTATTGCTATGAGCAATCATATAGTATTGAAAATTTAAAGAGAATAAAGGCTTATCAAGCAAAGGAGCAATAAAGGATAAGGAAAAGGAGAAATTGTTGTAGATTGTAAGAAAATCAATTCACTGACATGGAAAAGAAATGGTATGCCTTATTATATTATCAAGGTGTCTTTATCCTACTTATCAAACTTCCTAAAAGATAGTTTTTAACTAATTGATTTAAAAATGAACAATCTTAAAAATCAAAAAGAAATTTTGATTATAATTCTTCCAAGATAAAAATAAGTAAATGAGCAAGGAATGTGACACACAAGACTAAATGAAGGTTACAAAACAATTTTATAATTTCATATAAGGATCCTAAATGGAAATGAGGATAGGTCATTACAACTTATACAATTGTTTATTTCAATTTGTAAATAAATAAATAAAGTATCAAAGGCATCCCTTTTTAGCACAAATGGGGTGAACGACGACATCTAGAGAAGGCAATCTTTGGTTAATCTTATGCAATCTAGGCCCTAATTTCTCAAAAGCATGAGTTAAGGCTTTTAACTTCTCTAAGATGAGCTTTAAAAACTTATTTATAGCCATCAAATCTTATAATCATAATTCTCTGTTTATCAATTTAACCATAGGATGTTGAATAACTGCTTGCCAAAAATTAAATTTAAAAAAATTCTAAAATTTAACTTCATTCATGTAATATAATAAATACATATACCACTAGACAAAGTTAAAGACCTAGGCACCCAAAATAAAGATTTGAAGTTTGCTAATGGGTAATCCTTGGATTCAACAAATATGTGTTTAGAATCAACTTGGGCTCGTCTAATAATAAATCTTCATTTTTCTTAATGTTTTCACTAAACTTCATTAAACTAATTAAACACTAACAAGGTAAATACAAACTTATACCTTAATTCACAACTACCAAAGTGGAAATTTATATCTTTGAGGTAAACTAACTCACTTTGTCAAAATGAGTTCAAACTTTGAAAACTCAAGAGTAAGTTGACTCAACAAATTAAGCTAGGAAAGGGAGACAAAAAGAATTCAAAAGGAAGGTTTGCATTGTAAAATCTAAATAAAAGGAAAGAGAACCCTAAAAAATTTAAAGAGAGAGAAGGAAAAAAAATAAAAAGGAAGATGTGAAACTTGCTAATCACAAACACAAGTCAATGGTACATAGATGACAAGCCCAAAACTTTTATATTTTTCTATTATATTAACTAATTGAGTTTTCCTGATTTACATTTGCTATTTGTTAGATATTAAGTCAGGAGGTTGCAATTGAATGATAAAAAAATAGTTAGTTAAATGTAGGAGATCAGGTATTTTGTAGTCTCCCAAATATAGGTCAATCTAAGCTCAATATGGAGTTAGAAGTACCAGAGCTTCCTTTTTTTTTCTTGTCTTTCTTAATTTCCAACTTCTCTAATGTACACCTTATAACTTAGTTTGCCCTCTGTCCTTAATATGGTGATGAGACAAGGTATTACAAATTTCACAGAGACTATGGGCACATAATAGAAAAGTGCCAAAAGCTTACAAATGAAGTTAAAAAGCTAATTTAAGTAAGAAAACTTGAGAAGTACATTTACAATAGCTAATGTTGCGATGAAAGGATCAGGGATAATGATAAACAATTGACTCGCAACCTTGCAACATATAACCACTTATCCCCTTAAACAACATAACCAAGAAATTGAAGAGCACCTTGAGCAAAACCTTTAATTGTCATAAAAAACCATTCGTATGATCATCAAAAGACCAACCATAGAAGGAAGTAATGTAGCAACCTAGAAATCATAAGCTAAAAGAGTCCTCAACCTTTAAGGAAAGTGTTAAAGGGAAAGAGAAATGCCTTTTGTCATATTTATAGACAACAATTTTGTTGGTTTCAAATACCCCCACAATAACCCCCCTTAGTAATCATAACAACAATAAATCACTTTAAATGTGTTTTGGTCAATAAATAAAGCTTAGAAGTATTCCTCTCACTACTTTGTAACCTTTTAAAAGCATCCCTCCCACCACTTTTGCATCCCTATTAGACATATACAACTTAAAAGTTTTAGTGGCATACCTCATATTGCCACAAGGTCTTAAGATCGAATGACTAGTCATAGCTTGCTTTATACAAACCATAAGAAGGATGAGATCAAGACTAATGAAAGATAAGAGACATCCGACATGTTAAGATACAATTTATAAAGCTTAACATGCCTTTTAAGATGGTTGTGTATAAATAAACACTACCATTAAAAACATGACCATTTAACCATATGAAAATTTTAAATTTCAAATGCAATGTTTGTTAGACTTAACCTAAGTGCTTGGGCCTGTCCCTCTTTTGGAGAAGGGGGCTACCATCCACCCTATATTGGGCTCAAGAATAGCATTAAGCTCACTAAGTTCTCCCTTTAAGCCCAACACTAACCCCTATAGGCTTGGAAGGGTCTAAGAGGCCACCACCCATATCCTTTACACCAGGGAATGGGGCTTAACCTATAAAGTGGCAAATGCCACACCTATCACATCCACATTAGACCCTACTTGTATGAACACACCCAAACACATATATATAGACCAAAATAACACCCATTGGAAGTAATAGTTATTCTTTCTCTACTTAACTATTTAAGAATTATAATCCTTTACTAACTTGATCATTAAAGTACTAAATGCTAGAGTTTACCTTTAGCATTACTTGTGTGCTCTCTTGTAAGACTTGGCTAAGATTTGACCATTGAACCCCTGTACAGGTTTGACACCATTTCAACACGTCTTCTTTGGTAAGCACCCCTCATCAATTATGAATAACAATAACTAACCTTTAGAACTATAAATTATTGAGGAAAGATTTCTTACATGCCTTTAGCTTAAAAGGAAGATAATGGTGCAATTCAAGGTATAAGGTTAAAACATATAAGATGAACTTTCTCATTCATCTTGTAAGTATGATATTTGTAAGTTACTTCTTTATGTTATCATTAACCTTATAAGCTTTTTCAACTTGTTATTGTCCAATTGCAATAACATTTTATTTCAAAGTTATTTGAATAACTAGTGACCTTATTTGTCCATTTTCATCATAGAGCTCATTGAAATGCTTGAATAAATGATCATATATTTGGTTAATCTCTCTTATTGATTTTCCTTCTTTTATGTTATTTAAATCTCAACCATACCAATTTGTCAAAAAGCATTCTTATCAAACATGTGGGAGATCATATATATGACCAAATGCTTAAAGTCATCTATAAATATAATAAAAATATAAGTTTCAAACCTTGTTCTTGCAATCATTGGGTCATAAATATCAAAAAGAATTGATAGCAATAGAAGTATTACCTTTCAAATAGATTCATTTTGTTTATCTAATCAAGTCATACTTGTTTATGGGTTAATCAACATAATTAAGTAAGTTTGATAGACTTTTCTTTAGCTTAACTTTGAATCTTTTATTGCCCAACATGACCTAATCTCTTATACTAAATATTGACTTCAATACTCTTTTTTGAGTTTATGTAAGCAAGGAAAAAACAATCAATAATATGAATTCCACTATCCATATAATTGAATATATTAGGCAAAAGCTATAGTAAATATATCACTTTAAATATTTATACCACCATCATGAGGGTTTGAGTCTTCACCCAAATTAAGGACTATAACAAAGACTAAATCTTGCCTTTTTTTTTTTTCCACATATGAAGGATATTATGTAAAAATTAGATTAACTACCATACAATCTTATTTGCTAGTGACAATATTATATAGTATTTAAATAATTCTTTGCACATACGTTACATTTTAATAGCAATTGTTGATGCTTCATTCATACTTTAAATTCTTATACCATACAATTCATTACTCAAGAATTTGTCATTTACTTATAATACAATCTAATATGTAATAATAAATACGCAACTTAAGCATAAATAAAGCTAGGCTATAGGTCTTTCTTTTTTTTTTCTCTTTTTATGTTACCCCAATACACTCCATGCATTTAAAAGCATTTAACCTTAATTATCATAACCTTAGTAATTGGTTTATCTTTCTATCTATTTACATGTTTGCATCTAATGCCACTTAGTTTCTCCTTCTTTAACTCTTTTTTGAACTATTTCTACCAATGGACTCACCACTTAAATCACATAAAATTACCAACATTTGCTTGGTGAGTTGAGTCACATATGAAAAGAATTAGCAACTTTTAAGTGCTTATTTTCTAGTACATATGACATTTAGTGTCGTAAAATTACCAAACACTACTATTGTACGCCTTAGTTTATATGTGCTCCTAACATTTTAGAAAAGATTAAATTGCAACTTGTATTTACTTTTTCAATTGAGGTTTGAATTGATACCAATTAACTCTTCACATATTTTATTAACATTATCATTTAAGCATTTAGTAAAGATTTAATATTCATATTAACTCCTTAGCTTAGTCATGAATATACCTCCAAAATCTATTTAAAGGCAAATCATATCATTTGACAAGTGAAACTTAAATCATTAAAGAGATCAAGTTTTATATTTCTTAGCATCTTTATGCCAACAACATATAACTTTTAATAATTTATTATAGACTAAAAAGTCTCTTTATCTCTTTAATTTGAGGCAAATTTTCACTTTTAAATTTAAACATATGATGCGGTATAAAATATTTAGTGCACTTATCTCTTAGGATTTTACTAGATTTTCATAGTCAAATTTCTTAATTCCCTTCGTTCCCATAATATATGACAAAGAAACATTAACACATAATAATGCAAATACAACCATGCCTATACATTTATTTTGTGACGAATTTAACTAAAATTGATGATAATCTAACAAAAGATATGAGATCAAAAGTTCGTTATACTTACAATTATTTTTCATATTTCAATGTCTAATTATCATTATTTTAGATAATTCTTGTAAAATTTTAGTTTTATAAAAAAGAATTATTTTCAATTTTCCATTTTATAAACTCCCACTAAAATTTAAATCTCCTACTAAAATTTAAATTCTTTATGCCATTTTTAATGTATGTATTATGTGATAAATAATTTAATATATCAACATAATAGCAAAAATTAACTAATATTTGTTTTTTTTCTAATGACTTTAAAATATATAATTAGTAATTTTGAAGATGTAAAAACTCACAAGTAATATAATATAGTATGTTTGAGTCATTTACAAAACAATATTAAATAAGCATGACACATTATATAAATTCCACATAAATATACATAAAACATGTCATTAACAACTCATAACCAATTTTAGTCATGTAATCACATACATCTCTATATGGCATATCAATAATAACATCATGTAATCTGATGTACATATTCATTAGATGGAAAAATCATAAGTTTTAATTTTATAATATGCTTTCTACAATATTATGATTCTCAAGTACTACAATAATTTATCTTATGCTTCACTATAATGATATAAAGAGACATAAATATATAAAATCATACTACTAGGCATTTTAACTTTTCCTGGAATCATATTTGGCGGTCAACAAACAACGTGTGCACATTAATTAGTTCTAAAAGACTTTGTCTTGAAAAACAACCCATTGTTTCATGCACCTTTTATAAGGGAAGTGTGAGGCCAATAGCCTCTTTTTTTTTAAGTCTACCTTAGGACTTGGTTTCTATGGAATTATAAATACTTATGTGCCTTTTCATTTACTAAATTGAGCCCTTATTTCTTTTCACTTGCCTCACTATGACAATTGCTATAAAAATATAGTGTCATTTACCACCATGAAACTTGCCTCATAAAGTCTTTTATTAGTGGTACATTGGACCCATGCACAGTGTAGAGAAGACAAAATTTTATCTCTTAAAATTGTGCAATTACAAGGTTCCAAAAAAAAAAAAAATGTTTAACACATGGCTCTATCTATTAATGGGATTGAAAAAATATACATTAAATTCAACATAAAATTTACCTAATGATGTTACTCAAAATAATGTTTTTTAATTTAACTCTACTTTTTAGACAAAAATACATAATATGCATATAAATTAAGTAAATATACATATAAGTCAAACAAAATATGAAAATAATTTAGGAAAAAGAGCAATAAACTAATATTTTTTGATTTTATGTTTGTTACTAATATACATACACATTTTATTCTATTTATGTGTACATTTACTTAATTTGCATACACATTATGGGATTTTTGTTCAAAATAAAAGTATTTGATTGCTATGATTATTTTGAGGGAAAGAAGGTAAAGTTGGTAGTCGTAAAGTTCACTAAGAATTTGATAGTTTAATGGAATCAATTTGTGCAAAATAGGTATAGAAACTGAAAATGCCTTATTAACACTTAGGAGGATATAAAGGTTATGATAAGGAGATGGTCTATTTCTAGTCATTACTACTATGATATTTTTCAAAGATTACAAAGCTTTACTTAAAAGACTAAAAATGTTAAGGTTACCACAAGGAGATGGAAATTTTCATAATTAAGGCAAATGAAGAAAAAAATAGAAAAGTAACTATGACTTGATTTTTGTAAGAATTAAACTATGATATAACTACTATGGTGAGTTATAACACTATATAGAATTAAAAAACATGATGCATAAGGTAACTTAAACAAAAGAGCACCATTATTAGATATGGGCAAAATTTGGGTTCTCCATCTCCTTTTAAACTATATTGAGGTTAAAAGCATGACAAGTTTGTTTTTAAGTCTAAGGCTAAAGCATAAAAGGTAAAAGGAGTTAGAGGTAGTAATGATAAGGGTAAAATAGAAACTATATAAGGCCAAATTCCAAATATTAAGTGATTTCATTGTTTAGAAAAAGGCATATTTCATCATAATGTCCTAAGAAGCATACAATGATTTTAAGAGAGGATGGTGAAATTGAAACCAAGGGTGAATCTAATGATAAGTCTATGCCATTATTAAAGGATGATAATGATAGTGTGGAATACCTTGCTGATGGAAAGCTACTTGTAGCAAGACATACTTTGAATGTGCAAGTGAAAGATGAAGATAAAGTACAATGTGACAACATATTTCACACAAGGTGTCACATCAAAAATAAGATATGTAATGTGATTATTAATGGTGGTAGTTATACTAATGTTACTAGCACTATTTTAATTTAAAGGCTAAATTTACCTATTATAAAATATCCAAAGTCATATAAATTACAATGGTTGAATGATTATGGGGAAATCAAGATAAATAAGCAAGTGTTGGTTTCATTTTTTATTGGGACATATAAAGATAAAGTGCTTTGTGATGTAGTTTCAATGCATACTAGTCACTTATTATTGGAAAGGCTGTGACAATATGATAAAAGAGTGATACATGATGGTTTCAAGAATTATTATTCATTCATTATAAAGAGAAAACCAATCACTCTTATTCTATTAAGTCCCAGGAAAGTTTATGAGAATTAAGTGAAAGTAAAAAAAAAAAAAAGAGTGAGTTAAAAAAAGAAAGAGTGAGTATCATCAAATAAGAATAAGGGAAGGTGATGAAAGGAAAACAACTTTTAAAATAAAGCGTGATTTGTATGAGTAGTTAGTTATGTTGTTTAGATTAACTAATGCACCTAGTACTTTCATGACATTAATCGACCATGTTTTTCGTGCTTTCATAAGTAGATTTATGGTTATTTATTTTGATAATATTTTAGTCTATAGTAAAAACTTAAAGGATTATATTATGTATTTACAAAGTGTGCTAGATGTTTTAAGAAATGAAAGATTATTTGCTAGCTTTGAAAAGTGTTCATTTTACACGAATCAGATTGTATTTTTAGGTTATATGGTTTCGCCTAAAGGAATAGTAGTTGATGAAGAAAAGGTTGAGGTTATTAAAGAATGGCCGACACTGAGGAATATTTTTAAGGTACAAAGTTTTTATAGTTTGGCTAGTTTTTATATAAGATTTATTGAGAATTTTAGCATAATTATTGTATCATTGACTAAAATTGTTAAGAAAAGTGTAAGTTTTGTTTAGGAAAGTGAACAAAAGAGTGCATTTAATTTGATTAAGGAAAAATTAAATTTTATGTTATTACTTGTTTTACTTGATTTTACTAAAATTTTTCAAATTAAGTGTGATGTTTTATGTATTAGTATAGAAGTTATTTTGATATAAGAGTGGCAACCTATTGTATTCTTCAATGAAAAATTAAATGGGATAACGTTTAATTATCCAATTTATGATAAGGAGTTGTATGTATTAATAAGGGCCTCAAATACATGGCAACATTATCTTTGACCTTAGGAATTCATGATCCATACTAAACATAAGTGTTTGAAACATTTAAAGGGACAAGATAAGTTGAATAAATAACATGTTAAATGGGTGGAATTCCTTGAGATGTTTCCTTATGTGATTAAGTATAAGCAAAGTAAGAAAAATGTTATAAGTAATACTTTATTTTGAAGGTATACATTTATCTTTACTTTAAATGCAACATTGTTAGGATTTTACCACATTAAAGACTTATATGTTAATGATTCTATGTAAGAAGGCTACCTTTGGAAAATTTTATAGGCATAATGGGTTCTTATTTAAAAAAAGTTGGTTATATGTGTCTAAAAGTTCTTTTTAAGAGAATTACTAGTGAAGAAAATGTATAAAGGTGGTTTAATGTAACACTTTAGTGTTAGAAAAACTTTAAATAATCCTTTGTTTGGTTGCACATGAAAATAAATGTTAAGAGGATGTGTGAAAACTATATTACTTATAAACAAGTTAAATTTATAATTTTACCTCGTGATCTTCATTCACTTTTACTTATATCTAGTGAACCTTAGATTGGCATATCTATGGACTTTGTTTTAGGTTTACCTAGGCCAAAAAAGGGAAAGGATTTTATTTTTATTATTGTTACAAATTTTTGACATTGACGCACTTCATTCGTTGCTATAAAATCGACGATGTAACCAATATAATAGTTTTGTTCTTTAAGAAAATTATACGTTTTCATGGCATTCTAAAGACTTAGTTTTTATCGATATGTTAAGTTCTTAAACTACTTTTGGAAAACTTAATAGGAAACGTTAGAAACTAAACTATTATTTTTAACCAAATATTTTCCTTAAACTAAAGTACAAACTAAAGTGATTAATAGAACATTAATAGCTTTGTTGCACACTATCATTTAAAAGAACTTAAAAAATTGGTAAGAGACTTTTTCACATATTGAATTTGCTTATAATAAAAGTGTTTATTTAGCAATTAATTGTTTTCCATTTAAGGTTATTTATGGTTTTAATCTACTTATCCCTTTGGATTTATTGCCTTTACTTGTTAAGGAATGAGCTAGTTTGGATAATAAGAAGAAAGATGAACTAGTTAAGTAATTGTAGGAAAGGGTACGTTAACGCATAGAAAGGGTAATGTGCAATATACAAACCAAGCTAATAAAGGGCAAAGGAAAGTTGTTTTTAAACCTAATGATTGAATTTAAATGCATATGCATAAGGATAAATTCCCTACACATAGGCATTCAATGTTGCAACAAAAAGCAAATGAACCATTCTAAGTAATTATAAAAACCAATGACAAGACTTATAAATTGAATTTTCTTAGTAAGTATAATGTTAATGCTATTGTCAATGTTTCTAATCTTTCATTAACATTGAAAGATTGTCCTTTTCCTTATGGGTTGAATAATATCTTAATTTTAATCCAATCCACTCACTTGTTATTCTCATGTTATCATTTTATATATTCATGTTATCATTTTGTATAAAGTAATTTATTGGTAAAAGAATTGAATATGCATGAAAAAGCAAAAAAAAAAAAAAGAGTTTAACATACTAAAAAATTTCCTACAAGCCAAAAAAATCAACTACATCTCTAATAAATATGTTATTTATTGAACTTACTTTTTATGTTGTTAATATCATACTCCAATTGCTTTTTTGTTTTTGTTTAACAAAGAAGACAACTCAACCCATAATTTTTTTACTATTAATTCAAAATGGAAAATGGAAAGAAAAGAAAATTGCTCTTGGTTTCTCCTTTTGCACACAAAGAAGTCCAATCACAAATAACATAGAAGAAACAAAGAGAATGTGAGTACTATACCTGAATTAAGCCACTAACTATGAAAATTACTTTAATAAATATTATAACAATGAGATTTCAAAATAAAGAAAGAAAAGAGCAACTAATTCATAAAAGAAAGCCACTAAATGGACAATGAAATCAAAAGACAATACCGTAAACCTTTAATAAATATTATAACAATGAGATTTCAAAAAAAAAGAAAGAAAAGGAGCAACTAATTCATAAAAGAAAGCCACTAAATGGACAATGAAATCAAAAGACAATACCGTAAACCTTATTTAATATTTAGAATATAAATTAATGGATAAATAATTGTCAAAGAAGAGAATAAATGTTTATTTAAAAGCAAAAATATTTCATTGTATTTGAGCAAAAATAAATATAAATATTTTTCAAAAATATAAAATAAAATGATAGAAAAAATTGGAAGACATGGTTATTAATGGAAGAGACAACTTCAAATGATAAAATGAAGGTAGATTAATATATAAAGATTTCAATTGTAATTATTACAAAACTCTTAATTTTTTATAATATTTGTAATTATAATATATAAATTCATGTGATATTAACTAAAAATGTGATTAATAGAATCATAATTACTAAACAACTATTTAACATTTTCAATATTAACGTTAATTTTTTAGTTTACTTAATGTTATTTTAAATGTTATAATTAACTGTTGAGTCAATTATTTCAATAGAAAAAATTAAGAGTCTCATATAAAGAAAGTTAAAATAGTATGTAATATCCAAAATCAAAAGTTAAAATCTTTTGTCTATAATTTTGAAGATGTGATTTAAAAAAATATAATTTCAAAATTTTTGAAAAAAAATAAAAAACAACATAACTAAATACTTTGTTAGTATTAAAAATAATAATAAAAAAAAAATCGCATCAATACTGAACAGGTCCTTAACATAAGAGTTGAGATGGGTCCCTCGAACGTGCTGTCTCATATGAACGCGTGGACGTGGATGTGCCTGCGGCCATGAGTGTCGTATAATCAAGTTGATCATCAGCTATTTTTATTCGCAGGCTATTGAATGTGGTGGGAACGAACACCATGATCACTGAATCAACTGATAAAAGACATGTAAGATCATTTGATCCGGCGATCATGTTGGGCGTATACGCATCCTACTCGTTCGCACCAATTCATATTGCCATCCACGCAAGGTATGGAATCTCTCAATTCCATGTGTCGTGCCTCTTTCACTTCTTCAATCCCCCCATTTACTATCTCAAAAAAAAAATAAAAAAAAGAAAAAAAAAACCTCATTTGCCATTATCCGTCTTGGCTGCATGTGCCAGCCGGCCGGCCGGCCTCTCCTCCTCCTCCTCCTCCACCACCACCGCCATCCTCCTCAATTCTATCACACAACACGATTAGACTTTCTGGGGTTTTGAAATCTTTTGCATTAGTCGTTGAAAGAATCTCGTTCACTTTTCTTTTTTCAGAGAGGGCATAGAGACTCAAACTTCACCTCTGTTTCTGATACGAGGGCTTCTTTTTTGACTTGAAAGCTATTCTCCCAATATTTCTATAGAGAGAAATTTGGTTTTTCATTTTTCTTAGGGAGAGAAAAGTGGGCATCTTTTTTCTTTTTCCTTCTTGATATCTATCGTTATGTACAGATAATTTTGATGAGAGAGACAGAGAGATGTTGGCAATGGAGAAAGATTTTGATTCAAGGCTCAGGATTCAAAGCACCAATCCTTCTTCTTCTACTTCTTCTTGTTCTAATAATGGGAATATCCTGAGATCCAAGAGCTTTTCATTTAGGGCTCCTCAGGAGAATTTCTCTATTCAGGATTTTGAGTTGGGCAAGATCTATGGTGTTGGCTCTTATTCAAAGGTGTGATAATTTCATTCATGGGCTTTCTGTTGCGTGGGGTCTCTTCAGTTTGTCTTTTAATGATAGTTTGATTGGTCCTTGTGTTGTTACCTTGTTTTGTGATAATGGTGAATAATTTTTGTATCTTCATTCATAGAATTATATGGATTTTGTAATTACCTGATGCCAATTTGTAAACGGAATGCTACTTATACTATTCAACCAAAAAAAAAATGTAAATATATAAATTGAATTCTTTTCTTTTAGTGCAATGCATGTTGAATTCATGGCGTTTGATCATGATAAGTGAATCTTAGGCAGAAAATTTACTGGGTTAGTGCAGATTAAGTAGACTCTGTTTATATGCAGAACACAGAATCTGGAATCATGTGAAAATGGATCTGTATTCAGAGGGGAATTTTGTTCAAAGGCCAATGACATGTGGCTGAATTTTTTGGCACCAAATGTACGTGAAGTGATATATAACGTGATTAGTGTGTTCTATGGTTTATGAGAGAGTGGAAGCCAAGTTGGGGAATGGAATATCTATTAAGCTAAATGGAGTGTCTTCTTTTAATATATGAGCTAGTGGACCATGTCTTCTTGATGTTCTGTTGGGTGCAGATGTGTAAAATCTAAGTTTCACATCCTTCTTTTCTTTGCAGCCACTTGAAACATCAAAATAGTCTCTAGACACATAGAAACATTCTACTTTTATAGGCCTTTGTATCTTCAGGTTGGATAGTGTGTGGATGTAAATGGAACTTTTGAATGGGAAAGCTGATTTGTTTAGCTAATGTTATTTTAGTAATGTTTGTGAAGAATATGATGGGGAATGTTAGCTGAGAGGGAACTTGCCAGAAAAGAACTTTTCTGTGGTCTAGTCTCACAAGCTGTTGATCTAGATGGAACAAACAAAGTTGTGTAACTGGGTGATTTTTCCCTTAACTGCTTTATGGTGCTCAATGTCTAAGCCTCCCTTTTGGCTGCACTTGCTCCATGTCTTGCTTTATCCTAGATCTATGCATCTGACAGTTCTTTGTTTGATTTTGCACTGCCTTCTTCCTTTGTTACTTCTTTTTCTCTTTCTTCTTATTATACAAATGCATGCTTGTATAGAATATCAACTGTTATTATATCAAAAGATGTATACAGTAATAAAATAATTTAAGGCTTCTTTTCTTGTTTTGAGGCCTTTTTTATTGTGTTTTAGTAGTAAATGTTTGACACAAATGACTGGCAAACCTTATCTATTGGAAGTTAAAATTTGTCTATGGTATTTCTTTGAGTTCAACACATCATTCTGGATACCACTTTAATGTGATTATCAGGTTGTGAGGGCAAAGAAAAAGGATACAGGAACTATATATGCCTTGAAGATAATGGACAAAAAATTCATCACCAAAGAAAATAAAACAGCTTATGTGAAGTTGGAACGCATCGTGCTCGATCAATTGGATCATCCTGGAATTGTCCGGCTATTTTTTACTTTTCAAGATACTTTTTCACTGTGTGGGTATCTTTGACAGTCATCTATCTAAGTTTCTGCATCATTTGTTAGTTTTCACTTCTTTCCTTTAGAATCAACATTTGTTGTTGTGGATTTGCTCCTTTGGCTTACCATGTGTTGTATCTTTGATTAAATCTGTACAGACATGGCACTAGAATCCTGCGAAGGTGGAGAACTCTTTGACCAAATAACCAGAGTAAGTTTATAATACTAAAAGCCCTTAGCATAGTTTTTTGTTTTCCATGGTTTTGAGGATCAGAATGTTCTTTGCCTTCCTCATTCCCCTTGGTTAGTGGCACGTTACATTAGCTCCATTGGGCATCATCATATATCCAGTTCATCTGTTGGTGACAGAAAGGGCATTTGTCAGAGGATGAAGCTCGTTTCTATGCTGCAGAAGTTGTAGATGCTCTTGAATACATACACAGTATGGGATTAATACATCGAGATATCAAGGTAATTTCCTAGAGCAGGTGCACATTTCTGCAGACCACCACTGAAAATGCTAAGTGTTTCGCACTTTACAGCCAGAAAACTTGTTACTTACTGCGGATGGACACATAAAGATTGCTGATTTTGGAAGTGTGAAGCCTATGCAGGATAGTCGCATCACTGTTCTTCCAAATGCAGCTTCAGGTAGTACTATAATTTTGACATCAATGAACAATTTGACTATATCGTTCAGTCTCAGGCTAAATTTTTTTTTTTTTTTCAATTGATGCTCTGTTAAGATGATAAGGCGTGCACACTTGTTGGCACAGCTGCGTATGTGCCTCCAGAGGTCCTGAACTCTTCTCCTGCAACCTTCGGGTAAAGGCTTCCTTCCCAACATGTTTTAATCTCATGAAAAAAAATAACTTTGAGGCTTCATCTGCTTTTTGGTCTAATTGCTTTTTGAGATATAGAGGGCATTGTAGGTTCAATTGGTTATTGGCTGTAGTTATTCTTGAGCTTCTTTCTTGATTTTTCATTGTATAGGATAATCTTTTTATTCTTTTTGAACAAATTTAAACAGAAATGACCTCTGGGCACTCGGCTGCACCTTGTATCAGATGCTTTCTGGGACTTCACCTTTCAAAGATGCTAGTGAATGGCTTATTTTTCAAAGAATTATTGCCCGTGACATACGATTTCCTAATTATTTCTCAGAAGAAGCTAGAGATATAATTGATCACTTATTGGTAAGCTCAATAAAATTTTGCATGTTAGAACTCTAAGCTTTGTGGAATTGTTCTTTTTTTCTTTTTTTTATGCGGTTAATGATTTCTAACATTCATGGTTACTTTTAGTTGTTCTACTTTATATGGGTGTAAAAACATTTTACAAAATCTACCAGTCTCTTTGAGGGGGTTTATCCATGATCTCGAAGATACATGTGGGCTTATGCTCTATTGCAGTCATTGATTCCCCTTGTAATACTTTTGTAGGATATAGATCCCAGTAGGAGGCCAGGTGCTGGACCTGATGGTTATACTGCACTCAAGATGCATCCTTTCTTTCATGGAGTGGACTGGAATAACCTGAGAAAACAGTTTCCTCCATCGCTTGCTTTGGAGCCAATGGTATGACCATTATCTGTTGAAGTACTGGCCATGCATGGATTTGGATGTCCTTGCCAATTTATCTCTTTCTGTTATGATTCTAGATCCTATTATTAGTTGGTTTGTCTTTTCAGGCCCAATCAGGTGTGGGTGACCATGATCATCATTCCTCATGGAATCCCTCACACATAGGGGATACAGCAGGTCAAAACAATGAGAATGTTGGAGCATCAGTGTCTGCTGAAGGATCTGCTCATATAACTAGACTTGCCTCAATTGATTCCTTTGATTCCAAGTGGTACTGGCTCAATACCTTTTGCTTTGTTGCCAGCATTTGCCTTAATTATTTTTACCCTTCTCTGAGAAGACTTTACCATTCTTTGCTTGCAACCCTATTGTTTATAAACCTAATAGGATATCATGGGCCTGGCATTCCTTTTGCTGCCTTGCATGGGAGTCAGTAGTAAGCATGTTCCTTGCAACCATCTTTCTTTTGCTCTTAACTAATTGCTTGGATATTCTGTCACTGTTAAGCTTGTGCTAGATACATTTATGGAAACAGGATTCTTCAATCCAAGGCACACATCCTCTTAACCTAGTAGATTGCTCAAGTGAGACATCTTTCTTATTTAGAGAATGTGCCAAAAAAGTTTTTGCAAGTTTTCTGATGAAAATAAATTGACTGTGTAACTTATAACTTATCAAGGAGTTGCTTGTTTCTTTGGAGAAATAAAAACTACTTATTCCTGTGTCTGAAGGAGGTGCTGAGTTGCAAAAGTCTCATCTTATCCATACGACTTCATATTTCTGTCTTTGTTTCAATGTTTTTAATGCCCTAGAATACATGTCCTATAAAATTATTGCAGCGGAATGTCAGTATCTGTGGATGCTAAAGGAGTGGTCTTTGCGTTTCTCCATGTTGTCTGTGATATGTATCTGACCTGTATGTTATACGAATTATCAGGCAACAGTTTTTAGATCCTGGTGAATCCATTCTGATGATCTCATTGGTGAAGAAATTACAGAAATTGACAAGTAAGAAGGTGCAGCTTATACTTACAGACAAGCCGAAATTGATTTATGTGGACCCTTCAAAGTTGGTGGTAAAGGGCAATATAATTTGGTCGGATAATTCCAATGACCTCAGCATTCAAGTTACAAGTCCTTCTCATTTCAAGATCTGCACGGTATGTCTTGTTTGCTCTATCATATGCCTAGCTCGTTTCCTTGCACCCCCATGCCTAACACTCCACAATCTCTAATCTTAGGGGATATGCCACTAAACTATTTGACTGTTGAGATACTATAAGCAGCACACAATTGATATTTCTCTACGTTTCTTTATACTGTTTGCTCGGCATTGCATCTTATGTCACCATGATTTTTGGACCATACTATGTATAATTAAAGGAATGTTCCCAAGTTCCTCTGCATTCCTCCCACCCCTCTCCCTTTACTTCATTGTTTTTCCCTTTTATGTTTCTGATCTGTGTCTATGCTTATTCAGCCAAAGAAGGTACGATCATTTGAGGATGCAAAACAAAGAGCATGGCAGTGGAAAAAGGCAATTGATGGTCTTCAAAACCGGTGAAATTCCATTTGTGATCTTGACAAAACATTCAATGATGTCACAACATTGTAGAGGAATGTGGGGAATCTTGAAACAGTTCAAGGTTTGGCTTCTTCAATGTCCAAGTTAGCCCCCGGTGCCCTTGGTCTTTCCCTACAACCTAGACATGAGTCTGCCATGAAGTTCTTTCCTTTTCTTTTTCTCTCTCCATTTGTTCTTTCCCTATAACCTAGACATGAGTCTACAATGAAGTTCTTTCCTTTTCTTTTTATCTCTCCATTTGTTCTTTGTACAACAGATTAATGCACAATTGAGTCTTCATTTCAGGTTTGTAGGGGGCTAGGGTTCATGGCTGGTTAAATGTACCTTACATTTCACTTCATTATTGATAATTATATTTCCATGAAGTTTTACTTCCAAAAATGGCAACTACCCCTTTAACTTCTGTAGCATTTAACATAAATATTGACATATGTGCTGCTTTAAATCTTTACTTGTTATGCCTCATAGGAATGAGACGTACAAATGGCCACTTCCTTAGGTGACTTGGTTTGGGCCATGATCCCAATGCGTCTACATATATGCTTATATCTGTAATGGTCTTTTCCTACGTATGTAATCTGTAGTAGTCTTTTCCTACGTATGTACTTTTGAACTTGGGTATTTATCAGGATAAGGTTGCAGGAAGCTGCCACTGATAAATACCAAAAAAAAAAAAAAAAGAAAAGAAAAAATCCTAGTGGAGAATGTGAGTGATTTTCAAGAAAGGGGTGAATTTCCCCTGAAAAATCTCTCATTTGTTTGAAGCTTGAGTTTACATCAGTTTGTATGAAACCAAGGTGAACATGATTACGGGGCAGGCGCTTCTTTAATCATCAATCATCAGAAAAAAGGAATATCTCTTAACAATGGAAGTAGTCTTGGAAGCTTGTCCCATGGCCCGTGGGTACTTTTCTTTCTTGTTGATCGCCTTTTTCATTTTTGTTCAGTTGGATGACTCTGGCTCCATTAATGTCATGGAGCTCCATCTTTTCTCTTCTTTTTTTCGTTTTAAATTCGGTGTTACCAGGCCAAAAAAAGTGTTCTCGACTTCAACATGCCTAAACAAATTAGTATTTTTCATTGGTTACAGATGTTTATGAAAGATACATTCTGAGCTTAACTATCTACTCAGAAAACCTAGTTTTCTAGTTCATGTTATCCATGTTACCCCTTCTAAAATCAGAAACTTAGAAGTATATTAATTTGTGAAAATAAGTCACCAACGGCATGTAAAGATTAGGCTATATGCAGTAGTTTCTCACGGACTTTTGAACCTAACCGTGGTCGCAAAGCATATTGAAGCATCCCTCCTGATGCAGATTTTCCTCTCGTCACTAGTTGGCAATGTATAAATATTGCACCGAATGGATAAAAGCTTTGAATGTTAAGTGAAGAGCAAACAGCCTTACTCGGGTCCCTTGACAATTTATCCTCCTGAAGAGGGTGCCTTCTTTGCAACTAGAGCCTTCAAGTCTTCTAAGAAACACCCTCATGCGGATCTCTCAGGTTGGAGTTGTCTCGTTGGAAATGATAATTTTGATGTCCTGTATGTTAAACGATTTCCAGGTGTTGCAGGCACACCCTTAAACAAGCAGCTTGTCCTTTAGGACAGCCCAACTAAACTCTAGATCATGGCAATATGTAACAGAAGGCTATAATTAATAGAGTCTTTTGAGCAAAGAATTCCAAAAGTAGCCACGAAATGGTTACTCCTTTCCATCTTCTAGCTCCCTGCGCTGAGTTGCTGGCTTAATTAGGTGAATGATGCAGCAGCGACACAACAATGCTGGTTAGGAAGATGGTTCGGAGTTGGAAAAGTTGAGGGGAAGAAAGTCATCTATGTGAGATGTGGTGTCGTGATGGTAAGCATTAGTTTTTCTTTCCTTTTAACAACCTACTTAGTTTGCTGGTTTGTCTATTTTACTTGCCATTTTTAACATACGAAATGGTGTTCTAAGGCTTCGAAAGTTAGAAAGAGGATGCATAGTGGCAATCAATCGGCAGGAATAGCGAAAGGAGACAAGGATAAATATGAAACTTTAAACAAGCAGCTTGTCCTTGAGAACATTGCAACTAAACTCTAGATCATAACAATATGTAACAGAAGGCTATAATTAATAAAGGGTCTTTTGAGCAAAGACTTCTAAAAGCGGCCACAAAATGGTTACTCTTTCTCTCATTTGCTTCCATCTTCTAGCTTCTTGCACTGAGTTGCTGGCTTAATAAGGTGAATGATGCAGCAGCGACACAACGATGCTGGACGTGTCTGATGTAACAGAGATAGTCCCTTTTGGCATTGCTGGCAATGTAAGCAATTCCATGTCCTTTGGAGATGCTGCCATTCCCAAACAGTTTGCTCACACTGGTGGTTGGGATTGGATGGTAAATTAACCAATTACTCTAATTTCCTTCAATTATATTTCATGTTGCTCTGTTCCGTACCAAAGCTGTTTCAGTTAACTCTGGATTATATTTTTCCCTTCTTTTCTTTTTTTTTTTCTTGGGTCTTTGCCAAAATCCTAATGGATATTTGCCTGGCAATGGCATTGGTTGCATGGACTTTGGAAGTTACAATGTACCCAAAGGAGATGGAATGAATCTTTTGGGACACATTGTATACAGCTCTGATCAGTTTCTTTCTGAAATGGGGGAGCCTAATATTGCCACAGAAATGTTCAGGACACAAATGAGTGACCATTGGCTTCAGCTTGCTGCTGGTCTGGAGGTTGAATATTAGTTGCTTTAATTACTTCTTTTAAATTGTGAAAGTTGCCTACTTGAAATCATAGATAATTAACTGTCAGCAAAACTTTGCTCACAAAACGCGAGGCCTTTGGTTTTAAAGTAATGTCAATGTTTCTAGTGATCTTTTGACAATTCTACGCTTTTATGGAATGTATCCGGAAAAGTTCGTGAACTCAAGTTTATGCCTTTGCGGAAAGCCTGTGCTAGTTGTCAGACTCGGATCAACAGCCAACATTTTTGTGGATTTTGCAGCTTACGGAGATTTCCTCTATCAAACTTTTGTGGTTTCATCAGTGGAAATGGAAAGTGCAGCTGTGGTGACGGTAAGCAAATGTGTTACTTGTGCGATTTATCTTCTAAGCAATCGTTTTTTATTCTCTTCCTTTCCCTTTCATTTCTCTTGGTGTGCAAAGGAGGTAAATTGTCAAAGTTTTCTTTGTACTTCCCTAATTCGGATTTTAATCTAAGAGAAGGCATAAATATTATTAGATTAGATTAATCGGTTTATAGTGAGCTAACCTAATCTGTTAAAAAAAATTGAAGTGTTAAATTTTTTTTACACTACAAATACATATTATAAAAAATGTATTGACAAAAAATTATATATGTTAATAAAAATATTTTTTTAAATGCTTTTAAAAATAAAATAAGATATTTTTTTGATTAATTTTTCCTTTCTTTTACAAAAAATAAAAAAATATATATTTTTTTATTAATTTTTATAATAAGAAGTTCTTTGTTTGTAAATAAGATACTATTCACTATGATGATATTATATTAATTGTAAAAAAAAGTTAATTTATCAATAATTAATTTATTGTTAGTTTTTAGAAATCTTTAAGGGTAATTATAATTATAATTTTTTAATTTAATATCAGTATAAAAATTTTCTTAAATTAATTCTAACATGAAAGAAAAATATGAAAATTGATATTTAAATTTTTTTAGTTATTTTCTATGCAATTTTCATATATATTTTAACCTAATACATTTAAAAATTTGTTTCTCTCACATACGTTGTTATCTTTTTATGAAATGTTGCATATGATGAAATATTGATTTGTGCAATATATTATAAAATTTCATATTTTTTGGTTATGTATTATGTGAAAAAATGATTTTCTTTCCATATATTATTTTTTAAAATTAATATTAAAAATGACAATTTCATGAAATTACTCATTATGAACTTTCTAACTATATATTATTTGTCATTTTTTGATGTACCAATTGAATTTTAAAATTTTAAATTGGATACAAAATTAAAAAAAAAAAAGACTTGACTTTAAATGAATTCTAGTCTCACAAGTTTAGATAATTTGTCAAATACATACTTTTATACATTATATTTTTAAAACCAACCATACCAATGAATTAATTTGTCAAATACATACTTTTATACATTATATCTTTAAAACCAACCATACCAATGAATTAATGGGATCAAATTATAATATATGTCAAAATTTCACAATCCTTAGAGGTATGGACAATGATGAGTATGTTGTACTCTCCATGCAGGTGAGTAAAAAAAAGTGTCTATTTGACTAATCTGATGTAAAGAAGAATAATATAACACATGATGACTACCATTAAAAAGTCGTTACGTGATAATGTTGACCAAAGTTAAAAAAATTATTTTAACTTTATATTTTACTAATAAATTAAAGAGTGTCATGTGTTATATATTAACCAATAATAAATTTTTTTTAATATTATTTTTTAATTATTCTAAAATAAATTATTTTTTAAAAAAATTTATAATAATTAGTGAAAATATTAAAAAAATGTGAAATTTGTACTAAATTTTTTTCTAATTTTATACTCTACAAGATTTTGATATTATATTTCAAAAATTAAAAAATTATAAAAGTAATATTTTTATATTGATATTTTTTAATATTTTTTTAGTTTTCTTTGAAAATAAAATATGACTCGCATGATGTGAATTACAATTAAAAAGATAATTAAAGAGCATTTTAGAATAATGAATTTTGAACTTTTTAAATAACTGAGAAATTTATGTGGCCAACGAATTTTTTTTTGCACTTTTAAAGAATGTGATATGAAAAATGATAAGGAACTTGTGGAATATGTCAAACACATGAGATTCTTAATCAATCATTATGAAACCTTAATGACTAAAAGACTTAAAGAAGATATAAAGATTAATATTGTGCTTAAGTCTTTAATAGACTTCTAAAGGGTTGAGGTGTGTAGTAAGTTGGAGCACAATAAACACATTATCAAATGGAAGCGTCATATTGAACATGTTATAATGTACTTTGTTGTGTTGTCAATGAGTCCTAATCTCCAAGATGTAAGGTACATCTGCTTTGGTAAAATGGAGATAGGTTTATGGCTTTTAAGAGTTAGACCAAGAGTTATTTGATGTGTCGAAAAGTAAGAGATTCCACTAGCTAGCAGTTCATTACTTTAAGTTCATTACCTTTTCTAAATTATATGTAAATAAAAAAAGATTAAATCTTAGTTGTGATGAGTGATATTATAGTAATATTGTTTCATGTTTGATGTTATATGTTTTTCTGTTTAATGTTATGTATGTAAAACTATATTATAAATATTTACTATGTTTTTATATGTGTTTAATTATTACCTTTAATACTTAACACATATTCTTTGCATAAATGACAAATTAATTAAAGAGTGAGAGTTGTTAGGTTGGTTAAATTTTAAGAATCTTCACCTAAGAACTTAAATTTTGCACAAATTGAAACAAATTAAGATAATATAGTATTAATATGATAGGAGATGATTGGAAATATTGTAAATTTTTTATTCTTTCACTAATTTTAAGTTATTATTAATCTATTTCAATATTGGAACAAAATGAATGGTTAAAGTGCTAATGTTAATTATTAATAAAAGTCTCAAAGTTGTCGTGACTGTGACTGTAAAGAATATTGTCAATGAGCTCAACAAGGAGGATAAGTTAAATGGTGAAAACTATGACATCGTAAGGTTCAATATATCCTTAAAAAGCATGAAGTGCTAGAAGTTGTCAATCATGTTATGGTGGACTCTGAAAGGGTTCTTTAACTTAGTAGAAGCGAGACTAAAAGGCCTTTAAGGCTTGTAAAAGAAAGAACGATATGACTTGCATTACTTTGCTTGAAAATATGAAGGATGATCTCATTCGTTAGTTTGAGGAGCATGAGAATGCTCAAACAATATGGTTGGCTTTGAAAAACAAGTTTGGGGGTACTTTGACTATTAGGTTGGCTTTGAAAAACAAGTTTGGGGGTACTTTGACTATTAGGTTGAGAGAGCTAATAGTTAATTTTGACATTTATATGAAGAAGTTATATCATAGCATGAGACAACACCTAAGGATAATGTTTAATATGATCAAAGAGCTTAAAATATCTGGTCTTACCCTCATAGATGAACAGTAAGTTTGGGCTATCATTTGTTCCATTCCTTCAAATTGGGAATACAAAAAAAAATTATATGATGCATAATGAGACTATTAAGACCTTTGAAGATATCTCATGCCATTTAATTTTAGAAGAAGAGCACTTTAGGGCTGTTAAGTCTTTTGGTCAAGTGAATGTGGCTAAAGTTAAGATTAATTTAAAGGTTGTTTTTGGTTTGAAATGTAAATAGTATTATAAGCATTATAAGAAAGGAAAAGGGAATGGATAACCATGAAGGAAGAACAAAAATGACCATCACAAGAGGCATAATGGAAAGAAAAAGAAAAAGACCAAAATGACATGCTACAACTGTGGCAAATTAGGTCATTTTGCTTGTGAATGCATTGATCCTAAAAAATTATCCTTTACTCTTACTTCACATTATTTAGCTAATGTTGTTAGCTCAATATTACTTATTAAATCTAATCTTTTGTGGATTATAGAATCACAAGCTACAAACCATATAGCTAAAGATCAATAAGCAAAGTAGAGTTTCGTTGAATTGGAGTTTGGTTCAAGATGGGTGTATATTCGAAACAATGTTAGGGTAGAAGTCAAAAGCATCGATGCTTGTAAATTAGAAATACAAAGTGGTCAAACCTTATTACTTCATGATGTTTTTTATGTACTTAAAATTCAACGAAATCTTATTTTTGTTCTTGTTCCTATTATTCTTTATTTAGGCTATAAACTTGTTTTCAAAAGTTATGTTGTAAATATTTATGATGGAACTTCTTATATTGGTCATCAATATTTGTGAGATGATTTGTTTATGTTGGATATTAACTATGGTATGTTTAATATATATAATAGTTGCTTTTCTATTATCTCATCAACCAACAATAATGCCATAGATACAAATATTTGGCATGTTAGACTAAGTTATGTTGGATAAGAGAGAATGAATAGACTAATTAAAGGGGGGCCTTTTAGGCTCACTAGCCAAAATTGAATTGTTTATATACCAACACTGTTTAGTAGGAAAAACAATTAAAAAAACCATTTGGCAAGATTGTTAGAGCCAAATTTCCATTGCAATTAGTCCATTTTGACATATATAGTCCAATTAGTGTAAAGGTGAGACACAATGCTTTACATTTCATTTCTTTAATATGTGATTATATATGTTATAGTTATATTTATCTAATCTCCCATAAATTTGAAGCACTAAAATGCATTATAAAATATTTAAGTATGGTAAAAAATTAGATAAAATAATTAAAACGTTAAGAACTGACCAATAATAAGAATATCTCTCTAAATAGTTCAAGGAACTATGCAGTAAAAGAGGTATAGTTAAGCAACTAACTATTTTTGGAACTCCATAACAAAATAGTGTTGTAGAAAGAAGAAATAAAACCCTTTTAGAGATGGTTAGGTTTATGATCACACAAGCAAAATCTCATAATATATTATTGGAGTGATACTTTATTGATAACTGTGTGTATACTTAATCGTATACCTTCTAAATTTGTCACTTCCACACCATATGAATAATAGTTAGGGCAAATTTTGACCTAAGTAATTTATGACCATGAAGGTCAACAATTTATGTTTATAATTCATCTTATAAATATGGGAAACTAGGTTCAAGAAGAAAAAAAAAAGGTTTTTTTTATAAGATATTGTGAATACTTCAAAGAGTATATTTTTATTGGTGAATAAATTGATGGAAGTATTTTAAAATTAAAATCATGTGATGTCACATTTTTAGAGAATGAATTTCTTAGTAGGGGTGATATTGATAAAATTTTTTATCTTTATAAAATAAATGATTCATATGGTTATAATGCATTAAACCCATTAACTCAAATATATAAGGAAATGCCTTAAGTTATTAATTCAAGTAGGAGCTTTATACCATAAGTTGTGCAAGATTTGCAAAAACCTATATTATGCAAAAGCAATCATAAAAATATCCTACATGGTTGTTTTGAAATTAAAAGGGAAGTTTTTATAATTGTCACTTATGAAGAAAAAAAGCCTAAAACAATAACTGAGACTCTTTTATACCCCACTAAGGCAATTAAAGGAGAGATGGAATCCATGAAAGGTATAAGGGATGCTTAGTGGCAAAAGGTTATATTCAATAAGAGTGTATAGACTATGAGTAAACTTTTCATTGTTAGTAAGATTTACCTCAATTCAACTAATTTTAGTTATAGTAACAAATATGAATTTAGAATTATATTAGATAGATATTAAAATTGCTTTTCCCAAAGGTGAGCTGGATGAAGAAATCTATATAGAACAACTTATTAGTTTCATTGTTTAAAGCCAAGAGAATAAAGTTTGCAAACTCTCAAGATAAATTTATGGCCTAAAATAATCGTCTAGGTAATGGTATTTGAAATTCCATTGTGCAATAATTTCATTTAACTTTACAATGATTGATAAGGATCATTGTGTGTACATAAAGAGATTTGCAAATAAATTTATAATTTTGCTTTATATGTAAATGACATTCCATTAACTGGTAGCGATAAGGAGTTTTTCATTACCATTAAAAAATGATTGCCCTCTAATTTTGAAATAAAGGATATAGAAGAGGCAATTTACATATTAGGAGTAAAGATCTATAGGAATCATTCCAAAAGAGTCTTAACTCTGTCACAAGAGTCTTACATCTATAAAATTCTTAAGCGATTTAGAATAGAAAATTGTAAATCCATTGACATTCTAGTTACTAAAGGTAATGACTTGAACCTTAAAATATGTCTTAAAACACGATAAGAGCATGAAAAAAAGGGAGAATGTGCTATATTTTAGTGTAGTGGATAGTTTAATATATGTTATGATATGTACATGCCTTGACATTTGTTATGTCATAGGATTGGTGGGTCGATACCAATCAAACCTAGGAAAAGCATATTAGGAAGATATAAAGAGAATACTTTGGTATCTCTAAGACACTATAGATTATTCTTTGTGTTGTTAAGGAAATGATTTACAACTAATTAGTTATTGATATGTCGATTGGGAATGAGATATAAATGAATGTAAATCTACATTAGGATATATGTTTTTGCTAAATGATGATGTCATATCATGAAGTAATAAGAAATAAACCTATATTGTCTTATCGATGATAAAGGCAAAATTTGTAGTTTGTTTAGCTGCAGTGTAAGAAGTTGTTTAGCTTAAGAGATTTTTAGAATATTTGAGAGTATATGGTGATTAGCAAAAAATGGTTACATTGTATTGTGATAGTTAAACAACTATCACATATATAGAAAATCCTAAGTATTATTGTAGAACTAAATACATTGATACCAAGTACAACTTTATAAGAGACGGTATATTGCAAAAGGATGTGACTTTGTAGTATATCCTAACTATTAATTGTTATATAATAAGTTTGATATGAGATCAATCCTAACACAAATTTCTTTTTATAAAAAAAGTAAAAGTATATTATATAGGTTAAGATTGGTCCACTCACATGGACAATTGCCTTTAACATTGAGAGAGTGTGTAGAGATGAGACTATCATGTGAGTGAAATTCTATGTATATAAAGATAATCGTCTTAAGAAGATCAAGATAGGGTTATAATGAGTAAGAACAAGTATAAAATCTCACTCACTATGCAACCTATTGAAAGTTAGATGTGAGATCTTAGTTTGATACTCCTAAATGAAGGGATCATTTAGAGAATTTAGATTAGATGTTTGAGAACAATTGACTAAGATTTGTATAGTGATGTTATAAGAAAAATGAATGGGATAACATACACTTTTTGCTAAAAATGATCACCATAATACGCATTTCATATCACATGTGCTATTTAATCAATAAGGGAAATGGAAAAATCAATCCCTATTTCTTCATTGTGTGAGCCCCTTGAGGTATTATTATCTCAAAAAATTATACCTTATGTGACTTTTGACCTTGTTCTAAGGTTATAACACAATGTCTACTACTTTAGTTTATTGCATACGGTGAAAAATGATCTGATCTTTTGGAATATCTCTAAAGAAAGCAATTGTATTGTAATTAATGAATATTAGTATGAAAGGAAGACTATTATTATATGACATCTTTCATATGTATTCATTGGTTAACTAATTATATTTATTCATCATCAATGAAATATAATTATAAATATATATGAAAAAAATATAATCTAACTCAATTTAAAATGGATATGATAAGTTAAAATTGATGTGATAAAATATATTTAAGGTATATCTAGACACAATTTTTTAATAAATCTCCCTTTTTTTTTGGGTTGTAGCAACTATGTATCTTTAATAGGTATATAAAATATGCTTTTAAGTCCAAGTGTACTTGAAAGTCATATAGTTCATTTATTTGTATGAATTACTTATAAAAAATTGAATTTTAAGAATTTTTATTTTTTGTATCAATGATTAGATCATTTCATTACATCATATGTGAGTAAAAGATGTAAATATTATTATACTAGATTAGTTTACCCACGATAGATTGACTTAACCCATTAAAAGGAAGTTAGAGAGAGTTAAAATTGTTTCCCACTATAAATACATATTACAAAAAACGTGTAGAAAAAAAAATTGTTTGTGTTAATAAAAATAATATTTTAGATATTTTTAATAACAAATGAAGACCTTTTAATTAATTTCTCGCTCTTTAAAACAACACATAATATATATCCTCTATTAATTTTTATAGTAAAAATTCTTGATTTGTGAATAAAATACTATCTAGTATAATAATATTACCTCTATCATCAGAAAAAATCAATTCACCAATGATTAATTTATTGTTAATTTTTAAAAATTTGTAAATATAATTATAATCATAATTATAATTCTAACATTTTAATTTAACAATTTAGATATAAGATTATACAAGTGATCAATAAGTTATACTCAAATAAGTAAAAAATTGAAGAGAATTTGAATTAGATTAAAGTAGGAAATTTATAATCTTAAAATGACTATTTTAACTTAAAGTATTCCAATTTTAATGATTATTTTTATTTATAAATTACTTATTTCTTCTTTCTTCAAATCTTTTCTAATTTGGACTTGTTACCAACAACTGCTAACCCGATTTGATGAAGTTGCAATTATATACAACTTAACGTCTCAATGACCACTCTTACCCCAAAGTTGCAGCTGCAATTGTGGAGGCAGAGGCAATTTAAAAAATTTACCGAGTAGTTGCTTTTCTCAGACAAGCTTGTCAAATGGGTTCCTGTGATCGTCTTCCGAAGTTTTTTGTTTCCGATTTGATCATTGCACAGCCCTCCAAAAATACAATTACAGAGGCACTAGGGAAGTGCGCCTTTAAGTTTACTTTTGGGAGTAGATTTGCCCTCAATTAAGGTGCAAGCTTATCCAATGATATCTTTATTGTAAATAAATAAATAAAAAATAAAACATTTCATTTGTATTTAGTCAATTCAACCTAAACAGAACAGTCATACGTGGGGGGAAGCCCTTTTTTATTTGGCTAAATTGCCAAATTTAAAAGCTGAAGGAGTAGTAGAGTGTAAATTTAAATCTTATGCAAGAGAAGTTAATCACAGGAGTTTAAGCGTATTTCCACTTGATGATGGGGCCTTAAATTTCAGAGCCTCATTACATAAAAATAAAAAAAATAAAAAAGAAAAGAAAAGAAAAGAAAAGAAAAAAACGACCAGGTGACAGAAACAGACAATCAATCAGGAAATTTCCTTTGTTTGTGACCCTGGAGCTCCTCCAGAGGGGAAGCCGACGCGCCTCGCTCTGTGCGATGTTATCGTTTTATACTGAAAACACACGCACAACAAAAAAAAAAAAGAAAATAAAAAATCCATCTCTCTCTCTCTCTCTCTCATCTCTTTTGCAGTAGCGGAAAGAAGGAAGAGGAGAGGAGGAGAAAGATAGATCGAAACGGAGGCCATGGCGCTTTCACGGCTTAGACATCCGGTGATCTCACGCGCCTGTCTTCTTTTGAGAGCTCGCTCTCTCTCCACTCACCATTTCTCCGCTGGATCGCTTGCTCGGTGCTCCTCTCTCTCTCTCTCTCTCTCTCTCTCTCTCTCTCTCTCTTATTGAATTCTCGGAATTTAGTTGCTTGGATTGGAATCCTTCTTGATTTGTGTCCATTTAATTCTTCTGTATTTGAGATGATGGGAGATTGGGATGCTTAGGGTTTGGTCAAAGCCATATTTCAACAGAATTGCCAATGTCTTCTACCGTGAAACAGAGCATATTTTATACGCTCCTTTTTTTTTTTATTATATTTGCTTTTAGTTTTTTGGTTTTTCTAAGCATGAATATGATTGTGGACTTTGCTCATGCAGGTTTGCCAGTGGACAATGCTCTCTCGTCGATGGCAACGGCTTTTTGTTTAGGTTTGCTTCTGCTGACTCTTCCGCCTGTCTCTCACACGAACATCCTATCATTTCCTGAAACAGTTTTAATAACCTTTTTAAGCACATTACTTGAATTCTGTCACCGCTAATGACATCTGCTTTCATGTCCAGTGTTTCTTTTTCGCTTTGCTTACTACAAATTAGGAAATAGTTGTGGATTCTGGGACATCTAATCTCAAAATCATACCAACAAAATCAAAGGAATGTCCCGCTTAAAACGAATTGAAGGGCTTCACTTGGTCCAGATTCTTTAGCTTAATCAAGATAACAAATTGTGAGGCAATTGATTTTGTTGTGTAATCGTGGTCAAGTGATTAGTTAATGCCTTTTCTACCCACAAAATCAAAAATGTTTAGGCCATTGTGCATCTGTCAAGATCTACTTTGGTTGCTGCTTTTGTCTTCCTTTGGACCAACCCTTATTTGCTCTCTTTTTTTCTTTTCTCTTTTTTTTCCCCTTCCTTCCTGCTCGTCCATTCCTCTACTCTTTCTTTCCTGCCAATGCATTCATATTCATATTTTTCAGGCCTGCTGCATTATCCATGGTCACTGGAGTACATGAAAATTCTATTAGGTCGAAGGTTAGTGTTGAATTACATTGGTTATTTCAACCTAGGTATTTCTTTCTTCTGATTTTGCCTGCCATTTGCAGTGGGGAGTTCCTGTTCAACATTTCTCATCTGTAGGTATATATTATCTTCACATTGGTAGCAATTTGTCTCTAATTCTATATAGTGCTGTTATAATTTCACTTTTTACTAGGAGATTTACATGCCTTGATTTCCGTTATATGTTGTAATTTTGATATATTGAGTGGCAGGGCCTAATTCCGAACCACTATTTCTTAATTGACTGACTTCCCCTTTTTCCAAGGTTCATAATTTTTTTGTTTAAAACAGTGAATAGTTTAGTCATTCTAAAATATGTGAATATAAAGGTATCCTGATTGTGTTGAGGCATTTTATGAAGAAAATGGGAATTATTTCTCCAACGTGTTGGGCTATCACTGGGATGGCTTTCTTATTCAGTTTTTCACCCAATTCCAAGAGTACATTATTCTATGTATACTGCTTGTGACAATTCTTAAAATCTTCAACCTACTTTTGAGTAAGTAACTTGGATCAGGAGTGCATGTTGGATTTCTTTTACATATATTCATGTAGAAATCATTAGCAATCATAAGCACATCTCAAATTTCAGTTCTTCTTCTTAACAAGATTGTCATTTAAAATAACTTGCATACAATAACTTATCAGTCGATGGAGTGAGCTTGGTTTTGCTGCATCTTTTCTTGTATTAGACAACATTTTTTTTCATTGAAATGTTTATAATAAAGAGGTAGGTTTTATACACTCACGTGTCCACGTGGATATATCATTTTTAGCATTCACATTGCTGACCTATCTACCATTTCAGAGCTCCCACCTCATATGGTTGTTGGAATGCCAGCTTTGTCCCCTACAATGGTGAGGCATACAGTCATATAGTAGTATGAAACATGCAAGATTTATTTTTTTTGGGTTTTCTTCACTCAGGAAGTAAAGGATTTATTGCAATCTTGCAGACTCAAGGCAATATAGCAAAATGGAGGAAGAAAGAAGGAGATAAGGTGATACATATATATAAAATTCAGTTTATAATTTTGAAATGGTCTTTGGAATAAATTCTTTCCCTTGACTGAATGGAGATGGACTGTGCTCTGATTTCTGGATTGTTGAACTTGTTTGGCAGATAGAAGTGGGTGATATACTATGTGAAATAGAGACTGATAAAGCTACACTTGAGTTTGAAAGTCTGGAAGAGGGGTAAATCTTTTTTCTTTTATGTTATTATTCTGTTTTCTCTTGTTAAATTGTATGAATCCTAAACCCATAAGGTTGGTTGGTTTGCTATGTCTCCTAAAACACCAATTTCTCTAGGATATATTATGCTGCCTTTCTGGAGAAAGTTTCAGTTTCTTTCCTTGTCCAACAATTAATTCAGCAATTTTTTAAAAATAAACTAATTTCCAACACTAAAGAGTCTTGCATTTTGAAGATTGAGACTAATTTTGAAGTGGGAATTCAATTTATTTGTTTGATCTTGGGCTGTTAAAACCTATCCACAGAGAGAGAGAGAGAGAGAGTCACGGTTTACTATTTCTCCTAAAAAAACAGTTTATAAAGGGTATATTATGCTGCCCTTTTGGAGAAAGTTTCAATTTCTTTCATTGTCTAACAATTAATTCAGCAAAATTTTAAAAATAAACAAATTTCCAATGCCAAATCACTAATCTCATTACGAAAAAGTCTTACGTTTTAAAGTTGAGTCTGTTTTTGAAGTAGAAATGGAAATTATTTGTTTGATCTTGGGCTGAGAAAAACCTATCCAGAGCCTTCAGTTTATGACGCCTGGCCATGGACATGCACATTCTTTTGCTCCTGTCTTTACATGCCATGTACTTATACTCTGTTGGCTACTCAGGTGCTTGCTTTTTCTGTGGTGTTTTCCCTTTTGTAGCAAGATATTATTGAATCAGTAATGTAACCCTGTAGTCCCTGGGTATTGGACCCTTCAAATTATGACACCTGCGTATGGACATGCTCATGGATATATTCCTTTTTGCTTCAAACTCAACAATTTGATATTTTGTACCAATTTTTACATTCCATGTATACTCCATAGGCTACTGAGATGCTTTCCTCTGCCTTTTGTAGCCAGTTGTTACTAAATTGCCAGCTGTAACCGTTTCAGTTTGGTGGTTGTTTTTTATTGTCCTTGTCTATTTGCACATTTTTCTTTGCAGATCCTCTCTTAAAACACTTTTCTATTCATTTTCCCACCTATTACATAATGGCATCATTGTTGGTTTTTGGATTTTGACATTCTATTAATGGTTGTTGTCTCAATGCAGATTTTTGGCTAAGATACTAACACCTGAAGGGTCGAAAAATGTGCCTGTAGGGCAACCCATTGCTATAACGGTAATTAGCAATAATCCTTTTATGACACTTCCATGCTAATAATTTCGAATCTTATTGTCTTGGGGCAAATCCAGTCCAGTTTGGTTTACCATCTGTTGTTGAGCTGAAGGAAATATGATATTTACACACATTGATTTAGGTATTTAAGAAGTTCTAGCACAAACTTTGTTGCACTGCTAGAGTCTCTTGTTGTCATGTCACTTGGACACTTTTGGATATGCATCACAAGTAATTCTTTCTTGGAGAATCCTTCTATTGTGATTGTTTTGTTCTTTTTTAAAAATTTAGATGTTATTGATGGTATTTCAATCTTGCTGCCTACTCACGAGGCTAAGGCTAAGGCTCTAGCTTCTTTTATGTTATTGTACTCTACTCTTAGATAGTCCACCTTTATTATCTGACTAAGGAACTACTTCCTTTTATGGTACTTGCTATCAACTGATTGGTTGCTTTTTTTCACCTTTTCATGCCATTGACAAGATTTTTGACATTTGACATTTTTTTTTTTGTGTTATTTGATAATTTTTTTGATGTTTTCTCTCATGTGTGTATTGGGTTGTTAATTTTCTTTTCACACCTTTATTACCTGACTAAGGAACTACTTCCTTTTATGGTACATGCTATCAACTGATTGGTTGCTTTTTTTCACCTTTTCATGCCATTGACAAGATTTTTGACATTTGACATTTTTTTTTTGTGTTATTTGATAATTTTTTTGATGTTATCTCTCATGTGTGTATTGGGTTGTTAATTTTCTTTTCATGGCTTTACAAGGTTGAGGATGCAGATGACATCCAAAATGTCCCTGCTTCTGTTGTTGGTGGTTTTGAAGTTAAAGAGGATAAAAATGGCAAACATGATGACAGAGTAAAGGAAATGAGTTCTATGATCAACATGTCTCAACTTCCCCCGCATATTATTATTCAAATGCCAGCATTATCCCCAACAATGGTAAGAACAATGGAAAAAGAGGCGATCTAGGCATTTCTGAGGTATTTCTTCCTAATTTTCTTTATTACTATAAAAACTAATTATGGTTTTCTATGTTATTGTTGTGCAGGAACAGGGTTATATTACACACTGGAGAGTAAAAGAAGGAGATAAGGTCTTTTTTGTGGGCTAATTTGTTAGATTCAATGCTTAATGACCTGTTTGTGTGTTCACGTCGTCCTGATTGACCACAAAGTCATTAATTTCTTTTATCACATTTTTCCTTTTAACAGGTAGAAATGGGAGATGTCTTATGTGAAATAGAGACTGACAAAGCTACAATTGAATTTGAAAGCCTTGAAGAGGGGTAACACTTCCTTTTGCTTTGTAATTCTTATATTGCAGTTAAATTGAGAGACACCATTTAATAAGAGAAAACTGCTCACTTGGATGCAGTTGAACAGGGTTACACTAAGGCATATCTCATCTTTGGGGTCTGAGGACTCATTTTGCTACTACTTTGGTAGGGTTGTGTCATGGAAACCAGTAATGGCTATATCATTTGTCCTAACTGAGAAAAAAATAAAAAGGACAATAAACTGAAAGGAGTTCTTGTGCTATAATGTGGTATGATGAGAATGTAGAATGTAAACCATCCCACAAACACAAGGGGGCCAAAATGGTTCTAAAGTACATCTAGGATTTTTTGTGGGGGGAATACGAATAAGGATACTTACCCAGCAAGAAGCCTCTTTGGAATATTGTCTTCAGAAGCGTGGAAATTATAAACAATGTGCTATCTTGTATTGCTTTCATAGAAGATTGAATTCATAGTAAATAAAATTTTAAGCCCTTTTCTCCATTTTCCACATGAATTGAAGGCTTTGAGGAAGTTGATGGCCAGGTGAGTTGATGAATACCAATTGAAGATGTGAAATTAGAGCCTAGTATCTAACAACCAGTGTTTTCAAATAGGCGCTCTAAAGGGCTAAGTCTCATGGATCCTAGGCACAAGTTGCAAGGCTAAGATGCTTTGTTAAAAGAAACATAGAAGTAAGATATAAATCTAACTAGAAATTGATCAATTGAACTTGTTCAAAGTAACAATATCCAAAAACAAGTGCAAAACTATTTTATAATGATTACATAATAAAGCAAAAGGTTGGTTTAATGAGTCATAGATACCTTTATGTGTGTGTCTTTGATATGGGAATTAAACTTTATATTGTGATGCATATTCTATCTTTAGTTTTTTGTGGGTTGTGCCAAAAGAGGGTAATGCTTTTCTCAATTGAATAAAATAATAAAACAAAAAGAAGAGTAAAATAAAGGAGAGGTGTTGTGAGAGAGAGTGTGTGTAGTGAGAGAAGGGAGACAAAGAATAGACTTCATTTTGGAGCTGTCCATTCCATTCTTTTCCTCCTTTCTTATTTTACCCTAAAATATTTGAGTTGACAAGGAAACTTTTGGGTGTTTTTTCTTATTGTATAATAATCAAAACATGAGTAAAATCAGGAAATCCTACTGTCTATACAAAGGGCACACTTTTTAAGCGACTAGGGCATCAGGGTGACCTACATGTGCCTAGGTGAAGGTGCCTCACCTATGGCATTGAAAGCTTCAAGGCCTTGGCACCTTTCACCTAGTGCCTTAGGCACACCTTTGACAACACTGTGAACAACTGTGTGTGTTTGTGAGAGGGAGGCATTTTTTACAAGAAAAGCTGAGAAATTGTTTAAATGTGAGAGGGAGCCTTCTCAAGGTTTTGTCTAATTTGAAAGTCATTTACTTGGAGGTATCTCCTTTTCTTAGATTACACATGGGGCACTGGTTAGGAGGCTTGTTGGCTATAAATGGGATCCTGGAAGGCATAAGTCTTAAGAACTGTCCAGTTATGTCTTACAGGGTGATGTCAGTGCAGGAAACTGGACGATTGAGTGTTCTCTTTGTATTGAAATCTTCTTTGACTTAGTTGCACATCTAGAAATTTAGTAAATCACAAGGCATGGGGTTTGAGTTGTATTGATGAATATGCAAGTAAGTTTCAAATTAAGCAAGGGTGGGTGGGCTTAGGTAGCTTAGCTTCTAGCAGATGTCTGATTGTCAAAGAATACAGAGTTTTATCACACATTTACAAATTTCAATTACAAGAAGGCTAGAGCACAATTATTGCTGTGGTTTAAAGAGCCTTTTTTACCACTGTGCAGCTATGAGTTTGATGTTCAACTGTAAATATTCTTAGCTTCTTTAGTTTCTACATGTTAATCTGGGACATATTCAATGTTATATTTGTCATGCAACTAAAGTATTTCTAAGTGATTCTGAATCTTTTGCTGTCCATGTTAGATAGTCACATCCTTTGGCGGAAATATTAAGTGCAGGTATGTGGCTAAGATACTAGCACCTGAAGGTTTCAAAGATGTGGCTGTCGGGCAACCTATTGTAGTAATAGTAAGTTTTAACCATTTTTTCATTTGCTCCTCTATTTTTCTGTGTTGATGTGGTTGTTTCTGTCACTGGAGGCCGGTGGGAAAACTAATGGTTGCTGTTTCACAAGGTTGAAGATGCTGATAATATTGAAACTGTAAAGAGTTCTGTCAGTGATGGAACACAGATCAAAGGAGAGAAGTCACCCCATCATGATTCTAAAGGTGAATCTACAGATCAGCAGTCCAGCTTTACAAGGATAAGTCCTGCCGCTAAATTACTGATTTCTGAGCATGACTTGGATACATCATCATTAAGGGCATCAGGCCCTCATGGTACTCTGCTAAAGAGTGATGTTCTGGCAGCAATCAAATCAGGGAAGGTATCTTCAGAAAAATCTTTGTCCAAGGAAACAAGATCTCCATCACTACAAGAAGGCAAACAACCTTCTAAGGCAGATTTGCCAGAATCAAAGTCTCAATTACAGCAGTCAGATTCTTTTGAAGATTTGCCAAATACTCAAATTCGCAAGGTACATTAAGCTGAAATTTTGTCAATTGCCATGACAGCAGCTGGAAGTAGGATGCTGAGATGCATGCTGCGAGATGTGTTAAAGTAGACATCAATGCACTTCTCTAACACACTTTGGACTAGTGAAAAAAAAAAAAAACCAATTTTTTTCCAACATTTGTGGCTGCACTATAGAGGGGTTATGATCATTTTGATATTTAAAATTTTGTAAACTTGTTGTTTAATTTTGCTTTTACATTTGAATTTCTATTTATGCTAAAGCACCATTGCGTTGCAGGTTATAGCGAGAAGGCTGTTGGAATCAAAACAGACTATACCACATTTGTACTTGTCAACAGGTTAGACAGAGCCATTAAGTGTCATGCATGCTTTCTTTCTTTTTATTTTTGGATAAATAACCTTCTTTTGTAATATAAACAATATCAGATGTTGTACTGGATCCTCTTCTGTCTTTCAGAAAAGAACTTAAAGGTATGGAATTTGAGCTTTGTTTTGTTCCCTTCAAGTCAATCTAGCAGACGTATTATGTATTTCTGCCTTTGTACTTTACAGACAAACATGATATCAAAGTCTCGGTAAATGACATTGTCATCAAAGCTGTGGCAGTTGCGCTGAGAAATGTGCCAGAAGCTAATGGTAAGGCATATGCTCATTGTTTTGGACACTGGTCTGGAGAGAATTACCCCTGCCCTCTCAACAAGCCAATCCACACACACACATGTTTCTTTATCAGAGTACAGATAGAATTACCTCGCATTTGCACATGCACAAACACATATACATGTTTTGTTTATGTGTCAAAACTCAGAAGTCATAACACTTCACTTAAGTTTCTGATATCGAAAATCTATTGCATGGTAGCTTACTGGAATGATGAAAAAGGGGAAGTGATACTGTGTGACTCTGTTGACATATCAATTGCAGTAGCTACAGAGAAGGTATGCTGCTGAAACTGTATCATTTTAAAGGCCTATAGGACATGAAGCTTCATAATGCATTACCTGCTTTGCAGGGCTTGTTGACTCCAATTGTTAGGAATGCAGATCAGAAATCCATCACAGCAATTTCCTCAGAGGTATTCTATAACAACTGCACTATGTTCTGTATTTTCATGTGGGATGCTGTACTTTGTGACTTATGAGAGAGAGGACTTTGAATCTTGTGTTGCTGGTAGTTGCTACTTAAAATCCTGGAAAATGGAAATACGTTTTTTCAACATGCTTACCCTGAGAAGTGTGTATTCTCCTGTATCCTTGCCTTCTCACAAACAAAAAAGATGAAAAATAACCCTCTTTTTCCAGTGATGCTGAACTTAAGGTCATTTATTAGATGAAAATTGTTCTTAACTGAAAATCCTTTCTGGTGTCTTCTTTGTTTGTCTAAGTAATCACAAATAGTCTGAGATGTTGGAGTCTCTTCTCTCTGTCTTCTCACCATTATCATATTCCATGTTGGCTGGACCTCAAGGTGAAGCAACTGGCTGAGAAGGCACGGGCTGGGAAGCTTGCACCAAATGAATATCAAGGAGGGACTTTCAGGTATCTGTTGTATCCTTTAGCTTTCAAGCCCCTTACCCATACTGCTTTCTTAGCACCTGAATCTTTTTTTGTCTTTGTGTAGCATTTCTAACCTGGGAATGTATCCAGTCGATCACTTTGCTGCAATAATAAATCCCCCACAGGTTCTCTCTCTCTCTCTCGC
Source organism: Bruguiera gymnorhiza (assembly GCA_020883675.1). Classification (NCBI taxonomy): domain Eukaryota; kingdom Viridiplantae; phylum Streptophyta; class Magnoliopsida; order Malpighiales; family Rhizophoraceae; genus Bruguiera; species Bruguiera gymnorhiza. Next base: position 222,372 of record JAIRCJ010000040.1, read on the forward strand.
TCTCTCTCCCCTGCTCCCCCCAGGGTATGCATGTGCAGCATGGTGGTACACTGTCCTGGATAGGCAGCCCAAGGACATGGGTCCAACATTGACTACTGACAGGAATCCACTACGGACAACACAGAATCGAAGGGGATAAGTCACACAATTCTTCTAGATATTGATGTTCAATAATATAATAAAATGGAAGGGATTTTTTTTCCTTGAATGTTTCTTGTGACAGACTGAAACAAAATAGTTAATATAAGATGCATATTTTAGTCTCTCATATAAGATCTCAAGTTTTTGGGGAGTTTCACAGTTCTCATAGCTGGCAATTGATGTCACGTGGTTTTTTCTCTTATTGGGCTCTTGTAAACCTGTTTTTTTTTTTTTCAGAAACAGTGGTGCAAATAGGGAACAGAAGAAGCCATACTCTTGTGTTCTACTTTCTAATTGTTTTAAGACTAAAAGGGTGCTTGCTTATAGTGTATCACATTCTATGGCAAAAAATTGCAGGCTGGGATACTGGCTGTTGGTAGAGGGAGGAAAGTTGTTGAACCACACATTGGAAGTGATGGTAAGTATTTGCTGTATGTGCAGTGGCCAATTGGATGCTTCATAAGTAATTCACATAACCTGGATTTTCTTTTGTGCAGGAATTGAGAGGCCTGTGGTCATCAACAAGATGTACCTGACTTTATCTGCTGATCATTGTGTTTTTGATGGCAAAGTTGGAGGTCTGTATTGCTGAAAATTTTCTGTGCTGTCAGATGAACCTGACTCTTTTCTTTCTTTGACATGTATATAATTCTTTGGCTAAGGCTATTTAGTTCTTGAGATGCTATTTTTCTAGTCGTGTATTTAGGCTACTGCCCGAGTTGCCATTATGACAAACTTCACAATGATCCGTGATACTGGATTGTTGATCCTTGATGCTAAAGCACTTTTTTCTGCAGGTGCGTTTCTTTCAGCTTTGCATTCCAACTTCAGTGATATCCAAAGACTGCTTCTTTTGTGATATTATTAAAGCCCTTAAATTATCAATGGGGTACCGTTACAAGTATTCAGCCGTGGCAGAGGATCTCTTTCTAGAAGCTAGTTGGTTGTGAGTTTCTCGAGGCGTCTTTTATTTTTTCAATCTGTTGTCAATTTTGATTGATGCTGCAATTTGTTGTGCTGTATCATTTTACCAATCATCGTTGGGTAAATTCACTTACCATTGAAATAAATTGCTTTGTTGTGGATTTGTTGGATAAATCCACTTACTATTGAAATAAATTGCTTCTTGTCGATTTATTTGAAGATTTCACTTAATTTTCGTTGCCTGTTTCTCAATGTTTATGCGCTGCAGTTTCATTTTTTTCCCCCTTGGAAAGAACAAGAAAATCAAGGATAGCGCAATTGGGTACCATTACAGGAAAATTTTTTCGTCCTTTTGCCTTGTCCTCTTTCATTTTACAATCTTTCTTTCTTGCTATGGTCGAAACTTAGGTTAACCACCGAAATTTCAGTGCATGTATATTAGGGGTGTACGTGAATATGGGATATAGATACGACACAGACATGAATTTTATGACACACTAACCTTAAAAAAATTTAGCACATGGATACTATTAAGACACATTTGTAGGTACATATCTACCTTCATTTGTATAACATTTTTATGACATATTAAATAAATTAATCCATAAGATAGCAAATAGCCCTTCTTTATTTACCAAAACGGGAGATAAAACTCTCGGCCACAATTTTTTGGATGGTCAACGCCAAACCATGGGGCAAGAGCCTCTTTGTCTATACAAAAGTTTCGGGGTTAAAATATTATGCGTCTTTCTCGCTCGGTTCCGTTGTTTGCTATTGGAGACAATGAGGCTGCAATCAGCGGATGCGATTTTTTATTTATATAATTCATAAAATTTAATAACTATTTTTTATTGTTTTAAAATTAATAATTAAAATTGTATATAGTTGAAATAATTGATGGAGTTTCTTTTAAGAATAGATTTTTTTTCTTAATTGTCAAAGATTATTGACTCTATATTATGTAATATTTTATGATTTTTTTTTTCATTCAAACAATCAAAGATATTAGATATTATAATTTATTAGAAGTTAATCATTTTGAAGTAATCATGGAAGGTTGATTCTCTTAAATATATCAATTTTTATTTTTTATTTTGTAATTTTTTTATTTTCAATTTTTAGTTTCTCATTATTTGATATTAAAATGGTATTTTTAAATATTTCACTTCCATTTTATAAGCCTACTACTACCAAAAAAAACATCATTCATTTTATACCCCACCTCTCAAAAAAAAAAAAAATTGGCATCATTAATTTGTAGTCCTACTTTATATTCTTGTACAACTTATTTAATTCTGATACTAGAACATTTCGTATTAAGAAATGGGTATCTCTCATGAAAAAGTCTTTTAAGAGAATTGAACATATGATCCTTACATTATGAAAAAATCAGTCAAGAGACAATACTTTTAGATCTACCAATCAATTGAAAGAACTAATGGAGTCCTCTAGAGGCACTGATTGTAATTATACATAACCATGTATGAAGTTGGAATTTCCTTACTAAGATGAGAATGATCTTATAAGTTAGATTTCTAGAACTAAAAAATATTTTCATTCCTAATGTACAATAAAAAAAACTAAGGTAAGAATTACATTTATTCAATTAGAGAGTAATACTATCAATTGATATGATTGATTTGAAACTTATACTAGAGTATTGACTTGGGTTGAGTTCACCAAAAGCCTTCTTGGGTGTTTTAGACCTTTAAAATATTACAAAGTTGATGGAAAGCTCGCAAAAATTTGTTAGACATCAATAGTTTTAAAGTAATAAGTCATTTCAAACGACTCATAATCAAGTTAAAGATTGTTTAGAAAGACAATTGGTGAGAATATTTATCGAAAGGCTTATTCTTGACATTCAATGTGAAGTCAAAGCTCACCTACCATGAACAATGACAACAATTATCTCCTTTACTCCTTTATAAGATGAGAAGTTAGACACTAAAAATCATTGCCTAATGGCTAAAGGAGTCAACAAACTTATTGATGGTAACACTAACTTATCTTCTACAATTCATTCCATTAATACTATATGCTTGACTCAAGAGTAGTTGAAAAAGCATATAACAAAGGGACTATGTTGGCACTGTGATGAGAAATGACAAAAAGAACATTGATGTAGACAAGGAAAGCTTTTAATGATTGAGTTGGTTAAGGAAATTGTTATAGTAGATGATGACTACATGTATCTAGATTGTGATGACATCTATGTTAAATATACAAATGAGCTCGTAGTTCATACTTTGGTAGGATATTTTAATTTGCAAATTGTGAAAATTGATGAATCCCTTAAAGGACAATTAATGGTGGTATTGGTTGACTTAGGTAGTTCCAACAATCTATGAGTGAGAATATTGACAAAAACCTTGTTTTTTCAATAAAGAACTATGATGGGTTTGTTGTGAAGGTTATAGGTGGGAGAAATTTAACTTACTAAGGAAACTACATAAAGGTAAAGCTCTTATTGTAAGGTCAACCATTTACGTTGATTTTTTTTTTTTGTTACCTTTGTAAGATTATGAACTTGTTCTCAACATTGATTGGTTGCAAACCTTAAGAGATATTACTTGAAAATTTTCCAAGTTAATAATGAATTTTTTGTTCAATGAGCACACGATAGAGTTACATGAAAGGCATAATGGAAAAATTACTATTATCATAAGTCATAGGATGAAGAAAGTCCTATGAAAAGTGGGACAAGGGTTTTTTTGTACATTTATACAATGCAAAGGTGACAAAATCTCATTCTACGAAAGAGAGAAGTTAATGCATTATTGATTGGATTATTTAATTTATTTGTTAATCCTATAGGTCTACCCCGAAGGAGGGCATGTGATTATTATCTTGCTTTATTTTCTAAAAGTGTGCCTACCAATGTCTGACTCAATCACCATCCATATTCCAAAAAAAAAAAAAATATTGAGAAAATTATGAAGAAGATGTTGGAAATTGACATCATTAGGCCTAGTGTTAGTCTTTACTTCTCTCTTGTTCTCTTAGTAAAGAAAAAAGATAAATTCTATAAGATGTACATGGACTATCAGACATTTAACCAAGTTACTGTTAAAGATAAATATCTTATTCTTATTATTATGAGCTACTAGATGAGTTAGGAGGTGTCCAACTATTTACTAAATTTGATTTAAGATTAGGTCATCATCAAATTTAAGTCCACAAGAAAGATATTCAAAAGACATTTTTTGAAACACGTGATAACTATTATAAGTTTTTGGTTATACCTTTTGGGCTTACTAATACTCTTTCAATATGTTAGAGTTTGATTAATGACATATTTCGATTACATGTGCATAAGTTTATCCTTATATTTTTTAATAATATTTTGGTGTACAGTTCTCTTAATACTCATCTATCACATTTATGAACTATATTCATTATTTTGAATGAGCATTTTTTGTTTGTTAAAAAGTCAAAGTATAGTTTTGCTAGTCAAATAGTGAAATATCTTAGTCATGTTGTTTTTAAGGAAAGTGTGGTAATTGATATTTCCAAAGTTCAAGTGATGCTAAATTGGTTAGTTTAAAAAATAATTAAGGCATTATGTGGCTTTTTAGGATTGACTGGCTATAATTGCAAGTTCATATATGATTACGAGAAGATTAGTACTGATTTAATAACTCTTTTAAAGAAAGAGTCCTTTAAATAGAGTGACAAAATGATGAAAGCATTTGTTTGTCTTAAGCACATTATGACCATTACACCAGTTCTTACCTTACCTAACTTTAGTAAGGTATTTATTATTGAATATGATACTTCTAAAGTTGGAATTGGTGTAATATTGATATAAGAAGGTTGTCCTATAGCCTTTACCAATAAGGCTTTATCACCAAAAAAATTTTAACATGTCTATTTATGATAAAGAGGTGTGGTTTATGTTGTTACAAAATGGTGTCTTTATTTGATTAAGAAGCATATTCAAATTTGGACTAACCACACAAGTCAAATATTTATTAAAAACAATGAATCTCTTTTATGAAGCTACAAAAGTGGATCTCTAAATTGTTAGGATATGATTATGAGATTATTTATAAGAAGGGAAACAATAATCTTATAACTGATGTATTATCTCACATTATAGAGAATACTAAGTTGGTGGCAATCTTTATTTATGCTTTTAATACCTTTGTGCAAATTAGAAATGAGTGGTGGGATGATCCATAAATTCGAAAAATCATCGAGATACTATAAACTTGTAGTATAAGGGCAAAAAGATGTTTCTTACTAATTCTCGTTACAAGAAAATAATACTATAGGAGTTTCATGCATCTTCAGTTGCTAGACATTTGGGAATTCTTCATACCTATAAGCATATTTATTATGAATTTTCTTAAAAGGGTATGAAGAGAAAAATAAAAAGGTTTATAGTTGAATATGATGTTTGTCAATTTTATAAGAGTGAATTTATAGCATATCTAGGTCTTCTTCAACCTTTAAATATTTTAAAAGAAATTTGAATAGATATCTTTATGGACTTTATTGAGAGACTTTCATTGTTCTAAGATAAAGTAATTATTTTTGTTATTATGGATCATTTGACTAAATATGCTCATTTTTGTGCTATTAGTCATCCTTATCCTACCATTACTATTACCTGAGTTTTTTGTTAAAGATATTATAAAGCTTTATGTTGTTTATAAATCTATTATCATTGATCGAGATAAAATCTTCACTATTAATTTCTAGAATGAGCAGTTTCATTTGTAATGGACACAATTGAATATGAGCATTGCTAACCACTCGTAGATGTATGGATAGATTAAGGTAGTTAATAGGTGTTTAAAGAACTACTTTTGCTGCTTTGTGAGTGACAAGCCAAAGGACTAAATGAAATGACTTCCTTAGGTTAAGTGGTGGTTCAAAACCACTTATCACTCTTCAACAAAAATATTCTCATTTAAAGTTATTTATAGTCAAACCTCGCCTACTCTTGCAAGGTACACAATTAGGTCTTTTTGTGTGGACTAAGTTGATAAAGACTTACAAGATAAGCATAAGTTGCTCTAACTTTTGAAGGACAATCTTATTGCAGCTCAAGCTTATATAAAGTAGCACATTGATATAAATTGTACTGAATGTGAGTTTTTAATAAGAGATTAGGTATATCTCAAACTTCAACCATATTGGTAATTGTTTATCAGTGTTCACTCATTAATGAAATTATCATGTTGCTTCTTTGGCCTATACAAAGTTCTTCAATGCATTGGTCTTGTTGCTAATTATTTTGACTTAGTAGTATGGTCTAAACTACATCATGTCTTTCATGTCTTTTACTTAAAGAGGAAATAAGAAGAGAATATGATTGAAAAAATTGGTTATTGAACATTACTTCCATTAGAAAGGTTAATATTCAGCCATAAGTTATCTTGAACTAACATATCATCAAGTGTAGAAATTGAGTTGTCACTTAAATCCTTTTTCAATGGACTAGTTTTCCGTTTGAGGATGCTACATAAGAGTTTTATTGCAAAGCAATTTATGAAATTCATTACTTGTCAACCTTAAGGACAAGATTGTTTTGAAAGGTAGTAAAATGATGCAATTTCCTTTAATTTTGAAATTTAATAATTATCTTTTATTATTTTCAAATTAATAAACATAAATACTTCTATATTTGTGGGCATAATTCATGAAGTCTCTTTTAGGAATAAATTCTTCTTTAATTATTAATCAAGTTAAACTCTCAAGTTTATATATATGGAATGCCCTATTACTTTTTCATTCAAGCGATTAAATATATCAAAACTTTTAACTTATTAAAGGTCGATTCCTTTCAAGTGATCATTAGATGTTAATCCCGTTGAAGAAATCAATCTTTATCCTTTATTTTATAATTTTCTTATTTTTAATCCTTAGTTTCTTATCATCTACAATCTTATAGGAAAAAAAGATGATGATACAAGTCTGATAAAATGGTAATTATCAAAGATAACAAGATTATGACCTGTGAACAATGACAATCTTCAACACAACAATAAAGATGATGATCCAAACGACATTAATAGACTATTAAACAGAGGATAACAACAACTAGGCAAGCCTTATAAGTAGTTTTATCATCATTGATAAAGTCTCTAGTGGCATCAGATGGACTTTCTTCCATTTTTTCTTTCTCATTTCCTTTGGTCCTTAGTGACCTCATGTTTGACTTATATGTCCATTTTTTTGAAAATTATTTTGTTGGACATGTTTAGTCATGTTCAACGTGTATTCATTATGTGACCATGCTTCTAAGTTGTATATATCTATATATATCTATATATCAATTGTTCGACAACTGCCTTGAGCTTTTAAGGTGATATGGACTTATAATTCCGGGTTAGTATATAGTCTTTTCTCTTAGTTAAAACAAAGTGTTTGTAACTTATTTTTATCAAACAAAATATGAGCCTACCATGTTAATGTGGCTTTTTATCCTTTATGCCTAACCAATTCCAAATTGAAATAATGATATCTTATTGAATTAGATAGGTCTATATTTAATCAATTTCAAACTCATTTAAAAAAGTTTGACTCAAAATGCGATGTATTCCAAAAGTAACATGTACTAAAATAATTCAAACTTAAAGTGACCTAAACCTAAATTCTTCTAACTCAACTTGAAAAAACCTCACTTTTTTTTTTTGAAATTAAACTTTTTTGAAAAAATAAAATAAGTTTATTATTAAATATTTTCTTATACTTTTACTTATTCCTTTATTTATAGATACATAAGCAATACACATAATACATGAACATTATTTTATTTTTATATATTATTAAAATTATTATTTAATATTAATATTAGATTATTCATTGTATATAATTATTTATTTTTATTTTTTATATTTATAATATTTAAAAATTTATTCACATATATACATATCTATTATATGCATAAATAAAGGTATGTTAAATACATCAATGTGTGTTTTATACATATGTGTGTGTGTGTGTGTATACATACACGTATTATAAATAATATAAATACATATAATATGTATAATATACTTACATATTTTTTTATATAAATTAATATATAAAAACTAAAAAATAAATAATAATATATTACCATATTTTTTTAATATATGATAAAATAAACAATTAGTGGAAAAAAAAAAACACATTTCCTAAAAAATTAAGAGGTTGACTTGTAAGTCATTTGAACCTAATTCAAACCTATTCTGAATGTGTAGTTACATAAAAACAATTCAATGAAAAATGAATTAAATTTAAAGTAACTTGATTAAACTCATTCAACCTATTTGGCACCCCTACATAATTAATTTAATACACATTATGTAAATTTTATATAAGAGTTATTGCTTATTATTGACCTCATGTTCAAAGCATTGTTTGACTAAGTAAGTGGTGCTTAGCAAAACTATCTTTCAATAGTTAAATTGATTCTTTTTAAGTGATTGCCTTTTCTTTAAGTGTTAAGGCAACTTGTTAAGGTAAGTCAAGTTATAAGTCTTAACTTAGGTTGGCTCCCAACTATATCTTGACCTAATTATTTGTTGATGAATAAGAAAAGAGTTTACATACAAATAATTTTAAAATTGTGTGTGTTTTTACAAATAGTCCAACTTTTAAAAAGATAATTTGGTACTCATAGAATTTTTATAACAAAGTTAACCCATTATTAACGCTATCAAACAAAAACTGTTAAATGAAATGACATAACAAGATGACATGGAAAATAATTGACAATATATGACACATGGTATGCCATGTATCATTAAAATTAAAATTAAAAAAATAAAAATGTAGTTAAATTAAAAATAAAAAATTATCATTCCTCTCTTTCTCACTCCTCCTTCCTCTTTCCTCCCTTATTTTCTCTTCCTCAAAATTTAACTAATAAGCTTAAAAAAATGGTATTAAATAAAAAGAGAGTTTCACTCTCTCTTGCTCTCTCCTTTATTCTCTCTCCCACCACCTTTATCACTCCTCCTTCATTTGCACAAACAAACACTTAAGTACATAAACAAATTATTTTCATTAACAATGACACTGATAAATTCAACCACAAGCAAATATCTTTACATAAAACTACTATTTTATCTTTTTTCCTTTTTCATCTTTTTCATGACTTATATTAAAGACATGTTTTAATGTTTTTACACGTTCTAATGCTTTTTCTAACTCATCAATTTCACTTTTGTGGTCTCCTATTGAATTCTACCAAAGGAAACAAATAGAAAAATGTTAAGGGTTGAAGTGAAGAAGAAGAAGAATTTCAGAGAAAAAGAAGATAAAAGAGATGAAGGAAGTTGAAAAGAAAATTGAATTTGATAACTTCATAGATGCCCATGCTTATAGTAAGATAGAGAATATATACCTTAATTAGACCTATTGAGACTCACCAACCCATGATCTCTATTATAATTAAACATACCTATTTAATAAACTAATAACTAAAACAAAGCACTTAATAATTCAAACACAAAATTATAAATAACACTTAATAAGACCACCTTATTAGATAACAACCTTGTCCTTAAGGCTCAAAAGAAGGAAATTGAGTTGAAATAAAGCTCTAATCCTCCTATGTCACTTCCTTATAAGAGAGATTAGCCAATTGCATTAAGACTTGAGTCACAAGGTGTATGATAAAACTAGAGGGTAGCTCAAGACAATAAGTTATAGAACCCATGTTGGCTTTAACCTTAAAAGGCCTGTAATACTTCAAAGTGAGCTTTAAATTATGACACAAAGCAAGGTTGGCTTATCAGTGAGGCTAAATTTTGAGATATATAAAGTCACCAATATTAAAAGTCCTCTCATTTTAATGTTTGTTTGTAAATTATTTCATCTCTTGTTAAGCCTTAAGTAGTTGTTCTTGCTACAAAGTATTCATAAGTTATAGCTCTTGCAAAAACGTCTCCATTAAAGTTACTCTTACTTGGTCTAAGGAAAACTTAGCCGCTTGAAGAGGATTATAGCCATAAGGCCTTAAATGGGGACAAATCAAAAGGTGAATGAAAGGTGGTATTATACCACCATTTAGTTAAATGTAACCACCTTAACCATTACACTAGCTTCTGAAATGTCATAAAAAGAAGATAAGTTTCAACATAACAATTTAACTTCCCATTTTGCTTATCAAATCGAGGATAATAAACTAAACTAAGATAAAGGTTGATAGCCAACAAATGAAAAAGCTCTTGTCAAAATAAACTAGTAAATATATTGTCTTGATCCAAAATAATTGTTTTTGACATGCCATAGAGCTTATAAATATGTTCCATAAAGAGTTTTGCTACTTTAGTAGCAATGAAGGGGTGGTCGAGGGCAACAAAGGGATTATATTTACTAAATTTGTTAATGATGACCAAATCATATCCTTCTCTCTAAACTTTGAAAGGTCTTCAATGAAGTTTATATTGATATTAATAGATCCCTGATTAAGGACCTTTAAGGTTGTAATAAACTAGGATAAGGGATTAATTCTCCTATGTAATGTTGGTAGGTGTCATAAGTAAGCATCATTTGTCTAACATCTTGTTTTAAGCTAGGATAGTAAATTAATTTCTTAAGTTGACAGTAGGTTGCTTTGATATTAAAGTATCCTCCAAGAAAAAAGGCGTGGAATAATAACATAATTTTGGCTTTTAGTTGACCAAAAAAACCTAAATACAACATGCCCTTATATTAAAGGACTCAATTTTAAGGAGTGTAATTAGGCCTACCAAAGGAAAGAATAGTTAGGGTCAAAAGAAGTTTTGAAGTTAGATTATCCTACTTATAGCTAAAGACAACATATTATAGTCATTCAAGAATTGCAATAAAGACAGCAAAGCATGTCTCAATTGAATTAGGAACTTCTTCAGCTTATCTAGATAAGACATCAACCACCTTATTCTTACTATCTTTTTTATATTGTATAGAATAGTCTAAACTAAAAAGTTTAGTAATACCTTTTTGCTATATATAAGTGTGAAGTTGTTAGAGAAGAAATTTGATACTTTTATGGATAGTTTTGAATAAGAAATGTGCCCTTCTGAGTAATGTTTCCACTTTCCCACTATCATGAAGATAATTATACACTATTTCTTATAAATAGACAACCGTTGATGTTTGGCATGCAAAAGCTTGCTAAGATAAGTAATGAGTTTCCCTTCTTGCATAAGCATAACTCCTATCCTATTCTCATATGCATTTGTTTCTAAAATAAAGTCTTTAGAAAAATTAGGCAAAGGCAGAATAGGTGATATTGTCATCATATGTTCCAACTCCTCAAAGACTTTGGTTGCTTTTAATGTCCAATTAAAGCCTTCCTTTTAAAATAAGTCAACTAATTGCTTGTTAATAGTATGATACCCTTGTATGAGTTTGCGATAGTAACTAGTAAGGTAAGGAATCCTTTTAATGCCTTGGTAGAAGTGGGTTGAGGCCAATTAATCATGGTTGAAATTTTATTAGGGTTAGTGCATAAACTCTTAAAAGAGATAATATGACTTAAGTATTCAATTTGGGATTGACCAAATTAACATTTAGAATTTTTTTGCAAGGAGTTAAAGGTTTCAAAGGGGTTGGAGGGTATGAATTAAATGTCTAATATGTTCCTTAAAGTTAGGATTGTATACTAAGATGTCATTAAAGAATACTAAAATGAACTATCTTAAATGAGAAGCAAAAATGTGGTTCATGAGAGATTGGAATGTAGTTGGGGCATTCATTAAACCAAAGGGCATGACTTTAAACTTATAGTGACCATAATGAATCGTAAATGCCATTTTAGGAACATCCTTTTCTTTCATTTTAATTTAGTGACAACTTACCATCAAATTTATTTTAAAAAATATTATTGCCTTATGTACTTCATCAAGTAAATCATTTATTATGGAAATGGAAAATTTATTCTTCATCATTAAAAAATTCAATTGTTTATAATCAACATAAAATTTTCAAGTTCTATTTTTTCCACCAAAAGTATAAGGGATGCAAAAAGACTTATGCCATGTTGAATTATGAAAGAATTTAACATTTATGACACTAATTTTTCAATCTCAGTTTTTTAGAAGTGTGGGTACTTTTAGGGTTATAAGCTGTTTGGTTGAGATAAAGGCTTTAATGGAATGATATAGTCATGTGATCTATAAGGAAGTAAGGTGGTAAGATCAACAAACACATCAATGAAGTGATCTAAGATAGTCTGTAGGATTTGTGGAAGTTTAAAGGATTTAAGACTAGACACCAAACACCATAGTGCATAAATAAGCATACATGTCAATTTTTTTCTTCCTCAGCCATTTTTGCACTTTTTAACTAGTCATAAGTTTAAGGGTAACTCCTTATATAGTGAAATTTAATAAGTTTGGTCTCCTTAACAAACGATAATTTTATATTGCAAAAGTAAAAAAAGTGCCTTGAGCTAATCAACATTAAAATCACATCATATGCATTTAAGGAAAAATGTTTTAAGTTAGCAGTAAAAGTTTGCCCTTGCATTTTCCATTAAAAGCTCTTACAAGTTTCATTGCTAGTGATTTTCTAACCATTTGTCGTCATGAGAATTAGATGAGTGGAATTCTTTCTTTAACATTGTGCCTCTACTCCTATGACATTATCTAGGAAGCTATTTGTGGCTCTCCTATCAATAAGAATGATAAGAGTCTTCTTTTCCACTTATCTTCTTCCATTTATCTTCTTAATTGCATGGTGTTTTGGCCAATCATACCCATGATGACATTAATGACATTAATAGATATGACTTCTACTAAATTAGAATTTTCCATTACCTCAAGCCTTTAATACTATGTTCATTTTACTTGTTTTCATTTTGAATTATTAATGTCACCCTCTATAGCATTAAAGAATTATTTTGTAAGGCAATGATGCCTCAGAAGACACCTCTTACTATAACTATAACATATAGTTGACCTCTTAATAGTGTCAAGAAATTTTTTTTTTGGCACAATTAGTTGTGATCGGCAATGGTGACTACTTTGGTAATGGTCAGATTCCAAAAATATGAATTTATTGTGGTACTTTAGACCTAATGACTCTAATAGCATGGTTTTATAAATTTTAAATTTTATTTTAATCATATTTTATTTATTTTTGTATAACATAAAAAAATATTAATTATTTTTTCAAAATAAAAATTGACTCGATAGACGAAGGTGGGAATCTGTCGAATCGGACCCTCACCCGAATCCGACTCGAGTATAAAAACTATGCTGCGGGGGAGACACTGGATCACTGCGCCAACCTGCAAAAGAAAATTTTTTATTTTCCAGCGAGGACTCTGTAATGGAGGAATTTTATGCAACAGTTTGAGGGGAGAAGAGAAGGTGAAAGAGAGAGAGAGAGAGAGGTACTCAGAAAGGAAGGCGGAGCATAGAGAGGCGCAGGGAGACGGAGTTGAGGACTCTTGAGCTTAGACTTGGGCCGGAGGCTTCGGGCTTTCTCAGTTTCGTTAAAAAGGAAAAACGAAAAGATGAAAACTTTCCTCTCATATTTTATGAATGAATGAATTATAATTGCAAGGCCCGAGTTGAAAGCCTGATCCGAACTCTAAAACCGATCCGCTATATAAAGGGCCCTCCTCGGTTGCTTCGGGGCGTCCGGTTTAGCTGACAGACAAAAAAGATTCAGCGGAGGAGCGAAGACAGACTGAAAAATCCATCCGTCCGTCCATCCATCCATCCGATGAGCGGATTTGCGTTTCCGGCGGCGAGGACAGACTCGAGTCACCATCGTCTCTACGACTTTGCCAAGTTGGCCCTCATCAAAATTTTCGCGCATCCTTATGCAACTGTCTCTCTCTCTCTCTCTCTCTCTCTCTCTCTCTCTCTCTCTCTCTCCCCATCTCTGTGCGTGCGTGCGTGTGTGTGTGTGTGTGTTTTGGTGTTTTCGGATTTAAAATTAGATGTGAAGTGAACGGACATGAGTTGTGAAGGTATGCGATTTGTATTGCGGAGGAGGAGGAGGAGTTGGAGCAGACAAATGGGAAACTGCTCATATTGGCCACTACATTGGAATAGGTGCTTTTACTACACGCATATCCTGTCTTGATCTTTACTTTGTCTGTCTCTGTATGTGCTTCTGCATACATGGATGATAAATAATTACCGGAACTTTTGATGGGTTTCTTTCTTTTATGATTATTATTATTATTCTTAGTGTGTGTGTGTGTGATTCTTTGTAAATACTTGTAGATATATCGTCGTCTGGAATAAGCGAGATGAAAAAAGCATGGGAAAGTCAGAGAAAAAACTTCACTTCTGAGTTCTTTGAGGCTGACCCTTCCTCTGTAAGCTTCTTCGCCACCCCCCCAAAACCATTTTTTCATCTCTCTCTCTCTCTCTCTCTCTCTCGCTGCACATAACCGGTTACTTGGGTTCCTGTAAAGGTGCTTTCTTGAGACTTGTTTGGTTATCGCTTGTGTCTAGATGTTGAATGGATTCTTGATATTTAAAGGATTCAATGTGTTTGTTTTTGATTGGTCCTTGTTGATTCTGCGCATTTGACCTTGAAATCTATTGGTTGGACAGGAAAATTTTCAAATCAAGTTAAAGGAGAAGGCCAATCAGGCTGATCTAGTTTGCTGCTTACAAAATTTGCAGGTTCCAAAGCTATACATATTGCTTACCTCTTGCATGCTTCTGTTACAGTTTTTCCTTTGGGAGAAACCTGCTGATCTCATCCATCATTATTTGTGATGGTCTGTTCTGGGTTGCTTAAGCATATTCAAATTTCTACGTGCAGTTGTGTTTTGAAACTGAAGAAAGTGCCTGTAAACTTCTCCATAATGTGTCATCATTGCTCAAACCAGGGGGCTTTTTCTTTGGTATTACTCCCGACTCATCTACTATATGGTATGAATGATTATCATTGAACGCCGTGTGAGCTCTTCCTTTCCTTCACACACACACACACATGCACACACGTTTCAATATGGACCATTTGTTTGCTGAATTGCTATCTATTTTGTTTTCTTTTTGTGAGTGAATTATCAGCTGATGGTTTGAGTACTAAAACTTCAAGGGGCTTCATTTCATAGTTTAATGTCATGTCCTTCAACAGGAGCTACTGCAACAGCCATTTGCATGAGCATTTTGTTCCAGCCTTTGTCATCTTTGTCCCAGGACCATTCAAAGCTTAACTGTCCACTTCTGTTCTGTCATTAAATCATGCATGAAATTTTAGTCTAGTAAAGGGGAACTTAGGTTTATGTTTGACAATGTGAACATGCAGGGCAAAGTACCAGAAGAATGTGGAAGCATACCACAACAGAAGCAGCAGCATGAAACTGAATATTGTTCCCAATTGCATCCGTTCAGAGAGTTACATGATAACCTTCGAAGTTGAGGAAGAGAAGTACATTTGCATTTGAGATGTTTAAAACATTTGCTTCTTTTTCTTTTATTTTTTTTTGTAATGGATGATTCTGTTCTGATTTATTCTTTCCTTCTCTAAAATTCAGGTTCCCATTGTTTGGAAAGAAATACCAGTTAAAGTTTGCTCACGACATCTCTGCAGAAACTCATTGCCTTGTTCATTTTCCAAGCTTGATCAGGTTAGTTTTTACTGTTACACATGACAAAAATTATCATTTATTATGGGCCATAATCTATTAATGTCAATTCTGTACTACTTCCCAGGTGCTAGCATGATCATATATGTGTCCTAATATGATGATATTTCCACTTTGTCACAAATTCTTATGCCTTGAAGGAAAATTGACAACAATCAATTGAAGTTGTTACTGAAGCATCCTTTTATTCCCAATATTTTTCTACATTTTGTTTCAAGGACTTGGTGTTTTCCTATATGCACTTATTTGAGTGATCTATTGGCTTAAAGTCTGTAAATGTCCCCAGGTTGGCCAGAGAAGCTGGTCTGGAGTACGTAGAGATTCAGAATTTGACAGAATTTTATGATGATAACAGGTATTTGAATTTGCATTTAGTCTTATGGTACTCAGAGCTCTGCAGCTACTTTCAAGATACCTCTCTTTGCTACCATTGGGCATAGGCAGTACTAACATTAGCTTTGTTCAAAGAACTCATTGTTTGGGCATGTTGATGAATGCTGGTCCTAACCTTGTTGACGCCAAAGGGAGGCTTGTCCCCCGATCGTATGATGTCTTAGGTATTGCATTCATTTTCTTCTACACTTATTTATTTCCCTTGCACTCAACTCAAGCATTTTATTTGCATGTTGTCATTCTGTTGCAAATTCCCTTTTCCAGGTCTTTATACCACATTTATATTTCAAAAGCCTGACCCAGATATTGCTCCCCCTCTGGCAACGCCATTGTTGCAAGATGAAACCTACAATTATGATGAGGCAAGCAATTCTGACTTTTGCAAATGCTGTATTGAGACTCTGTTCTTGTTATCGATGGCATGATTTTCTCGTTACAAATAGATGTGCTGAGATTGCTTATGCTGTTGCAGAGAGAATGGCAAGAAACTGGATGGAGAGAAGATGAAATGAACGTACACGCTGAACCACCTCTCGGTTTAGGCAAGATCAGCGAACAAAAGGGAATATTAGGTCCTGGCCCAGCAGACCTGCGTTTCTCCGAGGCACTTTAATCAGGCAATGGCAGAAACTCGTGAGAGAAGATTTCATGCGTCCGAAGGGAAAACATCTGTTTACCAGGACGCTTTTGTTTAGTGTGTAATCTACATGATCATATCTTATAAATTTGCAATATATTAAGGATTTTGACCACTAAATATTCTTTGTTCTTTTAGTTTCTTTTTCACATTGTTTATTTCCTTTTTTTTTTTTTTCGTAAGGTTCCAGTGGTGAAAAATGACATTACTTTCCTATCCAGCTCGAGTTCACTCCCCTGAGCACACTAGATTTGCCAACTGAAATTTGGCCAGGGATTAATCATCTTAAAAGGATCGCTAAAAGGATCTCTCTACAATAAAGGCATTCAAACAAATAGCAAACACTATTCTCTAACATAAGTCACTTTAGGTAAACCATTATAGAGAAATTTCCCCAGTGCTGTTGCAATCTTGTTAAGATACATGCATATAGAACGGTGTGGATAGGACAAAGGTTCCATTCACTTTAAACCCCTCATGGTCTCGTGCGAAATTGTGTATGTGCCAGTGGTTTATTACGTAACATCTATAGACCGCTGGAAAGCAAACTAGAGGATCTCACAATGAAACGCACCGAAATAGTGTTACTCTTCGAGTTCAAGGATCTTCACCACAGAAGTGTCACCAATCTTTTGGCAAACAATAACTCGGTCATGTGATTTTATAACACCAGCTGCCATGCCGTGATCTAAAGCAACCTTCAGAACTGACTCATTTGATGCATTGTTTGAGCTGGCCTGCATCAATTACATTTCGATTTCAACACTGAAAATCATTCCAACAAAAATATATCTCCATGACTTAAACATTCAATTTGTAATTCCAACATATGCATCGCTGATGCATGACTTAAACATTCAATTTGTAATTCCAACATATGCATCGCTGATGCATATAAAAGTAACAAGGGTTGGAATACCACACATTCACCAAAGTTACATGCCACCTGTGATCAGTTCAAAGGCCATTTTGAATAGATTCTTGGTTCACCAGAAATGGGCATTTTGTGCTGATAGAAACATAACTCATTTCCTACATATGAACCATTATTTGCCAATTGTCTTTTTAATTGCATCAATGGCAATTGCAGTCAATTGCAGGATTTTGAAGATTTATGAACTTCAATGCAGTTCCTTGTTACAAACTAATTCCCAAAGGTTGAAATCAGATAACAAGGGAGGTTATTCCCAAAGGTTGTTAGGTCCTACTTCTATTCTACTTTCTTAGTCACTAAATAGAAAGACTATTGAACTGGCAAGGGATGAAGTGACTAACACGGAAAATGCTTACCGGATGTTGGGGGTCTGCAAGCAAGGGAAAAAGTCCTCTAACAATAAGTGACTGCCTGGCCTGCAACAGAGTTGGAAGGAACAGGAATTTTAAGCTCCAAGTTCATTTGAAGGAAAACAAAGTTAACAGAACCAATAGAACAAAATTTGAACATAAAGAACATTTAATAATGTCACAATTCCCAGACACTTAGAAACTTCTTACTTAAATCTTACTCTACCCGACCTAGAGCAAAAACGTAATGCTTCCACTCTCTTGAATGTGGCCAGATAACTTTGCTTCAACAGAAGCTACATACATCCATTGAAGGGTAATGGCATACCTCAAAAGCACCAGTAAAGGTCCATCGCAGTTGATCTGTCTTAAGCCGAGGGATTACAACTGAAATCACAGGCATTGTCGGCCTGTACTTTGCAAGCAATCTGGATTAAGACAAAATATATTTAAAATTCCAATGAAGTCCTATGTCATATTTGTGTGTGAAACTCATCTGATAGAAAAGCTAAAAAAGAACCCCCAGTCTGAAAGAACAACCTTGCAGTTCTCCCTGATGAAGTGAAGCAGATAATTACAGAGGCCTTCACCTTGATGGCTGCGCGAACCTAAGTTACAAAAGGTATAATTATATATATATATATATATATGCATAAAAGGAGACACCAACAGGTCAGTGGAACAAAAAGCATAAATACTCAGTAAGATACTGCAGAAGGTATACCGCAGAGGAAACAATGGATTCCAAATGGCTCATTGGTTCTCCAATATGCTTGACAGCTTTTTTGAAGTAGGCATCTTGATTGAACACCTTTTCTGCCTGCATATTAAAATATAATAAGGGAAAAAACAAAAATGAAAGTCCATGCCACCTTCTGAATTAAGCATGTGGACTAATGACCAAAAATCTGTATAGCCATCATGCTGTAGCATCTTGGTAAGCCAAAAACATACAAATATAGAATGGACAGAACTTGACATCCTTTCCCCCTTAATGTTCAATTTTTCCATCTGTGTGTCTGCTCAGGGGAAACCACAGACATGCATAGTTCCACTTCAAATGATCTAAGTGAGCCCTAACCAAACATGAGAATACAACAGACCAATCCTCTGGGCCTAAAATGTACATGAAAAACCATGCAGCTACAGACAACGTAAATCAAGTTGAGCAGACGGATTGTCCTATTTCTAATCTTGCACAAGTGTGCATGAAGCTCTGTACATACATGCGCTCACCCGCCCGCCCCCAGGGGGGGGACAGGATGTTGTGAGAACATCAAAACAAAAAAAATAAAAAACTAAAAAGAAACAGAGAGATTTAAAGAAAGCAATATAAAACTTGCCTCAGCACATATTTTTCCAACCGTAGAAATTGTCTCTACTGGATACAGCCCCCGTAGGGTCTCTGCACCTAGAAGAATTGCATCACTCCCTAGACCAACGGAAAAATGAAAGGTTATATCCTAAGTTGCATGGGGAAGATATCTGAAAAGTGTTAAGCAATGCCAGATGAATGCAGAATAAAAACACCATAAGCAGCAGAATAACATGTTCTATATAAAAAGTATGTGCATGATTGAACAGAACAGCAACAATGGTGAAAGCCACCCACCACAAGAAGCAAAAGGCAACACATTTTATGTCAGAAGACTGATATTTACCATCCAATACTGCATTCGCAATGTCAGTTGCTTCTGCACGAGTAGGTCTCAAGTTCTCAGTCATACTGTCCACAACACGAGTAACAACAGCAGGCTTTCCAGCCATGTTGCATTTGAAAAGAACAGCCTTTTGAAATAGAAACACCTGTCCACAAGAGGAAAAAAAGCAGAGTTGGACTTGGATTTGCTATTTCTATTTCTTTTTTTTTTTTTTGAGCTCTAACTTTGGGAATATTTTACTGGGGCTAAATGCACAATCATGCCAAATGTAGATGAGCAGCATGCCAATAAAGGCATCCCAATGCTCGGCTCCCACATTTGTGAGGTCTAGGGAAGGGTCAGAAGTACACAGCCTTACCTTTGATCTTGAAGAGGTTGTTTTCAGGACTCAAACCCATGACAAGTAGGTCATTATGGTGTAACCTTTCCTTTACACCAGGACTCCAACATGCCAATCCACAGTCTATTTTCATGTTCGTTCTTATGGGGTATTAAACACTAACTCCATAAAACTACAGCAGCAGATACTCAATTGTCATTCAGACATGGTAAATTAATAAAAAATATGATATGAATTAGAATAAATGTCATATGCCAGTGTCCAAGTAGACACAATCTAGTCAATAGAAAAGCATATGCCAGTAACTGTACTAATAATTTAAAACCCCATCATCTATGGTCAGTCTTTGGGCCCTCAAGTCTTTCATTAGAGGTCTGCTTGGGTTTGAGCCTCTTACTGAGATGAACCCATCTTAAGACTCAGGTCAATCTACACACATGGACAGATAGCTACATGAGTTTTTGTTCAAGTCCAAGAGAGTAAAAACTATATTATGGTTCCATATCTTGTTATTATCAAGGCACTGAGAAGATTAATCAAACAAATCATAAGATTAATATATCTCCAAAATACAACAACGATAAGTTTGATAGATAAACTGGAAGGTAAATATGATGTAATTTGTATACATATTAAGGATTTCTTAGAGAATATAAAATATCCAACTGAGAACTTATTGGCTGGCAAAATTACCAACACAAAGGAATGAAGTAAAAAGTAAACATATTAGTCAGTGATGCACTGTTGAGATGGATTTTTATATGTCATAAATGTGCATGTGTAATAATATCTCAAAGCTATCCATGTCTTACAAATACAGTGAACAGTTTACTCTCAGGTTTTAAAAAATAACCTTCTCTGGTGGGAGATCTAACCCCAAGTTTCCACGTGAAAAGATGATACCATCTGCTTCATGCAGGATCTCATTAAAATGATTTAGTCCCTACAATAATAAATGAGAAAATAGAAAGTAGGATCTAAAGATTACACTCACGTATGGGAAATTCAATTTGTAAACAAGAGCTGACACACCTCAATCTCACCTCCACATTTTCAATTTTAGCAAAAATTTGTGTTTGATGGAGGTCTCCAAGTTTAGAGAGAAAGTCCCGTGCCTGCATAACAAAATGAATAGCCACTATCAACTCAGCAAGAGAAAACAAGAAAGGAGTGTCAAAACCCTGACCACAAAACCATTATGTGTTATGGCTAGAAGCTGATCTGTAAGAGCAAACATGGTAGAGGGACATAGTAGAGAAAGATTGACATAATATAATTGAGAAGAAAAAAACTAGCCACTTCAAGCTTAAAAACTCTTACATGGCGAACATCTTCTGCATGCCGGGTGTATGAAAGAGAAAGGAAGTCTATCTTGTTTCGAAAACCCCAAGTGGTTATAACCTGATATCAATCATTAGAAAATGATGAAGCACTTGACAAGAGAAGTAAGCACTGTGTTCCCAACAAGAAGTTATTACTACTTGTACAACTGCACAACCAAGATTTGCTGACACCATTTAAAAGATGGGAGTTAAATAGATATTTAACATTTTGTCTCAAAACTGTTACACAATTAAAATTTCATTTCAAGACAGATCGCATTAGGTGCAAGAAAACAGCAGACACCTTATAATATAAAATTGATCCTATCAGGGGAGGCAAAATCAAGCGAGAAGTCCACAGGTAACTAAAACACCTTCTCAAATTGTAGATTAGTCTCAGATAACATTTCAAATAAGAAGACCAATACCATATCCTACGGTATTCATGGACTAAAACCAATACTGATGAATGATAAGAAACAGGCTTAACACACTTCATAATGCCTTCGACAGGTTTAAGAAGCCCAAGTGAATCAAGTAGGAATACCAACCTCCTTATCTTTATCAGTTAGCGTAGGTAGGTCAATACGAATCTGAGAGACATGCAGAGTATACAGCGGGCCATCCAAGGTAGCTGAATTCTTTACCAGGCAAACCACATCTTCACCACTGATTTCAGTGACCTGGATCATCAAGTTGAAACTCCATGAGATACTTATTAGAACACAAAATTCTCATATAATTCAAACTAGAGACTAAATTATAGAGAGTTCCTAGGAGTCAAGCGTATGTTCATCATGTTGCTTATAGTTGAAATGGATAGGCAACTAGCAAGCTCAAGTAACTATTTTGTCATCCTAAAGAAGTGACAGGCACATGTTGCATGAACGGTTGGCAACTTATTATAACTAAAAATTTTCCTGTGCACCCTTCGGCTGCATAACCCATCTAGCATTCACTAAAGAATTCAGCCAAACCCAAATGTTGGCTTACCTCCAGCAAAACAGAAGTAGTTTCACTTCCTGTAAACAGATATTGACCAATAAAGATAGTGTCTTCTTTCTTCACCGCCTGCAAGAACATGCAATCAATCTTGGAATTAGAATGGAACCACATATCATATACCAAACATCCATATTTATCTCAGAATCTATAATTTTCATTTCAGAACTTGAGAGTAAACACACAGGGGGGGAGAGAGAGAGAGAGAGAGAGAACAGGCAGAGGAAATAAACAATAGGAGAAAATAAGGCACTCTCCATAAAAGTCTACCCTCCGAAGCAGGGTAATTAGATTCTAGATTTTAATTGAGTTTGGCAAGCAAAACCACCAAATAATGTTGCATTGTCATCAGAATATAAAAATGTCCATGGTTATCAGAAATCCCAAACTCACCACCTTTCATGTCCAATACTCTGTAAATAAGAGAATATTATTTATTTATTTTTTTGGAAAATAGTCTAGTATAACCAACAGTAGCTTTAGCTATTACTTGGTGACACATCCAATTGCCCAACCATTACAACCAAACAACAAACACAATGCCATGTTGAAACTACTATTTTAAGGAAATCCCCAGCATATTTGAAATTAAGGTCATTTTACTATACAAAACAGAAATGCCGCATTTAATGTAAAGAGGTTGTTGACCTTGGCCAATCCAGTAAAATTTATTGGCAGCAGATATGAAGTGGCTTCTTTATTTTGATCTGGAGTCAGCACAACAGTGGTATCTGCCTCAAGGGAAATAGGGTGCTCAGTTTTATTGACGACTTGTAACTCTGGACCCACCGTGTCCAGCATAACCTGATAATTAAGCCAAGTTGTGGGAAAAGAGAAAAAAGAAAAGTAGTAAGAATTGACAACTAAATGTACATAAAAAGGCTTACGTACCAACAACTGACACATTAGCTGCTAAAGTAAACAAACAACAGTTAAGTACATGTGCAAAGAACTTAGAAAGGCGTAGAGTGGAGCTTGTAGCATGAATACTTCTACAAGGGAACTATAAATATCAAACTCTAATGCCAAAACTTCTTAAACACCTCGCTAAAAGTGCCCAGCACTTCATGAAAAAATTCACTAACACAAATTGAACTTCATAAACGCATCTA
Organism: Bruguiera gymnorhiza; assembly: GCA_020883675.1. Classification (NCBI taxonomy): domain Eukaryota; kingdom Viridiplantae; phylum Streptophyta; class Magnoliopsida; order Malpighiales; family Rhizophoraceae; genus Bruguiera; species Bruguiera gymnorhiza. The sequence continues at coordinate 245,736 of JAIRCJ010000040.1, forward strand.
CTTTGTTCTCTGCAAGTCCTGTGAACTTACCATACATAGAAATCGACTTTTACGGCTAACAAGGGCAATGCAAGTTTAACAGGCTTTCAATAAATTCCAACCAGAGTGCAATTAGGAATCCTTAGATGAAGAGAGAATTGCTTGCTGCACCTAAACCATATTATATGAATTTATTGAAAGAATTAGACGAAGATTATGAGCCAGATATGGAGAAACACTTGTAAGGAACTGTCGCTGATGCAATAACAATATGGAACAGGAGTAACAGAAGTTTGATTACAAATCAAATGAAAAGGGAGAGAAAGCTTACTGCACAAAGCTTCTTGGTACGCTTGACTGCTGCTCTCAGGTTGTCCAATGTCTCTTGGTGATATTGAACGTGACCCCATGAGAAGTCAAATCGCGCCACTGAAGGAGAAGCATCGTAAGTTAATTAAGGGGAACAACCAAATGAGAATTTTCGACTTTGGATCAAAGTAATTGAAAACCAAGAATTAGAAGTGAGCCCATACCGGACATCCCCGCCTTCAAGCAATCAGAGATGATCTCAACGGTCCTTGATTTTGGACCAAGGGTTCCTACAATCTTAGTCATTGCAGGAAAGAAGCTCTGCACAAAACATTTCGTTTCGGCGTCATAATCTACGATAGTTGCCCATTGTCAGAAAAGAACGCCAAAGCCAAACATGTGTGGGAACAGAGATGTAGAAAGAGGGAAAAATAAAAATGCCAGCAAAATCAAGAATCCAAACCAAAAAAAAAAATAAAAAAAAGAACAAGTACGAGGAAATCAGAAGGTAACAGAAAAAATAAATAAATCAAGAAAGCCATTCTTCACATTTCTTGACGAAAGCATTTCTTGCTTTCCCTTCTTTCTCTCTCCACTCCCAAACATTTTCTTGACAGCCAAACAATCCTTTTTTTTTTGTTACTAAATTAATCTTCAGACAATCCAAAAGAGGAAAAGAAGAAGAGGAAGGATTATGAAGTAAGATAGAGTGAAAGAGAGGAAATGTCAACAATCAAAAAGAACCAGAGGTGCTTCTGAAATTCCTAGAACAATAAAAACGAAAATGTTGGATGACAGACGAGTGAAAGAAAGTAAGTAGATCTTTGCTCTTTAGTTAAAAGAACAGTAGCAGCAGCAGTAGCTTAGGCTTACTGGTTTTGATGGCTCGAGAAGGGAGGCCACCCTTATCGGCTCCTCCATAAGCAAATTGTAAGGATTCATGTTTCTTGAACAATCACGACTTCGATTCCACCGCTTCTCAAGCTGTAGCCTTTACCTTGGCAGTCACTATACAAAGATCTCGCAGACAGACAATACAGACAGAGAGAGAGAGAGGGAGAGCATGAGAGAGAGCGAGTAGACGGCGTGACCGTGAATTGGACCCATTTCATAGGATTTCCAACGGTCCCACCTTCGTCGCACATCTCTATTCATTCGAAGCATCAAATAACTGCAGCCGTCGATTCTAGATCTTATACAGGAGCTCACGAGAACTAGTATGAGAACGCCCTCAGCATAAAACTACTACAACTCGGGATTTGACCCGATGACGTTAGGAAAGTATCACTTGAAAACCCGTCGACTGCTTCTTCGTTTAATACGGTGGGTAAATTGATTTGACCATTTTTATAATCACAACGAACCAAAATAAAAGTAAAATTACTTGAACTCACAAATTGACTCAAACTTAGAAATAATTCAATCCGATTTAACCTAAAATATAAAATAATTAAAGAATAATTTAATTCAAAATAATCTGATATAAATTTATATAACTTAATTTATTTTCCAAAACTATACATAAAATACGTATAAAATAATAAATTAATTTTTAAATATAACTTAACCTTAATATCAGATAAAAAAAATTTAAATTATATAAAGGCGAATTTTAGAGAGCTTGACTGACTGTTTTATAGAAACAAAGTAATGCAGCTTCTAGTTTCAAAGACGACGTCGGCATTATAAAACAAAGTTCATTTAGTTCGACTTTAATGAGTTTAAATATTTTTATTCTTGGATTGGAACGTTGTGAAAAAAAGAATATTCTAAGATGCGAAGCACTAGTGCACCTACCGAAAACCCAAAACCACGTTCCGAACGAGAAATCATGGGATCATTCACAATTTGTCTGGGGGATGGAAAGGAACATGTAATGTCGAAGGTTCCTACTGCTTTTGCTTTTGGCTGCTTTTTTGACCTTCTGTGTTGTCGCGTTCTTGATTTTTAGGCTTATAAAAATGTCATCAATTAGCTTCCTATTGGCTTCTCGGTGCGTGGAAAGAAACAGGCATGAACCAATGCAGATAAAAGCTACACTAACGCGGGATGACAGCAAATTTATGTTTTGATACCATTTTAGGCACAGTGAAAAAAGTGAAAATGAGTAATTAAATGTCAAAACTCAATTTAACCTTCAAAAGTTTATAAAATGTACCAAACAAGAGGTACTAAGTATAGATAAATTATAATTACTAAAAAAATATTAAAATTTTTATTCGTAATAATTTTTTGATACTAAAAAATAATAATTGATATATTAACAAATAAATATAAATATTTAAATTCTTAAAATTAAGCCTAAATCTACACTTTTAATAATATTCAAGAACTTTTAATTAAACTTGAATATCTTAAAAATTACCAAATGAAGTATAAAATAAGACTAATAAAAAAAATAAAATATCTCCCGTTAGGCCATGCTTAGGCATGAGCTAGAATGGACTGTGCTTGGCACAGCCTGCGAGTCGGAGTCGGAGGCTCTTGATCCAACCCAAGCCCTGATATCACAGCCTGCTAATATTCATTGTGGTTCGTGTCTAACCACATCCTGCAGGAACTTTGCTTTTTTTTTTTTTTTTTTGATACTTTCTCTACTACTAAATTATTTATTATGGCTACTCGTGATTATTATGATCAAAATTTAAACGAGTCCCCTAAAGAGAAATACTGTTTCCACAAGATGTTCGTCATCAAAATTTTTATGTAAAATGCTGTTTAACCTAATTTTGAAAAAGTATCTAAAAACACTACTAAACCTGATGCTAATGGAAATATATTTTTCATATAAGTGTGAATTAATTTCTCTTCTCTGTAGTATTAATTATAAATAATTGCTTTCACATGTGATATATGGCGTAATAAATATAATTTGTCATTTATTTGTGTGACTTGTCATCATTTTGTTGGAATTTAAATGAAGAATTTCCAACGTGTAGAACATCATACGGGTACAAATATTTCTCAATATATTATGAATACCGTTTTGCAATGTGGTATTCAAGGGAATTTTTTTTTTCTATTTCTTCTGATAATGCTACTATTAATACTAGTGCTATTAATCTTTCAAAAATTCTTTATTTCAATTAGATGTGATCGTCATAGTTTAAATGTATGTGTTCAAGATGGTTTAATAGATTTTAATTTTCACATTAGTGCCATTAGAAATGTTATCCTTTCCATTCGTTCATCCGGTCGAAGAAATGAGGAATTTAAACGTATTTGTAATTATATTAATTTAAAAACAAAATGCTTGTTTTGGGTGTCCGAGTAGTAGGTGGAATTCTACTTATAAAATATTAGAAACTTGTTTTCCTTGTAGACGTGTTTTTACAATGTTTGTTGCTAATAATTAGCCAAGTCTGAACATTTTACCGACATTAATTGGCAAAATGTTGAAATTATTTGTAATTTTTTGAAAAAAAAATTATCTTGCAACTAATACAATTTCTGGTGTTCATTATCCAATTACTACAAGAATAACCTTTTTGACTTATGCATTAGTTAACTGGAATTGCGAGATTAATTTTTTAAGATTGTATATCATAAAAGTTTGTTAAATATATGTTATTAATATTATATGAAGAATAAATCTTGGTCAATTTTACGTGGCTTATCCTAATCAATTTTAAATGATTTGTAGTTTTGAAATGTAATTTTGTTCAATCAATTTGCTATAATTTTATTTTGTAAACATTATAATTGGAACCTACACATAGAGCCCTTTTTTATACTCAATTAGAGACTTTTATACTACATGAACAACTCTTTATTCTACGTAAGAAACCTTTTAGCTAACTCATTTTACATCAATTTGTACATTTCTTTTTAATTCTACTCATAAGACCGTTAGCTCTTTTTTTTTATTTATTTTTTATATATCATTCCCCACCATTTCAAGTTTTAATCTCTTTTTTATGAAAATTTAATATGTGAGAATGTTATAAGTTCCAATAGGTAAAACATTATTTGTGCAAGTTCAACTCATCAAAATAAGAGTATTTTGTTGAGGAACAACTATATTCTATTAATAGTGAATTTAAATATATTTATTGAAGTTTAACACAACTTATGAGTTTAAAGAGAGATAAAATTAAGAAACATACAAATACTTAATAGTGATAAAGATGAGACAAATCAAGAGTATGAAATAAAAGGAAGTGGAGGAAGTTAAATGGGCTACTTAGGTTTTCATTTATAGTTTAAAATGTTAATTTAACCTTTGTAAAATTGTTATATTTATTTTTTTAGAATTTTTTTATAAGTATAGGGTTACTATTTAAAATTATAAATAGAGATTATATATATGTCATCTTTTTTTTTTTTTAATATTGCATTGAAAACTTTTTACACTATATATGTTTATTATAGAGTCTCTTAGTTTGATGTTTTAGACTTCTAAGGATGTTAGGTTACTTTTTTCAATATTATAAATGAAACTTACATATGGACTTTTTTTTAATACTACATACGGTAATGTTATACTACATTGAGAAAGGTTACTTTCGTAAAAATTATTCATGTAGCATCCTTTTATACGACATTGAGAACGTTATAAAATGCTTTGTTGGTATATACTTTAATATATTATAAAATGTTTCGTTGGTAGTATAAATGCAGTAGATGTAGTATATAAGAGAAGTGGACATTATATTATAAAATTAAAAAAAAAAAGCAAACATTTAGTAAAATATTATGTAGCAATAATGAATATAAAAAGTGGTATAGTTTTAGTATGCAAATCGGGAGACATTTCACTATTAGATATATTGATGCATTTGATAGTATTGAAATTGATATTTTATATTATATATTAATCTTTTATACAATACAAAATCCTTTTTTATATCTTATATTTATAATCTTTATTCTATACACGGGCATTTTGTACAAAATATAAGACTTATCTACAACATAAATTTCCTTATGTACCACATATTTGACTTTTATATGATACTTAATAATTTTTATATATGAATTTTATTTTATATTACAACAATGATTATTTATGTCACATTATTGGTTTTTACACTATACATAATCTCTTTATACAATAAAAGTGAATACAACATCGATGATCTTTTTTACTATATAAATAGTTTTTTTTTATTTATTTATGTGTTAGCTAACTAAAATTGAAAGATTAATTTTTTGACATTATACACCATAAAACTTGGTGAAAAATATGCCATTAATATTATTTGAAAAATAAATCTTTATTCATAAAAAGACCTTAAGTAGAAAGTGTATAGTACACTTTACTAATTAATAAGATAATATGTATTTGATATAATTAAGGACAAGTTGGAGAGAGTTAAAATTTTTTTCTTACTAAAAATATATGTTATAGAGAAAGTGTAAAAAATTGTAGTCATTTATATTAATAAAAATGCGTTATAAGCACTTTGAAAAATATGTTTGACAACTTTTTAAACTTTGAAAAATGAACATAATACAAAATTTCCATTGATTCTCATAGTATGAGATTCTTAGATTGCGATTAATGTATTATTCAGTATAGTGATATCATCTAAATTATGAGAAAAATATGATTTGCTAATAATTAATTTATTGCTATTTTTGGAGATCTTTAAGGGCAAATATGATCCCATTTATTTAATCCTACATTGATTTTAGAGCATTTTTAGATTGATTCTAGCATGAAAAAGACATGAAAATTATTGTTTAAGTTTTTCTTTATTATTTTATATGTAATTTTCGTATATATTTGAGCTGATATATTTAGACATTTGTTTCTCTTATATATGTTATTATTTTTTTAGGACATTTTGCATGCGATGTGATACTGAAATGTACAATATATTGTAAAAATTTCATATTTTTTAATTGTGTATTTTGTGAGAAAAAATTTTTCTTGTTGTATGTTATTTTCCAAAATTAACACTAAAAATGACAATTTTAAGACACAAAATTTATAAGTATAGAAAGTACTTGTCATATGCTTTCTAATTATATATTATTTATTAATTTTAAATGTACCAATTTAGAATAATTAAGTATTAAAGTTTTAAATTGAATATGAAATTTTAAGAAGATGAACATTATTGATAACAAATTCCAATCTTATGTGTTTAGATGACTTTTCAAACACATATTTAATATATTCTTTTTAAAAACTAACCACGCCAATGAATTAAGGAAATCAAATTATGATATGTATCAAAATATTACAATTACTTAAACAATAGTGAGTGCATTGTACTCTTTGGGCAAATAAGTGAAACCAAATGTCTTTTTAATTGATTTGGTGTAGGCAAAACTACTAATACATATGATAATTACCATTAAAAAGTTATCATGTGGCAAAGTTAATCAAAGTAAAAGAAAAAAGTCATTATGACTTCATATTCCATTAGCCAATTAGAGAGTATCATGTGTCGCATGATAGTTAATAAAAATTTGTCAATTTATATTATTTTTTGACTATTATGAAAAAAATTATTTTTTAAAAAATTCATTATAATTAATAAGAATATCAAAAAATATATAAAATTTGAATCCAAAGTTTTATAAATTTATACTTTACAAGATTTTAATATTATTTTTCATAAAATGGCAAATTATAAAAATGATATATATTTTTTTAGTGTTAGTAATTTCTAATATCCTTTTAGGGGTCAATTGATTTATAATTTAGAACCAAAATTAGAGTTAAATAACATAAAAAATAGAGTAGTAAATTTTATAATATATTTAGTTTATTCTAGAATCAAACTCAAATTTCCTTTTTAGCCTTTTAGTTAAATTTAAAATCAAAATTAGAATAAAAAATTAAATAATAATAATATAATTAAAATATATTTAATAACCATAAAAATATAAATATAATTTATATTAAATAATTTGTCTAGTAATAATGATATTTATAATAATAATAGTTTAAGTTAGTAAATTATTATAATATATTTAATTACAATAAAAGTGTAAATAAAAATTATATTAATAAATTTGTTTGATACTAATGATATTTATCATAACAATAATTAAATTAATAATCATAAATATAAAAATTTAAAATAAATATATTAATATAAAAATGTTATAATAAAATATAATTTATTAATTGATAATTTAAATATTTAATAATTTTTATAATTTATTATTATAGTACTAATAATAATAATATTATTACACTATATATAGACATATATAACTATTATTGATAATTTAATTATTATCATAATTTAAAAATATTTAATATAAAAATATTTATTATTATTATTTATTTTTATTAATATTTTATTTATAAAATTTATTTGTTGTATTTATTTTATATAAATATATTATATTAATATTTTATTATATTTTATCTATTTTGTAGAGAAATAAAAGAAGGAATAACAATGTGATTAATTAGGAGGAGTAGGGAAATGATGATTTTCATTTATAAAGAAATCTCATCATCATAAATATGAAAATAGGAATGAAATGTTCCTTTACTAGACACTAAGAATGAAAATCACCTATTCACATTCCCTAATAAAACTATTCTTAATCAACCGCCCCTTTAAAAATCATGTCTTAGCTCCTAGAACAGGTGCAATAACAATTTTACATAATCTTAAGGCAAAAATTTATTAAGTATAAGATCAAAGCCAGAGCTGAGAAAAGGTTTCCTGGTTTTGACATCAGTGCAATTTAATTACCTTTGGTTGACATACAAAAAATACACAGCATTCAAAACATGGGTAGATTGCATGATATGTGGCATGCATGTTTACATGGAAAATCTAAAGGACTCTCTTTCAGATAATTGATATCAAAATAAGCCACTCAATGCATAGGCCCATGGTTCCCAATTTAGCTGAATCTGTTCGATTAAACAGAAAATCAAGTATAAATTGTTACGAGTAGAAGAGTGTTTACCTCAATTTTGTCGTAATATTTCTTGGAGGTAAGCCCAATTCAAAGCTCGACTGAGGGGAATTTCGTATTCCGTGCAAGGACAGTGCAGTGATAATAAAACGAGATGAGTCTGAAATAGAATTGATGCCACCATGCAACTTCTTCCTGGACTCTCATTGTTCACATGAACTAAAGTTCTTGGAATGAAAAGGTGACAAATAAATATGATCTCGGAGAAGAGAATGTTAAATAAACAATAGTTCCTCCCACAGAATGTTCACATTCAAATATTATTTGGACGAGGGAAGAGCGGAGAAAGGGTGAGACACTTGCAATAAGTTGTGGGAAAATGCCACTCGAACCCAAAGCTAGCTGGTTCTCCCCGAAATCTGTTTGAGGCGCAGCGGTTGACTGAACATCTAGGGATAGAGCTTATAAATGTATAAAATTATATTCATCTATCTCTAAGGAACTTGGCAAAATAGGCCCGTAACTTTGGGAGAAGAGGTGCCTGCCCCCTGGCGAAGGGGGGCTGCGGTGAACAAAGCGTTCTATGATCAAAAAGATAATTCATTTAATTTGCGCATTATTTGAACACAATAAAGGCAGACATTAGCAAAGAGGACTTTTCTCACCTTTGACCTTTCCAGCCTTCCCCAGGTTCTGCTCCAGCTTCATTCTAATCAGCAGGTACCTCGTTCTCCTCTGCAATCGTGATGGTTCATCTAGGCCGGTTTATTCTTTTGCCTTCTCCTGTTCTTCCTCTTCTTATTTCTCCTGGTTGGGCCATCCTCGTCCGCATTCCTTCCATTGCCTCCAGCACCAATTACTGAAGACTTTTTGCCATGCGCGTCTGTGGAATCAACCCTCCCTGAAGAATATTTATTAACTGCTTTATGCAGAACATTCCTAGAGACCAGTTTGCCACTCGATTCATTCCCAATCCCCTCGCTTGAAGAGTGAGCAACCAGCTTCTTGGACGGTTTGTAATGTGATTTTGAATCTGGCTTGTGCTTATTCCTAAGGGATATCTTGCTGCCCTTTTTCCTCTTTAGCGAGGCAATCATTACAGACCCACTATCTCTATCTTTATTAGAGAGAGAGGACTTTCTGGATTCCTGATGTCTTGCTTTCTTTCCAGTCCCTCTAATATTGATCTCTCATCCACGACAGTTCGAGAAGGCAAGTTCGGTAAATCTAGCGCTCAATGGAAGACCAGTCTACCATGAATATGCGAAGCAAGCTCAAAGAAAAACATCTAACCAACCAGGATCGCCAAACCCATTTCTTGCATTTTATTCAAGAACGATCAAAACAAGGCAATTAAGGAAGGCACGCGGAAGATAATCAAAACCCAAGAATTCAAACCCAATTTCTTGCACACCCAAAACCAATTATGATCAAAAGACACAATAAAAAATGACATACAAAGAATGGCAAGCAAAAGAAACGCCGCAATAACAGGCTGAAAGGATTGATCAAAGTAAAGGTACCTGAGGAACTACAGAATAAAATAATAATAAAACAAGTTCCTGTATGCAGGACTTTCGGTAAAATCATAATGTTGTCTGCTATTTGGCGGTTAGGCACAAAACTTGTCTGCGTTGGAGCCACCCACTTTGGAAGGATTGGTTTCAACCTATTAACTGTAACTTTTGTGAGTATCTTGTAATTCACATTGCATAAACTAATTGGTTGAAACTCATTGATTTGAATTGGATTTTCAAAGCTCCATTAACAATTTTAAGGGGAAAATTTTGAAACAAAATACCTAACAATCCCTTGCTCTCCACATTTTTTGGTAAGAAATTGCTTGGAATCCATCCACTTTAGGAGCTTTAAAGGAGTTCACATTAAAAAGGACTTACTTCACCTTAGATTTTGTAAAAGGCCGATTTAGGTGATGCTGCTCCCATGATTCTAACCTGGCAAAGCACTTTGACATAAACCTAGGATCAACTTGTATTAGGGAGTTGTCTTTGGCATACAACTACTAAAAGTAGCTACAGGTCATCCTCTATAAATCTACCTCCTTAAAAACCCATATCCCCTAATCATCTTTTAGACTCTCGATTGTATTTCTCTTCCTTAGGATTATTGTTAATGTATAAAAGTACTTAGTGTTCCTATGACCATTAGAAATCTAGTAAGCCTTAGATTTTTGGAACCACAGGACTTCTTTTATTTTATAACATTGGCAAGCTGCAGCGATAACTTCTATTCCAAGGCAATTGGGCCCAAGGTATATTTTCTCTTCAAAGCAACTTGACAACCCTAGATTTTATTCAATATACATTTATTGCAACAAAGATGTTGCCAAACACCTGGCGATTCTAATTCCTTAGAGAGATTGAGAAGTCGTCTAGCACTTTTGATCGTGGTACTAAGTAATTATAACTTTTTTCCATAAAATTAAAAAATTTATCATGTAATAGTCAAGCCCCTTTGAAGAGAATGGGTTTACTATTGGAGTCCATAAGTATTTGTCCGGCTAACTTGACAAGGGCTTATATTCAGAATTTATGCAAGGTAAGTGACATATAGTTGCTTATGCCAGGTGAGCTGTCATTGAATATTACAAACAACTTTATCTAGTTTACAAGTGATATGTGTTTGTGGTGATCAACCTTGGACCCATTTATATTTTAGTCTAAGGTATCTTAAGTCAATGAAAGCCATGTCCTTTAATTAGTAAGCAAATAACTTCCATTTATAGTGGCACACAGTAGCCCCTTCATGCTTCTCATTGAAGGATTTAATAGAGTTAAAATCCCCTGCAATCATCCATGAAAGAGAAATAGATGTTCCTAATAATTTTTACTTTGCCTATAGTTACCTATTCCTGGTCTTATCATGGGGGTTTGAATAGACTGAGTTGAATACCAAGGGCTATGGCTTGGAGCATAATTGAGGCGAATATAAATTGCTCCATTTGCTCTATGACACATAATTGAATTCCTTTCATATTCCAAAGAAGTTAGATACTGCTATTAAAACCATGAGCTTCTTCCTTTAGGACTATTGTGAATCTAATTTCCTTGCAGACATTGTTTTACTTTAAGACCACTAATGCATGGTTTTATAAGAACCATTACAATTCTAGATTAAAAAAATACAAAAAGGAAAAACAAAAACTAAACATTCCCACTAGTCTTAATTAGCCTACATAGTTGAATCCTTTAGTCCTTATTTGTGATGAGAATCTAAGTCATGGGAGACTTTTCAACTTGTAAACTAGACCTAAGTCTAGGGTGGGGGAATCTTCATAGTCTATACTAGTTCTAAACTCAACATTTAGTATAGAGGGCTAGCCCAATAGGCCTAGAGTAGAGGCCTCAACCTTATCGAGTTGTGATCTATCCCCTACATCCCATGCCATGCCTTGTGATGCACTGTTAAGCTCCCTAATGATGTGTATGGGATCTGAAGCCTCTAAATTAACAATAGCTTTCTCTTAAACCTCAGTGGACCCCTATATGATTTATTTCCTCAAATTCCTAGTTGGACTTAGATGGCGTAGCCTAAAACTCTTTGCCAAATCAGTTTTTGGTTATGCATTTTTATTCCCCCTTATATACCTACTTTGATCTCGAGGCAAATAGTCCTTTGCCCTATTCCCTAAAATTTTGGTCCTTATTAGTTCATTTTGTCTCATGTATTGACCCACTAAGGTAAAGCCCTGTGTCTTTTTCATATATATAATCCCCTTATCACAACATTGCACCATGACCACCGAAGTTGACTTTACTATTTGCCTAACTCTATTGCCAAGCTTCTAAAGAACTTGATAATGACAATACTTAACCACTAGGTTTGGTAGCCAGATCCAAACAACACCTGGTCTATCTTAGTCTCCTCTGGATCAAAATCTAGCCACCATTTAAACACTGTTAGGTAATGTCTAACCATTACCTATGGGCCACCATTCACCATAAACTTATGGTCTTTCTTATTATTTAGCTTGGTTAAGAAAAACTCATTGCCAAGATTAATGATTAAAGTTATTGCAGACAATAATAAATAAAAGTGTAGCTAAGAATCTTGCCTAACAACTTGACTATGATTGTCCATTTCCATGGTGCTCTTATTTCAGTTTTATCTGCAACAGATAGGTTAAGCTTAAGGCAATCTCGAGGTCATATGTTATCTTTATCATTAGACATTAGCATTTTATCCTTTTTTTTAACATGCCATTTTCCAACTTTGTTGCAAATGGAATCACTCGTGAATGGAAGAAAAAGGCATCTTGGTAGGAAATTTGACAACACTTCTCCTCATAAGTTATATCTCTAATGCTAGGACCAAGTTTGCCATAAGTGTGTTGGGCTCATTGGTCCCTTCTTATGTAGATATATAACCCAAAGTCTTTTACTTTATTTTAGTATTTTTGGGGGCTATAACCCAAAATAATTAAAGTGGGTATAAATACCCCTTTTAGCTGGAAAACTTAGCTAGCCAATTGTGAGGAAAAAAAAAAGGGTTGCCAAAAAAAAGAGAGAAAAAGAGGAAGGCCATTGAATGAGAGGAAGGGAAAAAAAATAGTGTTCTTTGATCTTACATTTGGAAAGGATATCAGTGTTCAATCAAGTTAAAACTTGGATAGTTGATATAAAATGTTTGGTTCTTAATTTTGAATGGTAAAGATTGTGTTTCAAGTACTATAAGTACTGCTTCTCTTCAATTTTCGTTGGTTTATACTCTGGGTGATTTTTTGCATGCAGTTTTGATCAACCGTGTAATTTGAGGTTTGTTTGTGGTCCGATCAATCTGATTTTTTTGTTAGTACTTAAAGGCCACATATATTTTCTTTGTGGATGGTTGGATTGGGCTTTTATGAACTATAAGATTAGGTTTTTCTATTAAAGCCGAGACCTCTTAATTCTGCTAGTAAGGGACATCTGGGAGTTCATTTTGAACAGTTGGATTATTGCCTTGAGGTCTACTTGTTGAGTTGTAGTTGACAACATGTGGTTGGCCTATTTTGCTTAACTCATTAGTCTCTCTTTTAGTCCAAATTGAATTTTGTTCAATTTGTTTGATGTAATTGAGGTTGTGTACCTTTATTGCACTCACTTGATTATAGTAAAGTTGACCTCTAGCTCAAAGTGTCTTGTGGTTTTTCCCTTTTTTTGATTTAAAGGGGTTTTCATGTAAAAATTAATATGTTCTCTTGTGTGATTTATTTGGATTGCCATTTTTGTTATTTAATCATCTTTTCATAGGTTTAAGCAAGCAAAAGAAGTTTCTTGGGCTATTTATACTCTGCTGCCCTCTTCTCCCATTAAAGTGGTATCAGAGTTAAGTTAGTGTATTTGGCTTGTTTGAACGATGAAGTTGAATGCAAATAAATTGGTTTGTTTGAATGACACAAATTATCATATATGGAAAAGTAAAATGAAAGATCTTCTATTTGTAAAGAAATTGCATTTGCCAGTGTTTACTACTACAAAACCTAAGTTTAAGACTAATGAATAATGAGAATTTGAGCATAAACAAATTTATGGTTTTAGACGACAATTTGTTGATGATAATGTTTATAATTACATTTTCAATGAGGCACATGCATAGACTTTGTGGAGCAAATTTGAGACTTTGTATGCTTCAAAGTTTGGTAATAACAAGTTGTTCTTGTTAAAGAAAATGATGCAGTTGAGATATAATAAAGGAAGTTTAGTTGCTGACCACTTGAATGAGTATCAGGGTCTCATTGATTAGCTGTTAAGCATAGGCAGTAAGTTTGATGAAGAGGTTTTTAGGTTATAGTTATTTACTATCTTACTTGATTCTTGGGAGACTTTTTGATCTCTCTTACTAATTCTGCCTCTGGTAGTGTTTTATCATTGGAACTTGTAAAGGGTAGTGTATTGAATGAAGAGATGAGAAGAAAATCTTAGGGTTCATCATCATCCACATCAAAGGTTTTAATTATTGAAAATAGGGGGAGTAGTCAAGAAAAAGGAAATGGTAAAAAGGGTAGAAGTAAGAGTTAGAGCAAGTTAATATTTAAGTACAAGAATGTCCAGTGTTATTATTGTAGGAAAATGGGTCATATTCAAGGAAAGTGCTACAAGTTCAAGAGAGAAAATAAAAATAACAGTGATAAATATGAGAAGAAGAATGTGAGAAATGATTGTGTTGCTACTATATCCACTTCTGGTACTAATGACCTCATTATTGTTTGTGACGAGGATGTGATTAATCTAACATCTTATGAGATTGATTAGGTTATAGATAGTGATCTTTCTCTTCATGTTACTTTAAGAATGGAATTCTTCACAACATATGCTTTTAGTGATTTTGGAGTTTTGAAGATGGGTAATAATGACTTAGTAAAGATCATTAGCATTAGTGATGTTTGCTTAAAGACTAGCAATGGAGTACAACTGACATTAAAGGGTGTTAGACATGTTCCTGATATCCATTTGAATTTGATTTCAATGGGAAAGCTAGATGATAAAGGCTTTTGTAGTACCTTAGATGATGGCTAGTGGAAGCTTACCAGAGGCTCCCTAAATGTGGCATGAGGTAGGAAATACTTCAGTTTATATCTTATGCAAGTTGTTATCTTTAAAGATGTTGTAAATGCAGTAGAGAATAATAATTCCATTGAATTATGATATAAGCGGTTTAGTTACATGAGTGAAAAGGGGATGAATTGTTTGGTAAGAAAGAACCAACTTCCAAATATAAAGAGTACAGTTTTAAAGAAGCGTCCTCATTATTTTGTTAGGAAACAAAATATAGTTACATTTAAGAGTCACTCACCTTTAAGGAAATCAGAGTTGTTTGAATTGGTGCATTCTGATGTGTATGGTCCTTTGAAGGTACACTCATTTGGTGATACCTTGTATTTTATGACTTTTATTAATGATCACTTAAGGAAGCTTTAGGTTTATGCTTTAAAGACTAAACATTAAGTCTTTGATGTATTTAAACAATTTCATGCCTTTGTTGAGAGACAAATTGGTAAGAAGCTGAAATGTGTTCATATTGATAATGGTGGTGAGTACAGTTGTCCATTTGATGAGTATTATAGAAAGTATGAGATTAGACACTAGAGGACACCTCCCAAGTCACCACAGTTGAATGGTTTAGTAGAAAGGATGAACAAAATGTTGATTAAAAGGATCAAATGTCTTCTCTCAAATGCAAAATTACTTAGATCTTTTTGAGGTGAAGCCTAAAATATAGTGACACATGTAATTAATCTATCTCTTAGTGTTCCGCTACAAGGTGATGTTCCAAAAAGAGTTTGGTTTGGCAAGGAAGTTTCTTATGACCATTTATGAGTCTTTGGTTGTAAGGCTTTTGTTCATGTTCTTAAAGATGAAAGAGGGAAGTTAGATGTGAAGACTTAACAATGTATCTTTCTTGGTTATGGTGAAGATGACTTTGGGTACCGTTTGTATGATTTGGTTAAGAAAAAGCTTAAAAGGAGTAGAGATGTTGTGTTCATTGAGAATCAAAACATTAAAGACATTAAGAAGTCAACTCCTCAGGCTAATGATAATTCTGTTGATATTGTTCCACTTCCTCAGACACCTTTAAGTGATCTGGTTGATATTCATAACGATGTTTAAGAACATGATGAGAATGTTCAATATGATCATAATATGCAGGGTGTAGGTGATATTGATGCTCCCATAGAAGAACATCTACACACATTTCCATCTCTATTTCAGCCACGAAAGTCCAATAGAATTCTAGTGTCTTTTACTCGATACTCTCTTGATGACTTTGTGATATTAACTGATGGGGCAGAACTTGAGTGCTAAAAAGAAGTAGTTGAAAGTGAGCACAGACAACAATAGATAGATGCTATGATAGATGAGATGAAATTCTTATATGATAACTCTACTTATGAGTTAGTAAAGTTATATGAAGGTAAGAGGGCCTTGAAAAATCAGTGGATTTACAAAATAAAGTAAGAAGAAAATACTTCATGTCCACGATATAAAGCCAGATTGGCTATCAAGGGATTCAATCAGAAACAAGGCATTGACTTTGAAGAGATCTTTTCACCGGTGGTAAAAATGTCTTCCATTCGAGTTATGTTGAGTTTGGATGCTAGCCGGGACTTAGAGATTGAGTAGATGGATGTGAAAACAACTTTTCTACATGGTGACTTGGAAGAAGAAATTTATATGGAATAACCATAGGGTTTTGAGGTGAAAGGAAAAGAGGTTTATGTGTGTAGGCTGAAGAAAAGTTTGTATAGCTTCAAATAAACTCTAAGACAATGGTATAAGAAGTTTGAGTTTGTTATGGGGGAGCAAGGCTATGAAAAGACTACTTTTGATCATTGTGTTTTTGTTCAGAGAATTATTAATGATGATTTTATCATTTTACTACTTTATGTTGATGATATGCTTATTGTTGGTCATAATGCTTCTATAATTGACAAGTTGAAGTAAGAGTTGAGCAAGTCCTTTGCTATGAAGGACTTGGGGCCAGCAAAGAAGATCCTCAGTATGTTAATCACTCAAGATAGGAAAAAGAAAAGGCTGTATCTATCCCAAAAATAGTACATTGAAAAGGTGTTTTAGAGGTTTAACATGGATAAGGCTAAAGTGGTGAGCACTCCTTTTACTACACACATTAAATTATACATTAACCAATGTCCTTCCATAGAGAAAGAGAAGGAAAAGATGCAAAGGGTTCCTTTTGTATAAGCTATGGGCAATTTAATGTATGCAATGGTGTGCATAAGGCTTGATATAGCTCATGTAGTTGGCACAGTTAGTCGGTTCCTTTCAAATCTTAGTAAAGAGCATTGGAATGCAGTGAAGTGGATAATGAGATATTTGCAAGGCTCCACTGATTTGAGACTTTGTTTTAGGAGTGATAAGTTTATTCTTACTAGATTCATAAATTTAGATATAACAAGTAACATTAACTCCAACTAGTTTACTTCAAGTTATGTGATTACTCTCATAAGAGGAGCAGTGAGTTGACAATCTTGATTGCAAAAGTGTGTTGTATTGTCCACTATAGAGGTAGATTTTATTGCAATAACTGAGGTGTCTAAAGAGTTGCTTTGGATAAAAAGGTTTATGAAGGAATTTAGTTTTGAACAATCAAATTATGTGTTGTCTTGTGATAGCCAGAGTGTCATCCATCTTGGTAAGAATCCAACTTTTCATGCTGAATCAAAACATATTGATGTGCGGTATCATTGAATATAAGATGTTCTTGATTCTAAATAGTTGACACTTAAAAAGATTCATACAGATGATAATGTTACTGATATGATGGCTAAGGTATTGTCAAAATGGAAATTTAAGTTATGTTGTGCATTGGCCAAGATGACCAATATCTCTACATAGTCAGGAAGGGCAGAATTGTTGGACTCATTGGCCCCTTCTTATGTGGATATATAGCTCAAAGTCTTTTACTTTATTTTAGTATTTTTAGGGGCTATAACCCAAAATAATTAAAGTGGGTATAAATACCCCTTTTGGTTGGAAAACCTAGCTAGCTGGTTGTAATGAAAACAAAGGGTTGCTTAAAGAGAGAGAGAGAAAATGAGGGAGGCCGTTGAAAGAGAGGAAGGAAAAAAAATAATGTTCTTTGATCTTATGTTTGGAAAAGATATTGGTGTTCGATCAAGTTAAAACTTGGATAATTGATAGAGTATGTTTGGTTCTTAATTATGAATGGTGGAGATTGTGTTTTAAGTATAGTAAGTTCTGCTTCTCTTTAATTTTTGTTGGTTTATACTTTGGGTGATTTTTTGTGTGCAGTTTTGACCACTGTGTAATCGGAGGATTGTTTGTAGTCTGATCAAGCTGATTTTTGGTCAGTAGTTAGAGGACATATATATCTTCTTTGTGGACGATTGGATTAGAATTTTGTGAACTATAAGGACTAGTTTTTCCATTAAAACTGAGGCCTCTCAATTCTGTTAGTAAAGGACATTTGGAAGTTCATTTTGAACAGTTGGATTATTATCTTGAGGTCTACTTGTTGAGTTGTAGTTGATAACATGTGGTTAGCCTATTTTGCTCAACTTATTAGTCTTTCTTTTAGTCCAAATTGATTTTTGTTCAATTTGTTTGATGTAATTGAAGTTGTGTACCTTTATTATACTCACTTGATTATAGTGGAATTGACCTTTAGTTTGGAGTGTCTAGTGGTTTTTCCCTTTTCTTGATTTGGAGTGGTTTTCCACATAAAAATTGGTTTGTTCTCTTATATGATTTATTGGGATTGTCATTTTTGTTATTCAATCATCTCTTTCTCAGGTTCAAGCAAGTAGGAGAAGTTTTCTGAGTTATTTATACTCTACTGCCCCCTTCTCCCATCAAAGTGAACTTCACTTTCTTATTGCTTCACACCAATTAATTAGTCTCTTTGGGTGATCTTAGAGAGTTCCCTTTATTTGATACTTTGATTTATGCTTAATTCTTTTTATGGATTAGCCGAATAACTAGGTACAATTAATATCTTTTTGAGATTAATTACTGGTTTTGTAAGGCTTTTGAATGCAACATTAATGATATAAGCTAGTTACAAGAAGCATGTGCAAGAGCACTATGTTCATGATAAGTAGTCATTTATACTTTGGCCAAACTGCTTGTTTTAATCAAGAATAGTTAATCCAAGATGAGGAGGGTTAATAAAAAAAACATATTTTTTCAAATTTTTTTCTAATCTAGCATGAACTTTTTTTTTTCCAAATATAACATAAATTCTGAATTTACGTATAAATTCAATCCATCATTAATAGGTTGAGACAAAAACTATTAAATTGCTTATGTGGCACATAACATTAGAGACTGTAAGGTGCATGTAAACATAAAAAAAAAAAAACTAGAAATAAAAATTAAAAATGTACAAATATCCCCTAGCATTATTATCTCCCCCCTTTACATGACTTATTATCTCTCTAAACTTAAATGTAATACAAAAGAGCCAATAAAAAGTATATTTAAATGTTAATTCACTTGATTTTGCCTTTAATTTAATTTTGAAGAGGGTTCAAGAGAGAAACAACTGAATTCTTTGTTAGCAAGAGTGAGACTTGTAATTTTTGGATTAACAATAAAAGGAAATGTCCTTAACAGTTAGTAAATGCAATTTGTTCATTCATAAACCCAATTGCAAGCCATTTTAAACCAAAATTTGGACTCATTTGGGTACATTTCTAAATTGACCTAGAACTTTTATTTTCTCTTTGAGTCATTTTATCATACATATACCATACTTTTAATTGAAAACTAAGAAGAAGTGTCCCTTGAAGGAGAGATAGAGAATCGGAAGTTGGTTTCCTTTTTGATAGAGTTTGTTGGTGTTCATATTGATTTTGGGGTCATGGGCTTGTGATGGTGACAAGCAGCACTAGAAGATTCTTTATTATGATTGTGCCTTATAAAGCCTAAATTATTGGAATTTTGAAACAAATATTAATTGAGTTTTTGAAAAACATTGGTTTTAAACATTGCAACTTTGAAGGTAAATTTATTGTTCAAATTTCAGTTATGGTAATTATAAGATGTAATAGAAATGGATCTTCTTTAGCAATCTTTTAACACTTCTTTTCTTTCTTTATTTAACTCCTTTTGTAAACTTGTCATGTAGATAAATATGGGACTCCATTACATGTATTTCTTTATAAGCAAGTAATTAACCAAAGTAGTAATATTGGGTTTCTTGCTATTTTGGAGAAAGTACTATTATAAGCTTGTAGATTGACATTAAGTATGGTCTGTATGTAATTTTGTACTTTAACCTTTGTAATTACTTTACATATATAAGAAATACAAATAAAAAGGGTGTGGTGTTGCCCCAAAATTCTCTTTGCTTTTTTTCTTCTGCTTTTTGAAGTTATTAGTTTTTAATTTAGTAGAAATATCTCTTTTATAATAACTTTGTTGTTCTTTAACTTTATGCTCCATGTCTATTAATCAACCAACAAAGAGTGATAGTAGGGCAATTAAGGTTCTTAAAGGAACTTGTGATTAAGTTAAAACATAAAAAGAAACATAAGAGGATTAAGGGATTGAGTGTAAACAGTTATGATTACAAACTTAAGAGATTTTCTTTCAAACTTAAATATGTCTGAAAGGCTTTTGTCAACTTTACCCTTTTGCCATTGCTAAAAGTCTTAAGAGAAAACTATATTTATAGATAGTGATTATAAAGGCCTATGTTAAAACATATGATTTCTAGGAGGTCTTTAAACATGAAGGAGAATCTCATGCCTTTCCTATAAATCCTATAGTTATTTAGTTGAAGAATCATAATGGATAAGTGGTGAAGCAGTTTTAAGGTACTCTTTTACATTCATTTAGTTGTAATTGAGGTGATTTTTAATTAGATTATATACTATGAAATTGCAAAAGTAACTTAAGATAGGCTTAAATAAGAGTATAGAAGCAATGACAAAACCAAGAATATGCAACTCTAGAATCTCAAAAGAGAGTTTGAGGTTCCAAGGATGAGAGACTCAGAGACCATCAAGTACAATGATAGGCTTACAAAGATTGCCAATGAAGTCAGGCTACTTAGTGATGAACTAACTAACAAGAGGATTGTGGAGAAAATCCTTCTTAGTGTGTCTGAGAGATTTAAAGTTAAAATCTCTTCATTAGAAGACTTTAAAGATATAAACAAGGTCATAGTATCTGAACTAATCAATGCTCTCCAAACTTAAGAGTAAAGGAGAATTTTTAGACAAATAAGAGTTATAGAAAGTCCCGAATAATGAACATGATTTAAAGGAGCTTTTCTAGCAACATTTAAAAGCAAAAGTCAATTTAAAAAGCCATAAGCTAACAAGTTTGAAGGCAAAGATGGTTAGTGCAATAAAGGAGGAAATATGACATAGATTCCTTGTAATCTTTTCTTTTGATGAAATATATTCATTTTTTGGAACTACCAACAAAAAGAGAAAGGTATAGATTCTTGATCAATAAGCACAAATAAGACTTTTGTAGGAAATATGTTGTGTGTGATATGTGATAGACATAGATTTGTGCTTAACATATAGTGGATACATGTTGGACAGGGCAAAATATGCCTAGTAAAAAAAGAAATTGAAAAAAAAAATCAAACATTTGTATTAGACAAAATTATTATGTGTCTAACAAGCTAAGAGTATAACAAGGACACATTTGGGGTATTTAATTATTTTGACCAAAGAAAATAAAAACTTAATCTAAACATTTGGTTCATCTTTCCTTGTTTCATCATAGTTCCACTTTTGTATGCTTTTTCTCCAATCTCAAGCTTGGGTTGCTTCTTGCCTTTATGAATTAATCTAGATTTTGGAATCTAAATTTATTTACTTCAAATGTAACTTTTATTCTTCTCCTTTTTCAAAAGCTAGACTATAATTTTTGTACAATTAAAGGAGAGGAGAATTACGAGAAATGGAGAGAAAGTTAGTGGCAAGTGACACTGCATAGCTGTTATTACTTTTTCTTTTGATTGTTGATTCATGATAATTTCAATGCAAGTTTTGTTTGTGTGCACAAATATTGAGAATAAATGAAATTTTGAAAAAAAAAAAAATATTAGGCAAAGAGTGCATTTAAGGGGTGGGTAGTATAACTACACAACCTCGATCTTTTACAGTAACTAATTCTTTTTACCCCTACAAGTGTAGGATTTGTTGAATAACTTATAGAATTTGGTGTAAAAATATTTTGGACAAGTGTCTTAGCTAATGCAATTCACAATTTTTTTCTAACAATAAAAAAGTTGCATCATTGGGATATTGATTATTATATCTATAAATTGAGACTAGAAGTCACCTATTGATGTCTTTATTTAACCTCTCTCGTAAGGAGGTCCACCACTCGAGGACTATTAGACTCAAGTAGGTCTTCCCCCTATTCAACCTTAATGATAATGAGATTGAAACTTAATATCCAGTTCTTGAAATAAATCCTCTTTTACTAGGAGACAAGCATCGATGAGAAGATTTAAACTTGGGCTAATACAAAAAAAAGTATGCCAGATAATTATTAGACCTCATAAGGTAATATAATTAATAATATTTAGGCTTTAATAATTGATCCAAACATGATGAGAACCGTACAGATGATAGGTGGAAGGTTTCAATAGATACAAGAGGTCCATTGCATAATCCAAAAGACCCAATAACACGAGCTAGACCTTCAATGAATGCAAAAGGTCCATTGCACATTCTAGAAGGCCCAATAACACGAGCTAGAGTTTCAATTGATGAAAGAGGTCCATTGCACATTCTAAGAGACCCAATAACACGGGCTAGAGCTAGAAAGGTGAAAGAAGAACTAAATGGGTTGATTAAGGACATTCCGGGCAACCAAGTTTCAAATGGTGTGAATTCAAACTTGGAAGAGAGTTCAGACCTTATTAATATCATTGAAATACTTAAAGAGTTAGGACTAAGTAATAGTAGTCACTCTAAATTAGGAGTTTATTTGCTGTGTAACAATTTGTCCCTAGATAGGAATTTCTCTTAATAAGGAATTGTCCTAAGTAGGAATGTGTGCCTCTTTAGGATTGCTATCTTAACCTATAAATAGACATCCCTTATAAGCTCTGGAAAACTAGACAATTTTGAGTGAAATAGAAAGTAAGGGTTTTTCTCTCTCAGTTCTTTTGAGAACTAATGAACTTATTAAGAGATATTTCTTCTTATAGCATTCCAATCGACTTATCACTCCTAATTTCTTTCTTTTCTAGTGTGTGGTGTCCATATCTTTCTTAAATACCTTATATTTGTGTTCCTTTGAATGCTAGGTTTAGGGTTTGTGCTATTAAACTTTGATTTAACTTTTCTGGTTGGTCTTTGATTCCTTGTGTGCGTTGGGTTCCTAAGCCACATTTTTTAAGGCTTTCTGCATCACGTAATAAGAGGCAGCTAAGAAGAAGAACTAGAGAAAAAAACTCCAATTTTGAAAAGAAAACTTGATTTGAAGCCAAAAACTCTCATAACACTCAATGTTAAATATAAAGAATGAAATAAAACCCACAATCAAAAGAAGGAATTGAAAACCACAAGAAACATGAGATTTAACAAAAGTAAATCCTTGGCTCAATGCTTAAAGGAATAAGAACTTCAGGTATAATCTTATAACCACTATTAAAAGCATCATGAAGCAATGGTCAAAGGAACAATATTGGCATTACAATTTAGAAGGAAGAGATTTGGTAGTAATAAGTTGAGTTGGAATGCAACAAAACGCAATAAGAGATAGCTAAGAAGAATAACTAGAGAAAAAACACCAATTTTAATATGCAAACTTGATTTAAAGCCCAAAACTCTCATAACAACCAATATTAAACACAAAGATTGCAATGAAATTAATGCAGAAAACCCCAAAAAGACGTGGCTTAGGGACCCAATGCACATAAGGAATCAAAGAACAATCAAGAAAACTAAATCAGAGTTTAATAACAGAAACGCTAGACCCAATATTCGAGGGAACACAAACCTAGGGTATTCAAGAAGGATATGGATGCCATATTTCAAAAAAGAAAGTAATTGGGAGTGATAAGTTGATTTGAATGCAACAAGAAGAAGAACCTCTTGATAAGTTCTTTAGTTCTCAAAAGAACCAAGGGAGAAAAACCCTTATTTTTTATTTCACTTAAAGTTGTCTTATCTGTGATTTGATGTTACAAGGGGTGCCTATTTATCTACTAAGATATCAATCTTAAAGAGGTACAAATTCCTACTTAGGATAATTCCTTATTTAGAAGGAATTTCTATCTAGGTACAAATTCTTACACAGAAAATAAACTCCTAATTTGGAGTGACTACTATTACTTAGTCCTAACACTTTAAGTATTCCAATGAAGTTAATAAGGCTTGGACTCTCTTTTAAACTTAAATTCGCACCATTTGAAGTTTGGTTGACCTGAACGTCTTTAATCAACCTATTTAGTGCTTCTTTCATCCTTCTGGATTTAGCTCGTATTATTGGGCCTTCTGGAATGTGTAATGGATCTCTTGCATATACATTAAAGCTTTACCTCGTGTTATTGGGCCTTCTAGAATGTGTAATGGACCTCTTACATCCATTGAAGCCTTTTGCCCAACGTTTCTACGATTCTCATCATTCCCTTTTTCCTCGAAAAGATTCGTCCTCGAATCATCATCTTGTTTATACTTGATGATGTAGGGAAAGGTTTAAATGAATTTGATCCATTTAGTATGCTTTTTGTTCAACTTTCCTTATACTAGTAGGACAGGAATTGTATAGGGACTTATGCTTTTCCTTACATACCCTTTTGAAATAAGTTCCTCAACCTGCCTTTAAAGCTCCTTTATTTCCTTATGATTACTTTTATATGTTGGCCGGTTTGGAATGGATGCACCAAGGATGAAAATAATTTGATTCTTAATTTCACTCTTATGTAGCAATCCACTTGGGACATCATCATGAAATACATCTTCAAATTCCTGCAATAGAACAACAATAGTACTAGAAAAAGACAGTTAAAGCTGGTTAGTGTTAAAATAAGCCTCTTTGTACAAAAGTATGATCATATGTTGTTTGGCAAAAATTACTCTTTTGACATCACTTTCTTTTGTACAGAAACATTTTATTTTCTTCTCTTTCTCTTGTGTTCTTACGTTTTCTCCTCTCTTTTCTCTTTTTTCAATCTTTCTTTTCTGTTCACTCTCATTTTTAATCCTTAATTGATCCTTATAAGCTTGCTGAGGTGATAATGGTACAAGAGTGACGGGTTTCTCATTCATTACAAAGGAATATCAATTTTTGAATCTATCATGCATAACTCGTTTATCAAACTGCCATGGCTTACTTAATAGAATAT
Organism: Bruguiera gymnorhiza; assembly: GCA_020883675.1. NCBI lineage: Eukaryota > Viridiplantae > Streptophyta > Magnoliopsida > Malpighiales > Rhizophoraceae > Bruguiera > Bruguiera gymnorhiza. The sequence continues at coordinate 270,666 of JAIRCJ010000040.1, forward strand.
GGCCTGCATGTATAGGTACAACAGCACATAAAACTTCATCACGGTACCTTCCAATAGAAAATGATATGAGTACTTGCTTATTTACCTTGACTTTACCACTCTCATTCAACCATTGAAGTTTCTATAGCCTAAGATGGTTCATAGTAGGTAAATCCAGCTTCTCAACCATAGTTGTGCTAGCAACATTAGTGCAACTCCCACCATTAATAATCATACTATATACCTTATCTTTGATGAGACACCTTATATGAAAGATGTTATCTCGTTGCATCTTATTTTCTTCTTTTACTTGCATATTCAATGCTCGCCTTGTGATGAGAGCTACTCCATTAACCGGATACTTCTCTCCATCACTTTCACCCTTTAATGATGACACAGAATCATCATCTTTATAGCCATAGGCACATTTTAATTGCCTTCTTGCTTTAAAAGCCTCATATTCTTTGTACCTCCTTTGCAGCTCTAGTATTGTATTAACTTACTCCTCTATCCTCTCTCATATCATCAAATCTAGTATTCATGTGCTCAAATTGTTGTTGCATAGCTTTGATCATGAAGGACATGTCAACAGCTCTCTCTTGAATAACACCTTTGTCTTTTAAAGTCATATAATTTCTTCTGATTTAGAGCCAGGCTTTGATACCAATTGATGTGGAAAACCCCAAAAAGATATGGCTTAGGGACCTAATGCACACAAGGAATCAAAGAACAAGCAGGAAAGCTAAATCAGAGTTTAATAACAAAAACCCTAAACCTAATATTCGAGGGAACACAAACCTAGGGTATTCAAGAAGGATATGGATGCCACATTTTAGAAAAGAAAGGAATTGGGAGTGATAAGTCGATTTGAATGCCAGAAGAAGAAGAACCTCTTGATAAGTTCTTTAGTTCTTAAAAGAACTGAGGGAGAAAAACTCTTGCTTTCTATTTCACTTAAAGTTGTCTTATCTATGGTCTAATGTTACAAGGGGTGCCTATTTATAAGCTAAGATATCAATCTTAAAGAGGTACAAATTCCTACTTAGGACAATTCCTTATTTAGAAGGAATTCCTATCTAGGTACAAATTCTTACACAGAAAATAAACTCCTAATTTGGAGTGACTGCTATTACTTAGTCCTAACACTTTAAGTATTCCAATGAAGTTAATGAGGCTTGGACTCTCTTTCAAGCTTGAATTCGCACCATTTAAAGTTTGGTTGGCCTGAACGTCTTTAATCAGCCTATTTAGTGCTTCTTTCATCCTTTTGGATTTAGCTCGTGCTATTGGGCCTTTTGGAAAGTGCAATGGACCTTTTGCATCGATTGAAGTTCTAGCTCGTGTTATTGGGCCTTCTGGAATGTGCAATGGACCTCTTGCATATACATTAAAGCTTTAGCTCATGTTATTGGGCCTTCTAGAATGTGTAATGGACCTCTTGCATCCATTAAAGTCTTCTGCCCAATGTCTCTACGGTTCTCATAAAAAATCTAGAATCAAAAGAAGGAATGGAAGACCACAAGAAACATAGTTGAGGTTTAACAAAAGTAAAACCTTGGCCCAATGTTGAAGGAAACAAGAATTTAAGGTATAATCCTATACTGACTGTTCAAACCATCATGAACCAAACGTGAAAGGAAAGATATTGGCATTACAATCTAGAAATAAGAGATTTGGTAGTAATAAGCCGAGTTAGAATGCCACAAAACACAATAAGAGGTAGCTAAGAAGAATAACTAAAGAAAAAACTATAATTTTGATAAGCAAACCTGATTTAAACCACAAAGCTTTCATAGCACCCAATATTCACATAAAGAATGCAATGAAACCCACAATCAAAAGAAGGAATGGAAGACCCTAAGAAACATAATTGAGGTTTCACGAAAGGAGAACTTTGGCCCAATGCTCAAAGGAATAATAACTTAAGTTATAATCCTATAACCACTGTTCAAAACATCATGAACCAATGTGAAAGGAATGATATTGGCATTACAATCTAGAAAGAAGAGATTTGGTAGTAATGAGCTGAGTTGGAATGCAACAAAACACAATAAGAGGCAGCTAAGAACAAGAACTAGAGAAAAAACTCAAATTTTGATAAGCAAACCTGATTTGAAGCCTAAAGCTCTTATAGCTCCAAATGTTAAACACAAAGAATGCAATAAAAACCATATTTAAAAGGAGGAATTGAAGACCCCAAGAAACATAATTTAGGTTTAAAAAAAGTAAAACCTTGGCACAATGGTGAATGGAACAAGAACTTGAGGTATAATCCTATATCCACCATTCAAAGCATCATGAACCAAAGATGAAAGGAAGAATATTGGCATTACAATCGAGAAAGAAGAGATTTGGTAGTAATGAGTCAAGTCAGAATACAACAAAATGTAATAAGTGGCAGCTAAGAAGAAAAACTAGAGAAAAAACTCCAATTTTGATAAGTAAACCTAATTTAAAGCCCAAAGCTCTCATAGCACGCAATGTTAAACACAAAAAATGGAATGAAACTCAAAATAAAAATAAGGAATTAAAAACCCCAAGAAACATAATTGAGGTTTAATAAAAGAAAAACCTTGGCCTTATGCTTAAAGGAACAAGAACTTAAGGTATGATCTTATAACCACTGTTTAAAGCATCATGAACGAATGGTGAAAGGAAGGATATTGCCATTACAATATAAAAAGAAGAGATAGTGGTAATGAGGCGAGTTGGAATAAAAGAAAATATAATAAGAGGCACCTAAGAAGTAGAATTGGAGAAAAAACTTGGAGAAAAAACTCTAATTTTGATAAGTAAACATGATTAAAAGCCTAAAGCTCTTATAGGACCCTAAGATAAACACAAAGAATGCAATGGAACCCATAATCAAAAGAAGGAATTGAAGACCACAAGAAATATAGTTGAGGTTTAACAAAAGTAAAACCTTGGCCCAATGCTGAAGGAAACAAAAACTTAAGGTATAATCTTATACTGACTATTCAAACCATTATGAACCAAAGGAGAAAGGAAAGATATTGGCATTACAATCTAGAAAGAAGAGATTTGGTAGTAATGATGTGAGTTGGAATGCAATAAAATGCAATAAGAGGCAGTTAAAAAGAAGAACTAGAAAAAAACTCTAATTTTGATAAGCAAACTTGATTTAAAGCCTAAAGTTCTCATAACACCCAATATTATAGACAAAGAATGCAATGAAACCCACAATAAAAGAAGGGAATTGAAGACCCTAGGAAACATAATTGAGGTTTCATGAAAGGAGGACCTTGACTCAATGCTTAAAGGAACAAGAACTTAAGGTATAACATGATGAACGAATGATGAAAGCAACGGAGTTGGCATTACAATCTCGAAAGAAGAGATTTGGTAGTAATGAGCTAAGTTAGAATGTATTAAAACGCAATAAGAGGCAGCTAAGAAGAAGAACTAAAGAAAAAACTCCAATTTTGATAAGTAAACCTGATTTGAAGCAAGAAGCTCTTATAGCTCCCAATGGTAAAGACAAAGAATGCAATGAAACCCACAACCTAAAGGAGGAATTGAAGACCTCGAGAAACATAATTCAGGTTTAAAAAAAGTGAAACCTTGGCCAAATGTTGAATGGAACAAGAACTTAAGGTATAATCCTATATCCACCGTTCAAAGCATCATGAACTAATGGTGAAGGGAAGGATATTGGCATTACAATTGAGAAAGAAGAGATTTGGTAGTAATGAGCTGAGTTGGAACGCAACAAAACGTAATCAATGGCAGTTAAGAAGAAAAACTAGAGAAAAAACTCCAATTTTGATAAGCAAAGTTAATTTAAAGCCCAAAGCTCTCGTAGCACTTAATGTTAAACATAGAGAATGGAATGAAACTCACAATAGAAAGAAGGAATTGAAGACCCCAAGAAGCATAATTGAGGGTTAACAAAAGGAAAACCTTGGCCCAATGCTCAAAGGAACAAGAACTTAAGGTATAATCCTATAACCACTATTCAAAGCATCATGAACCAATGGTGAAAGGAAGGATATTGCCATTACAATCTATAAAGAACAGATTTGGTGGTAATGAGGCGAGTTGGAATGCAAGAAAACGTAATAAGAGGTAGCTAAGAAGTAGAACTAGAGAAAAAACTCCAATTTTGATAAGCAAACCTGATTAAAAGCCCAAAGCTCTCATAGCACCAATGTTAAATACAAAGAATGTAATGAAACCCACAATCAAAAGAAGGAATTGAAAACCATAAGAAACATAGGTGAGGTTTAACAAAAGTAAAACCTTAGCCTAATGCTCAAAGGAACAAAAATTTAATGTCTAATCCTATACCCACTATTCAAAGCATCCTAAACTAAAGGTAAAAAGAAGGATATTGGCATTACAATGTAGAAAGAAGAGATTTGGTAGTGATGAGCTAAGTTGGGATGCAACAAAACATACTAAAAGGCAACTAAGAAGAAGAACTAGAGAAAAAACTCCAATTTTCATAAGCAAACTTGATTTAAAGCCCAAAACACTCATAGCTCCCAATGTTAATCACAAAGAATCCAACAAAACCCACAATCAAAAGAAGGAATTAAAGATCCCAGGAAACATAAATGATGTTCAATACAAGTAAAACCATGGCACAATGCTCAAAGGAACAACAACTTCAGCTATAATCCTGTGCCCACTTTTTCAAGCATTATGAACCAAAGGAGAAAGGAAGGATATTGGCATTAAAATTGAGAAAGAAGACATTTGCTAGTAATGAGCCAAGTTGGAATGCAACATAACGTAATAAAAGACAACTAAGAAGTGGAATTAGAGAAAATACTTCAATTTTGAAAAGCAAACTTGATTTAAAGCCCAAAGCTCTCATAGTACCCAATGTTAAATGCAAAGAATGTAATGAAACCCATAATCAAAAGAAGGAATGGAAGACCCCAAGAAACATAATTGAGGTTTCATGAAAGGAGAACCTTGGCCAATGCTCAAAGGAACAAGAACATAAATTATAATGCTATAACCACTGTTATAAGCATCATGAACCAATGGTGAAAGGAATGATATTGGCATTACAATTTAGAAAGAAGAGATTTGGCAATAATGAGCCGAGTTGGAATGCAACAAAATGCAATAGGAGGCAACTAAGAAGAAGAACTAGAGAAAAAACTCCAATTTTGAAAAGCAAACTTGATTTGAAGCCCAAAACTCTCATAGCTCCCAATGTTAAATACAAAGAATGTAATGAAAACCACAATCAAAAGAAGGAATTGAAGACCCCAAGAAACATAATTCTGCTTTAAAAAGGTAAAACCTCCGCGCAATGGTGAATGGATCAAGAACTTAAGGTATAATCCTATACCCACCGTTCAAGGTATCATGAACCAAAGGTGAAAGGAAGGATATTCTCATTATAATCTAGAAAGAAGAGATTTGGTAGTAATGAGTCGAGTTGGAATACAACAAAATATAATAAGAGGCAGCTAAGAAAAAGAACAATAGGAAAAACTCCAATTTTGATAAGCAAACCCGATTTAAAGCCCAAAGCTCCCATAGCACACAATGTTAAAGATAGAGAATGAAATGAAATTTACAATGTAAAGAAGGAATTGAAGACCCCAGGAAACATAATTTAGGTTGAACAAAAGAAAAACCTTGGCCCAATGTGCAAAGGAACAAGAACTTAAGGTATAATCCTATAACCACCGTTCAAAGTATCATGAACCAAAGGTAAAAAGAAGGATATTGGCACTACGATATAGAAAGAAGAGATTTGCTGGTAATGAGTAAGTTGGAATGCAAGAAAACATAAAAAGAGGCAGTTAAGAAGAAAAACTAGAGAAAAAACTTCAATTTTGATATGCAAACCTAATTTAAGGCCCAAAGCTCTCATAGCACATAATGTTAAACACAAAGCATGTAATGAAACCCACAGTCAAAAAAAGGAATTGAAGACCACAAGAAACATAGTTGAGGTTTAACAAAAGTAAAACCTTCGCCCAATGCCGAAGGGAACAAGAACTTAAGGTATAATCCTATATCGAATGTTCAAACTGTCAAAAGCCTAAAGTGAAAGGAAAGATATTGGCATTACAATTTAGAAAGAAGAGATTTGGTAGTAATGGGAGGAGTTGGAATGCAACAAAACGTAATAAAAAGCGGCTAAGATGAAAAACTAGAGAAAAAACTCCAATTTTGATAAGCAAACCTGATTTAAAACCCAAAACTCTCATAACACCTAATGTTAAACACAAAGAATGCAATGAAACCCATAATCAAAAGGAGGAATTGAAGACCAGAGAAACATAATTTAGGTTTAACAAAAGTAAAACCTTGGCCCAAAGCTCAAAGGAACAAGAACTTAAGGTATAATCATATAACAACTATTGAAAGCATCATGAACCAAAGGTGAAAGGAAGGATATTGGCATTACAATCTAGAAAGAAGAGATTTTGTAGTAATGAGCTGAGTTCTAATACAACACAACGTAATAAGAGGTAGCTAAGAAGAAAAACTAGAGAAAAAACTCCAATTTTGATAGGCAAACCTGATTTAAAGCCCAAAGCTCTCAAAGCACCCAACGTTAAACACAATGCAATAAAACTCATAATGAAAAGAAGGGATTGAGGACCCTAAGAAACATAATTGAGGTTTAGCAAAAGATAAACCTTGGGCCAATGCTCAATGGAATGAGAACTTTAGGTATAATCCTATAACCACTGTTTAAAGTATGATGAACCAATGGTGAAAGGAAGGATATTGGCATTACAATCTAGAAAGAAGAGAATTGGTAGTAATATGCCGAGTTGGAATGCAACAAAATGTAATAAAAGGCAACTAAAAAGTAGAACTGGAGAAAAAACTCTAATTTTGATAAGCAAACTTGATTTAAAGCCCTAAGCTCTCTTAGCACCTAATGTTAAACACAAAGAATGCAATGAAACCCATAATCAATAGGAGGAATTAAAGACCCCAAGAAACATAGTTGAGGTTTAAGAAAAGTAAAACCTTGGCCTAATGTTGAAGGGAATATGAACTTAAGGCATAATCCTATTCTGACTATTCAAACCTTTATGAACCATAGGTAAAAGGAAAGATATTGGCATTACAATCATGAAAGAAGAGATTTGGTAGTAATGAGTGAGTTGGAAGGCAACAAAACATAATAAGAGGCAACTAAGAAGTAAGACTCAAGAAAAAACTCCAATTTTGATAAGTAAATTGGATTTAAAGCCCAAAGCTCTCTTAGCACCCAATATTAAACACACTGAATGCAATGAAACCCACAATCAAAAGAAGGAATTGAAGACCCTAAGAAACATAATTTAGGTTTAAGAAAAAGAGAACCTAGGCCTAATGCTCAAAGGAACGAGAATTTAAGGCATAATCCTATAACCACTGTTCAAAGGATCATTAACTGATGGTGAAAGGAAGGGAATTGGCATTACAATCTAAAAATAAAAGATTTGGTAGTAATGAGCCGATTTGGAAAGCACCAAAGCGTAATAAGAGGTAGCTAAGAAGTAAAACTACATAAAAAACACCAATTTTGATAAGTAAACCTAATTTAAAGCCCAAAGCTCTTATAACACCTAATGTTAAACACAAAGAATGTAATGGAACCTACAATGAAAAGAAGGAATTGAAGACCCTAGGAAACATAGTTAAGGTTTAACAAAAGTAAAACCTTCACCTAATGTTTGAAGGAATAAGAACTTAAGGTATAATCCTTTACCCCATAGTTCAAAGCATCATGAACCAAAGGTGAAAGGAAGGATATTGACATTACAATCTAGAATGAAGAGATTTTGTAGTAATGGGCTGAGTTGGAATGCAATACAACATAATAAGAGGCAACTAAGAAGAAAAACTAGAGAAAGAACTCCAATTTTGATAAGCAAACCTGATTTAAGGCCCAAAGCTCTTATAGCACCCAATGTTAAACACAAAAAATACAATGAAACCCACAATCAAAAATAGGAATTGAAAAGCCCAAGAAATGTAATTGGGTCTAACAAAAAGAGAACCTTGGAACAATGCTTAAAGGAATAAGAACTTAAGGTATAATTCTATAACCACTGTTCATAGCATGGTGAACCAAAGGCAAAAGGAAGGATATTGGCATTACAATTTAGAACGAAGACATTTGGTGCTAATGAGTTGTGTTGGAATGCAACGAAACCTAATAAAAGCTTGCTAAGAAGAAAAACTAGAGAAAAAACTCCAATTCCAATAAGCAAACTTGATTTAAGCACCTAATGTTAAACACAAAGAATGCAATGAAACTCACAATGTAAAGAAAGAATTGAAGACCCTAGGAAACATAGTTGAGGTTTAACAAAAGTAAAACCTTCCCCTAATGCTAAAAGGAATAAGAACTTAAGGTATAATTCTATATTGAATAGTTCAAAACATCATTAACCAAAGGTGAAAGGAAGGATATTGGCATTACAATCTAGAAAGAAGAGATTTTGTAGTAATGAGTTGAGTTGGAATGCAACACAACATAATAAGAGGCAGCTAAGAAGAAAACTAGAGAAAGAACTCCAATTTTGATAAGCAAACCTTATTTAAAGCCAAAAGCACTCATAGCACCCAATGATAAATACAAAGATTGCAATGAAACCCACAATCAAAAGGAGGAATTGAAGACCCTAAGAAACGTAATTCAGGTTTAACAAAAGTAAAACCTTGGCCTAATGGTCAAAGGAATAAGAACTTAAGATATAATCCTATAACCACTGTTCTAAGTATCATGAACTAATGGTGAAAGGAAGGATATTGGCATTACAATCTAGAAAAAAGAGGTTTGCTAGTAATGACCCGAATTAGAATGCAACAAAATGTAATAAGAGGAAGATAAGAAGAATAATTAGAGAAAAAATTCCAATTTTGAGAAGCAAACCTGATTTTAAGCCCAAAGCTCTTATAGCACCCAATATTTCACTAAAAGAATGCATTGAAACCCACAATCAAAAGAAGGAATTGAGGACCCTAAGAAACATAGTTGAGGTTAAACAAAAGTAAAACCTTGGCCAAATGCTGAAAGAAACAAGAACTTAAGGTATAATCCTATACCGACCGTTCAAACCATCATGAACCAAAGGTGAAAGGAAAGATATTGGCATTGCAATCTAGAAAGAAGAGTCTTGGTAGTAATGAGTCGAGTTGGAATGCAACAAAATGCAATAAAGGGTAGCTAAGAAGAAGAACTAGAGAAAAAACTCCAATTTTGATAAGTAAACCTAATTTAAAGCCCAAAACTCTCATAACACCTAATATTACACACAAAGAATGAGTGAAACCCACAATCAAAAGAAGGAATGGAAGCCCTTAAGAAACATAACTGAGGTTTCATAAAAGGAGAACCTTGGCCCAATGCTCAAAGGAATAGGAACTAATTTAAAGCTCTAGCTCTTGTTATTGGGCCTTATGGGATATGTAATGGACCTCTTGCATCCATTGAAGCTCTAGCTTATGTTATTAGGCCTTCTAAAATGTGCCATGGACCTCTTGTATCTATTAAAGCCTTCCACCCATCATTTTCATGGTTCTCATTCCCCCTCTCCTTAAAAGGATTCATCCTCGAATCATCACCTACATCAAAAGGGGAAAGGTTAGAAACATTAAATGTTGCACTTACATTATACTCACTGAGAAGGTCCAACTTATAAGCATTATCATTCATTCGTGCTACAACTCGGAAGGGACCATTTCCTCTAGGTTGTAGATTTGAACGCCTCTGAGTTAGGAACCGTTCCTTATGTAAATGCACCCAAACCCAATCACCAAGTTCAAACACCATCTTCTTTCATTCCTTGTTGACATGGGACGTGTATTGCTCAGTTCGTTTTTCAATATGTTGTTGTGCCTTTGCATGCAATTTTTTTATCATGTTAGCTTTGCATTCACCATCTACGCTGACATACTCATTGATAGGTATAGGTACCAAATCCAAAGGAGTTAATGGATTAAAACCATATTCAATTTCAAATGAAGAGTAACTAGTAGTAGAATGAACACTCTTATTATATACAAACTCAACATGTGGTAAACAATCTTCCTATGGTTTCAAAATTGTTCAAATAATAGCATTCAAAAGAGTAGAAAGAGTTTGATTAACCACCTTAGTCTGCCCATTAGTTTGTGGATGACAAGTAGTTGAAAACAATAGTTTAGTACCTAACTTACCCCATAAAGTCTTCCAGAAGTAGCTTAAGAACTTTGTATCCTGGTTTAAAACAATACTTCGTGGCATGCCATGCAAACACACTACTTCTCTAAAGAATAAGTCAGCCGCATTATTTGTATCATCAGTTTTATGGTATGGGATGAAGTGTGCCATTTTTGAAAATTTATCAACAAGAACAATACATAATCCTTACCCCTTTTTGTTTGTGACAATCCTAATACAAAGTCCACAGATAAATCACTCCAGGGATGGCTAAGTATGGGTAAAAGGGTATACAAGCCAAGGAGTAAAACTCTAGATTTAGCCTATTTGCATGTTATGCATTTCTTACATATCTTCTCAACATCTTGTTTCATGCGTGGCTAAAAGAAATGTTCATTTAGGACATCTAGGGTTTTCCTAACTTCGAAATGACCTATTAGACCACCCTCATGAGCTTCTCTTACAACCAATTCCCTTAAAGAACTTATAGGCATGCATAAATGATTCTCCCTAAATAAGAAACCCTTATGCCTATAAAACTTCTCAAAGGTTGACTTTTCACATGCTTCATACACATTAGCAAAGTCCGAAGCATACTTGCGAGATAATGCATCAGCTACCACATTTTCCTTACCTTGTTTATATTTGATGATGTAGGGAAAAGTCTCAATGAATTTAATCCACTTGGTATGTCTTTTGTTCAACTTTCCTTGTCCCTTTAAGTGCTTCAACGATTGATGGTCAGTATGGATGACAAACTCCTTGGGCCAAAGGTAATGTTGCCATGTCTCCAAAACCCGTACTAATGCATACATCCCTTTATCATAAATAGGATAATTAAGACTTGCTCCACTTAGCTTTTCACTAAAGTAAGTAATTGGGTGCTTTTCTTACATCAAAATAGCTTCGATGCCAATACCTGAAGCATCAACTAAAACTCGTATTCTTTTTGATAAGCTCAGTGAGTGGTGTAGCAATGGTGCTAAAGTCCCTAACAAACGTTTATAGAAACTAGCTAGATCATGAAAGCTACGCACATCACTAATTGACTTAGGTGTAGGCCGATCACAAATTGCCTTAACTTTTTCCTCGTTAACCTTAACACCTTTAGAACTTATAACATAACCAAGAAATGTGATTTGATTAGTACAAAAGGAACATTTTTTAAAGTTAGCATACAATTTGTCAAAATGTAAGACACTTACAATAGAATATAAATGATCAAAGTACTCTTCTAGGGTTTTACTATAGACCAAAATATCATCAAAATACACAACCACAAATTTACCAATGAATGGATGCAAAACATGATTCATTAGTCACATAAAAGTGCTTGGTGCATTAGTGAGACCAAATGGCATAACAAGCCATTCACACAAACTGTACTTAGTTTTGAAAGCTGTTTTCCACTTATCTCCCTCTCTCATCCTAATATGATGATATCCACTTTTCAAATCAATCTTAGAAAAGACACATGAACCATGCAATTCATCCAATATGTCATCTAATCTAGGTATGGGTGACGATACTTTACAGTGATTTTGTTGATTGCTCGACAATCAACACACATCCTCTAAGTCCTATCTTTCTTGGGTATAAATGGGATAGGAACAACACATGGACTTATACTTTCCTTCACATATCCTTTGGATATAAGCTCCTTAACCTGCCTTTGAAGCTCCTTTGTCTCCTGAGGATTACTCTTATATGCTGGCTAGTTAGGAATGGATGCACCTGGGATAAAATCAATTTGATGCTCAATCCCTCTATTAGGTGACAATCCACTTAGGACATTGTTAGGGAATACATCTTAAAATTCCTGCAATAGAGCAATAACAACACTAGGCAAAGATGGATCAAACTTGTTAGTGTTAAAATAAGCCTTTTTGTACAAAAGTACAATCATAGGCTGTTTGGCATAGAATGCTCTTTTGACATCACTCTTTTTTGCATATAAACTTTCTTTTTTCTTCTCTTTCTCTTGTGTCCTCATGTTTTCTCCTCTATTTTCTCATTTATCAATCTCTCTTTTCTATTCACTCTCATTTTTAATCCTTAATTGATCCTCGTAAGCTTGTTAAAGTGGTAATGGTATAAGAGTGATGGGTTTTTCATTTAGTACAAAGGAATATTGATTCCTGAAGCCATCATACATAACTTGCCTATCAAATTGCCCTGGTCTTCCTAATAGAATATGTCCCATATGCATAGGTACAACATCACATAAAACTTCATCACGGTACATTTCGATAGAAAATTATATAAGCATTTCCTTATTTACCTTGACTTCACCACTCTTATTCAACCATTGAAGCTTATATGGCCTAGGATGCTTTATAGTAGGTAAGTTCAGTTTCTCAACCATAGTTATGCTAGCAACATTAATGCAACACCCACCATCAATAATCATACTACATATCTTATCTTTGATACACCTCGTCTGAAAGATGTTATCTCATTGCACCTCATTTTCTTCCTTTACTTGCACACTCAATGCTCGCCTTGTGATGAGAGCTACTCCATTAACTAGATACTCCTCTCCATCACTTTCACCCTCTAATGATGGCATATGATCATCATCTGATTCATTTTCAGTTTCAACATCACCATTACTTCTTAAGATCATTGCACTTTTATTTGGACATTAAGATGCAATGTGACCCCTTCCCAAACACTTAAAACATTTAACATCTCTATTTCTACTGGGTTAGGGGTCAGAATTACTTGCCTCTTTGCTAGAATCCATATTCTTGTACTTGGATAGCTCAGTTTTGGACTTGTAATTGGCAATCTCGTCCCTTTTACTCCAATTTGGCTTCCAAGATGAGGTAGAACCTAAGTTCTTCCCAAACTATGTGGAACCTTTTTATTTGAGTTGCCTTTCAACTTTTATTATTATATGCACCATGTCTTCTAATTCCATATAATGTTGTAATTTAACCACGTTTGCTATGTCCCTATTTAGCCCTTACAGAAATCGAGCCATGGTTGCTTCTCTATCTTCTTCTACATTCGCCCTAATCATGGTAATCTCTATCTTTTTGTGGTAGTCCTCCATACTTTTGGTGCCTTAAGTGAGCCTTTGCAGCCTTTAGGGACAAACCTCCTCCTCATGATACCTTCATCTTCTCCCATGTGTCAATAGGCCGTTTACAATTCCTTCTCCTAGTCAAAACAAGTTAATCCCACTAAATAATAGCATAATCAATAAATTCAACTGCAACAAGCTTTACTTTTTTCTCCTCAGAATAGGTGTGGTAATCAGAAACCAATTCAACCTTCTTCTGCCATTCTAGGTATGCATCAGGATCATTCTTACCTTGGAATGAAGGAATTGTCATTTTAATATTGCCTAAATTATGGTTATAGGTGCCTTGCCTCCCAAATTCTCTTTGATCCCTTCTATTGTTAGTAGTTTTGACCACAGTAGTTTGATTGTCAAATTCATCATCTTCTACATCATCTTCATGGTCATAGGCACATCTCAAGTGCCTTCTTACTTTAGGAGTCTCATATTCCCCATGCCTCCTTTGCAACTCTGTTATTGTATTAGCTTGCTCCTCCATCCTCTCCCTCATATCATCAAATCTAGTATTCATACGCTCAAATTGTTGTTGTATAGCTTTGATCATGAAGGACACATCGCCAGCTCCTTCCTGAGCTGCACTTTTGTCTTTGGATGTTATAGTATTACTTCTACACAAAATAATAAGATACCTCACAGAACACTCCCTCACGTGTTTCACTCAAAAGAAGGTGTCACACTCCCTCGTGTTTACACTCTTTATGGCTTTTCCTTTGTATGAACTTTCACTCTTTCCTTTTACCACTTGGATTTCTTCTTTCAGCTCTGTAAAGAACTAAGCAAATTAAATCAAGAGGATTGATTTTGAATAGAATAAGATAAATGGCGTAGGATTAAACAAATTGGAGAATAAGGTGTTCAAAAAAAAGATGTCAACACAAATGAATTTAATGAACTAAACTCACAAAAATCAGAATGAGGGGTTAAATGTATAGGACAAACTTGGATGACATAATAAGAAAATAGATGACAAAATTGGAGTTGAGCAAGGAAGCTATATTATTATTGTAGTCAATATGACCAAACTGTTAACTTTTATCTCTAACTTGAATTGGATGCCTTCTTTCTTTTGTTCCTTTTTTTTGTTTTGTTTTTTTTTGCTTTTTTCATTCCATTTTTTTTCTTAACATAAAATAATAGTATGATACTTGGAGACAACAATTGGTATTGAAATTTGCACGTTTTTTATGGTTATGATCTCAAATTAACGAGCAAAGTAAGAAGGGTTATAAAAAGATAGATTAGCACATTTGAATGGTAATAGATAAATCACAAGATAGCAAATTAAAGAATTAATTGATACAACCTGATTTAGAGTCGGGCTCTGATACCAACTAATGTGGAAAACTAAAAAAAGACATGGGTTAAGGACCCAATGTACACATGGAATCAAGGGACAACCAAGAAAGCTAAATCAGAATTTAATAACACAAATCTTAGACCCAATATTTGAAGGAACACGAACCTAGGGTATTCAAGAAGGATATGGATGCCACACTCTAGAAAAGAAAAGAAATTGGGAGCGATAAGTCAATTTGAACGTCACAAAGGAAAGTACCTCTTGATAAGTTCTTTAATTCTCAAAAGAATTGAGGGAGAAAAACTCTTGCTTTCTATTTCACTCAAAGTTGTCTGATTTCTAGAGCTTACAAGGGATGCCTATTTATAGGCTAAGATAGCAATCTTAAAGAAGCATAAATTTCGACTTAGGAGAAATCCTTATTTTGGAGGAATTTCGGACAAATTCCAGCACATACAATAAACTCCTATTTAGGAGTGAATGCTATTACTTAGTCTGACCCATTAAGTATTCCAATTATATTAATTAGGTCTATACTCTCTTTAAAACTTAAATTCACACCATTTGAAACTTGGTTAGCCTGAATGTCCTCAATCAGCCTATTTAGTGCTTTTTTAATCTTTTTGGCTCTAGTTTGTGTTATTGGGCCTTATGGAATGTGCAATGGACTTCTTGCATCCATTAAAACTCTAGCTTGTGTTATTGGACCTTCTAAGATGTGCAATGGACCTCCTATATCCATTGAAGCTCTAGCTTGTGTTATTGGGTCTTTTGGAATGTGTAATGGACCTTTTGCATCTATTGAAGCCTTCCATCCATCATCTCTATAGTTTTCATTAGAATTAAAGTCCCTAAGAAACATAATTGGGGTTTAACAAAAGGAGAACCTTGGCCCAATGCAATAAGGAAGGAGAACTAAAGTTATAATCCTATAATCATTCTTCAAAGCATAATAAACCAATGGTGAAAGGAAGGATATTGCCATTACAATCTAAAAAGAAGAGATTTGGTAGTAATGAGCCCAATTGGAAAGCAACAAACCGTAATAAGAGGCAACTAAGAATTAGAACTGGAGAAAAAACTCCAATTTTGATAAGCAAACCTGATTTAAAGCCCAAATCTCTCATAGCACCCAATGTTAAATACAAAGAGTGCAATGAAACCCACAATGAAGAAAGCAATTAAAGACCCCAAGAAACATAAGGTATAATCCTCTATCAACTGTTCAAACCATCATGAACCAAAGGTGAAAGGAAACATATTGACATTACAATTTAGAAAGAATAGATTTCATAGTAATGAGCCGAGTTGGAATTCAACAAAACGTAATAAAAGGCAACTAAGAAAAAAACTCGACAAAAAACTCCAATTTTAAAAAGCAAACTTGATTTAAACCTCAAAACTCTCATAGCACCCAATGTTAAATACAAAGAATGCAATGAAACCTATAATGAAAAGAAGGAATTGAAGACCCCAAGAAACATATTTGAGGTTTAACAAAAGTAAAACCTTGGCCCAATGCTGAAGGAACAAGAACTTAAGGTATAATCTTATACTGATTATTCAAACCATCATAAACCAAACTTAAAAGGAAAGATATTGGCATTATAATCTAGAAAGAAGTCATTTGGCAGTAATGAGCGAGTTGGAATGCAACAAAAGGTAATTTGAGGCAGATAAGAAGAAAAACTAGAGAAAAAACTCCAATTTTGATAAGCAAACCTAATTTAAAGCCCAAAACTCTCATAACACTCGATGTTGAACATAAAGAATGCCATGAAACTTACAATAAAAAGAAGGAATTGAAGACCCCAAGAAACATAATTAAGGTTTAACAGAAGAAAAACTTTGGGTTAATGCTCAAAAGAACAAGAACTTAAGGTATAATCCTATAACCACTGTTCAAAGCATCATGAACCAATGGTGAGAGGAAGGATATTGGCATTACAATAAAAAAAAAAAAAAAGAGATTTGGTAGTAATGAGGCGAGTTGGAATGCAACAAAACGTAATAAGAGACAACTAAAAAGAAGAACTAGAGAAAAAACTCCAATTTTGATAATCAAATCTAATTTAAAGCCCAAAACTCTCATAGCACCCAATATTACACACAAAGAATGTAGTGAAACCTACAATCAAAAGAAGGAATTGAAGACCCAAAGAAATATAAATGAGGTTTCAAAAAAGGAGAACCTTGGCCCAATGCTTAAAGGAACAAAAACTTATGGTATAATCTTATAACCATTATTCAAATCATCATAAACCAATGGAGAAAGGAACGATATTAGCATTACAATCTAGAAAGAAGAGATTTGGTAGTAATGAGCTGAGTTAGAATGCAACAAAGCGCAATAAGACGCAACTAAGAAGAAGAATTAGAGAAAAAACTCCAATTTTGATAAGCAAAGCATATTTGAAGCCCAAAGCTCTGATAACACCCAATGTTAAACACAAAAAATACAATGAAACCCACAATCAAAAGGAGGAATTAAAGACCCCAAGAAACATAATTCAGGTTTAAAGAAAGTAAAACCTTGGCCCAATGCTGAATGGAACAAGAACTTAAGCTGTAATCCTTTAACCACTATTCAAAGCATCATGAACCAAAGGTGAAAGGAAACATATTGCCATTACAATCTAGAAAGAAGAGATTTGGTTGTAATGAGCTGAGTTGGAGTGCAACAAAAAGCAATAAGTGGCAGCTAAGAAGAAGAACTAGAGAAAAAACTCCAATTTTGATAAGCAAATCTGATTTGAAGCCCAAAGCTCTCATAGTTCCCAATGTTAAACACAAAGAATGCAATGAAACCCATAATCAAAAGGAGGAATTGAAGACCCCATAAATATAATTCAGGTTTAAAACAAGTAAAACCTTGGCCCAATGCTGAATGAAACAAGAACTTGAGGTATAATCCTATACCCATACTTTAAAGCATCATGAACCAAAGGTGAAAGGGAGGATATTGGCATTACAATCTAGGAAGAAGAGATTTGGTAGTAACGAGCCAAGTTGGAAAGCAACAAAGTGTAATAAGAGGTAGCTAAGAAGAAAAACAAGAGAAAAAACTCCAATTTTGGTAAGCAAACCTGATTTAAAGCCCAAAGCTCTCATAGCACCCAATGTTGAACATAGAGAATGCAATGAAACTCACAATAAAAAGAAGGAATTGAAGACCCCAAGAAACATGGTTGAGGCTCAACAGAAGAAAAACCTTGGCCTAATGCTCAAAGGAACAAGAACTTAAGGTATAATCCTATAACCATTGTTCAAAGCATCATGAACCATGGTGAGAGGAAGGATATTGGCATTAAAATCCAAAAAGAAGAGACTTGGTAGTAATGAGGAGAGTTGGAATGCAACAAAACCTAATAAGAGCAGCTAAGAAGTAGAACTAGAGAAAAAACTTCAATTTTGATAAGCAACCTTGATTTAAGGCCTAAAGCTTTCATAGCACCTAATGTTAAACACAATGCAATAAAAATCACAGTGAAAAGAAGGGATTGAAGACCCAAAGAAACATAATTGAGGTTAAACAAAAGAAAAACCTTGGCTCAATGCTCAGAGGAACAATAACTATAGGTATAATCCTATAACCACTATTCAAAGCATCATAAACCAATGGTGAAAGGAAAAATATTGGCATTACAATCTAGAAAAAAAGAGATTTGGTAGCAATGAGTTGAGTTGGAATGCAACAAAAAGCAATAAGTGGCAGCTAAGAAGAAGAACTAGAGAAAAAAATTCCAATTTTGATAAGTAAAGCTGATTTAAAGCCCAAAGCTCTCATAATTCCCAATGTTAAACACAAATAATGCAAAGAAACCCACAATCAAAAGGTGGAATTGAAGACCATAAGAAACATAGTTGAGGTTTAAAAAAAGTAAGACCTTAGCCAAATGCTGAACGGAAGAAGAACTTAAGGTGTAATCCTATACCAAAGGTTCAAACCATCATGAAAAAAAAGTGAAAGGAAAGATATTGGCATTATAATCTAGAAGGAAGAGATTTGGTAGTAATGAAGTGAGTTGGAATGCAACAAAACATAATAAGAGGCAGCTAAGAAGAAAAATAGAGAAAAAAACTCCGATTGTGATAAGCAAACCTAATTTACAGCCCAAAGCTCTCATAGCACCCAATATTAAACACAAAAAATGCAATGAAACCCATAATCAAATGGAGGAATTGAAGACCCAGAGAAACATAATTCAGGATTAACAAAAGTAAAACCTTGGCCCAATACTCAAAGGAACAAGAACTTAAGGTATAATCATATACCTATTGTTGAAAGCATCATAAACCATAGGTGAAAAGAAGGATATTTGCATTACAACCCAGGAAGAAGAGATTTAGTAGTAATGAGCTGAGTCAGAATGCAACAAAACATAAAAAAAGGCAACTAAGAAGTACAACTGGAGGAAAAACTCCAATTTTGATAAGCAAACCTGATTTAAAGCCCAAAGCTCTCATAGGACCCAATATTAAACAGAAAGAATGCAATGAAACCCACAATCAAAAGGTGAAATGGAAGACTCCAAGAAACATAGTTGAGGCATAACAAAAGGAAAACCTTGGCATAATGCTGAAGGGAAGAAGAACATAAGGTATAATCCTACACCGACTGTTTAAACCATCATGAACTGAAGGTGAAAAGAAACATATTGGCATTAAAATCTGGAAAGAAGAGATTTCATAGTAATAAGCCAAGTTGGAATTCAACAAAATGTAATAAAAGGCAGCTAAGAAGGAAAATTAGAGAAAAAACTCCAATTTTGATAAGTAAACCTGATTTAAGCCCAAAGTCCTCATAGCACCCAATGCTGGACACAAAGAATGCAATGAAAACCATAATGAAAAGAAGGAATTGAAGACCCAAGAAACATAGTTGAGGTTCAACAAAAATAAATCCTTGGCCCAATGCTAAAGGAAACAAGAACATAATGTATAATCCTATACCGAATGTTCAAACCATCATGAACCAAATGTGAAAGGAAAGATATTGGCATTACAATCTAAAAAGAAGAGATTTGGGAGTAATGAGCGAGTAGGAATGCAACAAAATTTAACTTGAGGCAGCTAAGGAGAAAAACTAGAGAAAAAACTCCAATTTTGAAAAGCAAACCCGATTTGAAGCCCGAAGTTCCCATTGCACCAATGTTAAACACAAAGAATGACATGAAATGCACAATCAAAAGAAGGAATTGAAGACCACAAGAAACATAATTCAGCTGTAACAAAAGTAAAACCTTGGCCTAATGCTGAAGGAAACAAGAACTTATAGTATAATCCTATACCTACTATTCAAACTGTCATGAACCAAAGGTGAAAGGGAAGATATTGGCATTATAATCTAGAAAGAAGATATTTGGTAGTGATGAGCCGAGTTGGAATGCAAACAAAGGCAAGAAGAGGGAGCTAAGAAGAAGACTTAGAGAAAGAACACCAATTTTGATAAGTAAACCTGATTTAAAGCCCAAAGTGCTCATAGCTCCCAATGTTAAACACAAAGAATTCAATGAAATCCACAATCATAAGGAGGAATTGAAAACCCCAAGAAACATAATTGAGGTTTAACAAAAGGAGAACCTTGGCCCAATGCTCATACGAACAAAAACTTAAGGTATAATCTTGTAACCACTATTCAAAGCATGATGAACCAAAGGTGAAAGGAAGGATATTGGCATTACAATCTAGAAAGAAAACGTTTGGTGGTAATGAGCCCTGTTGGAATGCAACAAAACGTAATAAGAGGCAGCTAAGAAGAAAAACGAGAGAAAAAACTCCAATTTTGATAAGTAAAGCCGATTTAAAGCCCTAATCTCTTATAGCATGGAATGTTAAACACAAAGAATGCAATGAAACTCATAATGTAAAGAAGGAATGGAAGACCCGAAGAAACATTACTAAGGTTTAACAAAAGAAAAACCTTGGCCCAATATGCAAAGGATCAAAAACTTAAGGTATAATCCTATAACCATTAATCAAAGCATCGTGAACCAAAGGAGAAAGGAAGGATATTGGCATTAAAATCTAGAAAGAAGAGATTTGCTAGTAATGAGTGAGTTGGAATGCAAGAAAAATGTAATAAGAGGCATCTAAGAAGAAAAACTAGGGAAAAAACTCTAATGTTGATATGCAAACTTGATTTAAAGCCCAAAACTCTCATAGCACCCAATGTTAACACAAAAAATGCAGTGAAACCCACAATCAAAAGAGGGAATTTTAACAAAAGTAAAACCATGGCCTAATGCTCAAAGGAACAAGAACTTAAGGCATGATCATATACCCATTGTTGAAAGCATCATGGATCATAGGTGAAAGGAAGGATATTGGCATTACAATCTAGAGAGAAGAGATTTAGTAGCAATGAGCTAAGTTGGAATACAACACAACGTAATAAGAGGAAGCTAAGAAGAAAAACTAAAGAAAAAACTCCAATTTTGGTCAGCAAACCTGATTTAAAGCCCAAAGCTCTCATAGCACCCAATGTTAAACATAATGCAATAAAACACACAATAAAAAGAAGGGATTAAAGACCGTATGAAACATAATATAAGTTTAACAAAAGGAAAACCTTGGCCCAATGCTCAAAGGAACAAGAACTTAAGGTATAATCCTATAATCACTGTTCAAACTATCATGAACCAATGATGAAAGGAAGGATATTGGCATTACAATATAGAAAGAAGAGATTTAGTAGTAATGAGCCGAGTTAGAATGCAACTAAATGTAATAGGAGGCAACTAAGAAGTAGAACTAGAGAGAAAACTCCAATTTTGATAAGCAAACCTGATTTAAACCCTAAAGCTCTCTTAGCACCCAATGTTAAAAACAAAGAATGTATTGAAACTCACAATGAAAATAAGGAATTGAAGACCCTAAGAAACATAGTTGAGGATTAATAAAAGTAAAACCTTGGCCCAATGCTGAAAGGAATAAAAACGTAAGTTATAATACTATAACCACTGTTCAAAACATCAAGAACCGAAGGTAATGAAAGATATTGGCATTACAATCTAGAAAGAAGAGATATGGTAGTAATGGGCCAAGTTGGAATGCAACAAAATGTAATAAAAGGTAGCTAAGAAGAAAAACCTGACAAAAAACTCTAACTTTTATAAGCAAACCAAATTTAAAGCCCAAAACTCTTATAGCACCCAATGTTAAATGCAAAGAATGCAATGAAATCTACAATCAAAAGAAGGAATTGAAGACCCCAAGATACATAGTTGAGGTTTAACTAAAGTAAAACGTTGGCCTAAGGTTGAAGGGAGCAAGAACATAAGGTATAATCCTACACTGACTGTTCAAACCATCATGAACCAAAGGTGAAAGGAAAGATATTGGCATTAAAATCTAGAAAGATAAGATTTGGTAGTAATGAGCTGAGTTGGAATGCAACAAAATGTAATAAGAGGTAGCTAAGAAGATTAACTAGACAAAAAACTCAAATTTTGATAAGCAAACCTGATTAAAGCCCAAAGCTCCCATAACACCTAATGTTAAACACAAAGAATCCATTAAAACCCACAATCAAAAGGTGGAATTGAAGACCCCAATAAACATAGTTGAGGCTTAACAAAAGAAAAACCTTGACCCAATGTTGAAGGGAAGAAGAACATAAGGTATAATCCTATACCGACTATTCATACCATTATGAACCAAAGGTGAAAGGAAACATATTGGCATTAAAATTTGGAAAGAAGAGACTTGTTAGTAATGAGCAGAGTTGGAATTCAACAAAATGCAATAAGAGGCAGCTAAGGAAGAAAACTAAACAAAAAAAAACTCCAATTTTGATAAGCAAACCTGATTTAAGGCCTAAAGCTCTCATAGCACCTAATGGTAAACACAAAGAATGAAATGAAACCCACAATAAAAAGAATGAGTTGAAGACCTTAAGAAACATAGTTGAGGTTCAACAAAAGTAAATCCTTGGCCCAATGATGAAGGAAACCAGAACTTAATGTATAATTCTATATCAACCATTCAAACCATTATGAACCAAAGATGAAAGGAAAGATATTGACATTACAATCTAGAAAGAAGAGATTTGGTAGTAATGAGCGAGTTGGAATGCAACAAAATGTAACTTGAGGTAGCTAAGGAGAAAAACTAGAGAAAAAACTCCAATTTTGATAAGCAAACCTGATTTATAGCCCAAAGCCCCCATAGCACCAATGTTAAACGCAAAGAATGCCATGAGACGCACAATCAAAGAAGGAATTAAAGACCACAAGAAACATAATTCAAGTTTAACAAAAGTAAAATCTTGGCCTAACTCTGAAGGAAGCAAGAACTTAAGGTATAATCCTATACCTACTATTTAAACCATCATGAACCAAAGGTAAAAGGAAAGATATTAGTATTACAATCTAGAAAGAAGTTATTTGGTAGTAATGAGCCAAGTTGGAATGGAAAAAAATGCAAGAAGAGGGAGCTAAGAAGAAGAACAAGGGAAATAACACCAATTTTGATAAGCAAACTTGATTTAAAGCTTAAAGCTCTTATAGCACCCAATGTTAAACACAAAGATAGCAATGAAATCCGCAATCACGAGGAGGAATTGAAAACCCCAAGAAATATAATTGAGGTTTAACAAAAGGAGAACCTTGGCCCAATTCTTAAAATAATCAGAACTTAAGGTATAGTCTTGTAACCACTATTCAAAGCATGATGAACCAAAGGTGAAAGGAAGGATATTGGCATTTCAATCTAGAAAGAAGACATTTGGTGGTAATAAGCCATGTTAGAATGCAACAAAACGTAATAAGAGGCAGCTAAGAAGAGAAACTAGAGAAAAAACTCCAATTTTGATAAGTAAACCTGATTTAAAGCCCAAAGCTCTCATAGCACACAATGTTAAACATAGAGAATGTAATGAAACTCATAATGTAAATAAGGAATTGAAGACTTGATGAAACTTTATTGAGGTTTAACAAAAGAAAAACCTTGGCATAATGTGCAAAGGATCAAGAACTTAAGGTATAATCCTATAACCACTGTTCAAAGCATGATGAACCAAAAGGGAAAGGAAGGATATTGGCATTACAATCTAGAAAGAAGAGATTTGGTAGTAATGAGCAAGTTGGAATGCAAGAAAACGTAATAAGAGGCATCTAAGAAGAAAAGCTAGGGAAAAAACTCTAATGTTGATATGTAAACCTGATTTAAAGCCCAAAGCTGTCATAGCACCTAATGTTAAACACAAAGAATGCAATAAAACCCATAATCAAAAGGTGGAATTGAAGATCCCAAGAAACATAGTTGAGGCTTACCAAAAGGAAAACCGTGGCCTAATGCTGAAGAGAAGAAGAACATAAAGTATAATCCTATGCCGACTATTCACACCATCATGAACCAAAGGTGAAAGGAAACATATTGGCATTAAAATCTAGAAAGAAGAGATTTCTTAGTAATGAGCAGAGTTGGAATTCAACAAAATGCAATAAGAGGCAACTAAGAAAGAAAAGTAGACAAAAAAACTCTAATTTTGATAAGCAAACCTGATTTAAAGCCCAAAGCTCTTATAGCACCCAATGGTAAACACAAAGAATGAAATGAAACCCATAATGAAAAGAAGGAATTGAAGACCCTAAGAAACATAGTTGAGGTTCAACAAAAGTGAATCCTTGGCCCAATGTTGAAGGAAACAAGAACTTAATGTATAATCCTTTATCGATTGTTCAAACCATCGTGAACTAAAGATGAAAGGTAAGATATTAACATTATAATCTAGAAAGAAGAGATTTGGTAGTAATGAGTGAGTTGGAATGCCACAAAATGTAACTTGAGACAGCTAAGGAGAAAAACTAGAGAAAAAACTCCAATTTTGATAAGCAAACTTGATTTAAAGACCAAAGCTCCCATAACATCAATGTTAAACACAAAGAATGCCATGAGGAGCACAATCAAAAGAAGGAATTGAAGACCACAAGAAGCATAATTCAAGTTTAACAAAAGTAAAACCTTGGCCCAACGCTGAAGGAAACAAGAACCTAAGGTATAATCCTATACCTACTGTTCAAACCATCATGAACCAAAGGTAAAAGGAAAGATATTGGCATTACAATCCATAAAGAAGATATTCGGTAGTAATGAGCCAAGTTGGAATGCAAAAAAATGCAGGAAGAGGGAGCTAAGAAGAAAAACAAGGGAAAGAACACCAATTTTGATAAGCAAACCTGATTCAAAGCCCAAAACTCTCATAACACCCAATGTTAAACACAAAGAATGCAATGTAACCCACAATCAAAAGGAGGAATTGAAGATATAAAGAAACATAATTCAGGTTTAAGAAAAGCAAAACCATGGCCCAATGCTCAAAGGAACAATAACTTAAGGTATAATCCTATACTCATTGTTGAAAGCATCATGAACCATAGGTGAAAGTAAGGATATTGGCATTACAATCTAGAAAGAAGAAGGTGAGTTGGAATGCAACATAACATAATAAAAGGAAGTTAAGAAGAAAAACTAGAGAAAAAACTCCAATTTTGATAAGCAAACTTGATTTAGAGCCCAAAGCTCTCATAACACCTAATGTTAAACACAATGCAATAAATCTCACAATAAAAAGAAGGGATTGAAGACCCCAAGAAACATAACATAGGTTTGATAAAAAAAAAAAAAACCATGGCCTAATGCTTAGAGGAACAAGAACTTAAGGTATAATCCTATAACCATTGTTCAAAGTATCATGAACCAATGGTGAAAGGAAGGATATTGACATTACAATCTAGAAAGAAGAGATTTGGTAGTAATGAGCTGAGTTGGAAGGCAACAAAACATAATAAAAGGCAGCTAAGACATTGAACTGGAGAAAAAAATCCAATTTTGATAAGCAAACCTGATTTAAACCCTAAAGCTCTCTTAGCACCAATGTTAAACACGAAGAATGCAATGAATCCCACAATGAAAAGAAGGAATTGAAGACCCTAAGAAACATAGTTGAGAACAAGAATAAAACCTTGGCCTAATGTTGAAAGGAATAAGAACCTAAGGTATAATCCTATACCCATTGTTTAGAGCATCAAGAACTGAAGGTGAAAGGAAGGATTTGGCATTACAATTTAAAAGGAAGTGATTTGGTAGTAACAAGGCGAGTTGGAATGCAACAAAATGTAATAAGAGGCACCTTGGCCTAATTTTGTTAAGCAAACTTGATTTAGAGCCTAAAGCTCTCTTAGCACCCAATGTTAATTAGAAAGAATGCACTGAAACCTACAGTGAAAAGAAGGGATTGAAGACCCCAAGAAACATAGTTGAGGTTTAAAAAAAGTAAAACCTTGGCCCAATGCTCAAAGGAATAAGAACGTAAGGCATAATCCTATACCCACTATTCAAAGCATCATGAATCAAAGGTGGAAGGAAGGATATTGGCATTACAATCTAGAAAGAAGAGATTTGTTAGTAATGAGTGAGTTGGAAGGCAACAAAATGTGATAAAAGGTAGATAAAAAGAAAAACTAGACAAAAATCTCCAATTTTGATAAGTAAACCTAATTTAAAGCCCAAAGCTCTCATTGCACCCAATGTTAAACACAAAGAATGCAAAGACACACATAATGGAAAGAAGGAATTAATGACGCCAAGAAACATAGTTGAGGTTTAACAAAAGTAAAACCTTGGCCTAATGCTGAAGGGAATAAGAACGTAAGGTATAATCTTATACCCACTATTCAAAGCATCATGAATCAAAGGCAAAGGAAGGATATTGGCACTACAATCTAGAAAGATGAGATTTGGTAGTAATGAAAGACTTGGAATGCAACAAAACGTAATAAAAGGTAGCTGGGAAGAAAAACTAGAGAAAAAACTCCAATTTTGATATGCGAACTTGATTTAAAGCCCAAAACTCTCATAACACCCAATGTTAAACACAAAAAATGCAATGAAACCCACAATCAAAAGGAGGATATAAAGGCCTTAGGAAACATAATTTAGGTTTAACAAAAGTAAAACCTTGGCCTAATGCTCAAAGGAAAAAGAACTTAAGGTATAATCCTATAACCACTGTTCAAAGCATCATGAACAAATGGTAAAAATAAGGATATATGCATTAAAATTTGAAAAAAAAAAGGATTTGGTAGTAATGAGGCGAGTTAGAATGCAACAAAATGTAATATGAGGTAGCTAAGAAGTATAACTGAAGAAAAAACTCCAATTTTGATAAGCAAACTTGATTTAAAGCTCAAACCTCTTATAGCACCCAATGTTAAACACATAGAATGCAATGAAACCCACAATCAAAAGGAAGAATTGAAGACCCCAAGAAACATAATAGAGGTTTAACAAAAGAAAAACCTTGGCCCAATGCTTAAAGGAACAAGAACTTTAGGTATAATCCTATAACCACTGTTCAAAGTATTAGGAACCAATGGTGAAAGGAAGGATATTGGCATTACAATCTAGAAAGAAGAGATTTGGTAGTAATGAGCTGAGTTGGAATGCAACAAAACGTAATAAGAGGCAACTAAGAAGAAGAACTAGAGAAAAAACTCCAATTTCAATAAGCAAAGCATATTTAAAGCTTAAAGCTCTGATAACTCCAATGTTAAACACAAAGAATACAATGAAACCCACAATCAAAAGGAGGAATTGAAGACCCCAAGAAACATAGTTGAAGTTTAACAAAAGTAAAACCTTAGCCTAATACTCAAAGGAAGAACTTAAGGTATAATCCTATACCCACTATTGAAATCATCATGAACCAAGGGTGAAAGGAAGGATATTGGCATTACAATCTAGAAAGAAGAGATTTGGTAGTAATGAGTCCAGTTGGAATGCAAAAAAACGTAATAAGAGGCAATTAAGAAGTAGAACTAAAGAAAAAACTCCAATTTTGATAACCAAACCTGATTACAATCAAGTAGTTGCCTTTTATTATGTTTTGTAATAAGAGGGGATTAAGAAGAAAAACTAGAGAAAATACTCCAATTTTGATGAGCAATCTTACTTTAAAGGCCAAAGTTCTTATAGCACCTAATGTTAAATACAAAGAATAAGATGAAACCCACAATAAAGAGAGGGAGTTGAACACCCTGGGAAATATATTTGAGTTTGAACAAAAGTAAAACCTTGGCCCAATGCCTAAAGGAAAAAGAACTTCAGGTATAATCCTATGCCTATAGTTCATAGCATTATGAACCAAAGGTTTGAGGAAGGATATTGGCATTACAATCTTAAAAGATGAGATTTGGTAGTAATGAGGTGAGTTGGAATGCAACAAAACTTGATAAGAGGCGACTAAGAAAAAGAACAAGAGAAAAGACTCTAATTTTGAGAAGCGATCCTCATTTAAAGCCCAATGTTAAACACTAAGAATGCAATGAAAGCCATAATCAAAAGAAGGAATTGAAGACTCCAAGAAACATAATTAAGGTTTAACAAAAGCAAAACCTTGGCCTAATGCTTAAAGGAACAATAACTTATGGTATAATCGTATACCTACTACTTAGAGCATCATGAACCTATGGTGAAAGGAAGGATATTGACATTACAATCTAGAAAGATGAGAGTTGGTAGTAATGAGGCAAGTTGGAATGCAACAAAACTTAATAAGAGGTGGTTGTGAAGAAGAACAAGAGAAGAGACTCCAATTTTGAGAAGCGAACTTTATTAAAAGCCCAATGTTAAACACAAAGAATGCAATTAAACCTACAATCAAAATAAGGAATTAAAGACCCTAAAAAACATAGTTGAGGTTTAACAAAAGTAAAACCTTGGCCCAATTGTTGAAGGGAACAAGAAGTTAAGGTATAATCCTATACTGACTATTCAAACCATTATGAACCAAAGGTGAAAGGAAAGATATTGGCATTACAATCTAGAAAGAAGAGATTTGGTAGTAATGAGCTGAGGTGGAATGCAACAAAACGTAATAAGAGGCAGCCAAGAAGAAAAACTAGACAAAAACAACAATTTTGTTAAGCAAGCTTGATTGAAAGCCCAAAGCTCTCATAGCACCCAATGTTAAACACAAAGAATGCAATGAAACCTACAATGAAAAGAAGGAATTGAAGACCCCAAGAAACATAGTTGAGGTTTAACAAACCTTGGCTCAATGCTGAAAGGAATAAGAACGTAAGGTATAATCCTATACCCACTATTCAAAGTGTCATGACCCAAAGGTGAAAGGAAGGATATTGGCATTTCAATTTAGAAAAAAGAGATTTGGTAGTAATAAGGCGAGTTGGAATGCAACAAAACGTAATAAAAGGCAGTTAAGAAGTAGAACTAGAGAAAAAACTCCAATTTTGATTACTAAACCTTATTACAATTGAGTAGCTGCCTTTTATTACATTTTGTAATAAGAGGCGGCTAAGAAGAAAAACTAGAGAAAATACTCCAATTTGGCTGAGCAATCCTACTTTAAAGGCCAAGGTTCTCATAGCCCCCAATATTAAATACAAAGAATTAGATGAAACCCACAATGAAAAGAGAGAGTTGAACACCTTGGGAAACATATTTGAGTTTTCACAAAAGTAAAACCTTGGCCTAATGCCCAAAGGGAGATGAACTTCAGGTATAATCCTATACCCACAATTTAAAGCATCATGAACCAAAGGTTTGAGGAAGGATATTGGCATTACAATTTAGAAAGATGAGATTTGGTAGTAATGAGGCGAGTTGGAATGCAACAAAACTTAATAAGAGGCAGCTAAGAAGAAGAACAAGTGAAAAGACTCCAATTTTGAGAAGCGAACCTCATTTAAAGCCCAATGTTAAATACAAAGAATGCAATTAAACCCATAATCAAAAGAAGGAATTGAAGACCCCAAGAAAGATAATGGAGGTTTAACAAAGGTTTAACAAAAGTAAAAACCTTGGCCCAATGCTCAAAGGAATAAGAACTTAAGGTATAATCTTATACCGACTGTTCAAGGCATCATGAAACAAAGGTGAAAGGAAGTATATTTGTATTACAATCTAGAAAAAAAATAATTTGGCATTAATGAGTCGAGTTGGAATGCAACAAAACGTAATAAGAGGTAGCCAAGAAGTAGAACTAGAGAAAAAATTCCAATTTTGATAAGCAAAGCTATTGGCTCTCTTAGCACCCAATGTTAAATACAAAGAATGCAATGAAACCCATAATCAAAAGACATAGTTGAGGTTTAACAAAAGTAAACCCTTGGCCCAATACTGAAAGGAAGAAGAACTTAAGGTATAATCCTATATCAACTGCTCAAAGCATCATGAACTAAAGGTGAAAGGAAGGATATTGGCATTACAATCTAGAAAGAAGAGATTATTGATGGTTGGAGTTGCACTAATGTTGCCAGCACAACTTTGGTTGAGAAGCTGGATTTACCTACTATGAAGCATTGTAGGCCATATAAGCTTCAATGGTTGAATGAGAGTGGTGAAGTCAAGGTAAATAAGCAAGTGCTCATATTATTTTCTATCGCAAGGTACCGTGATGAAGTTTTATGTGATGTTGTACCTATGCATGTGGCCCATATTCTATTAGGAAGACCATGACAATTTGATAGGCGAGTTATGCATGATGGCTTCAAGAATTGATATTTCTTTATACTAAATGAAAAACCCATCACTCTTGTACCATTATTACCTCAACAAGCTTATGAGGATTAATTAAGGATTAAAAATGAGAGTGAACAGAAAAGAGAGATTGATAAAAGAGAAAAGAGAGGAGAAAACGTGAGGACACAAGAGAAAGAGAAGAAAAGAGTTTATATGCAAAAGAGAGTGATGTCAAAAGATTATTTTATGTCAAATAGCCTATGATCGTACTTTTTTACAAATAGGCTTATTTTAACACTAATAAGTTTGACCCATCTTTACCTAGTGTTGTTGCTCTATTGCAGGAATTTGAAGATGTATTCGTTGACAATTTCCCAAGTGGATTGCTACTTAATAGAGGGACTGAGCATCAAATTGATTTCATCCCAGGTGCATCCATCCCTAATCGGTCAGCATATAAGAGTAATCCTGAGGGGACAAGGGAGCTTCAAAGGTAGCTGAGAAGCTTATATCCAAAGGATATATGTGGGAAAGCATGAGTCCATGCGTTGTTCCTGTCCTACTTGTACCTAAGAAAGATGGGACTTGGAGGATATGTGTTGATTGTTGAGCAATCAACAAAATCATTATAAAGTATTGTCACTCATACCTAGATTAGATGACATGTTGGATGAATTGCATGGTTCATGTGCCTTTTCTAAGATTGATTTGAAAAGTGGTTATCATTATATTAGGATGAGAGAGGGAGATGAGTGGAAAACAACTTTCAAAACTAAGTACGGTTTGTATGAATGGCTTGTTATGCCATTTGATCTCATTAATGCACCAAGCACTTTTACGAGACTAATGAATCATGTTTTGCGTCCATTCATTGTTAAATTTGTGGTTATGTATTTTGATGATATTTTGGTCTATAGTAAAACCCTAGAAGAGCATCTTGATCATTTATGTTCTATTGTAAGTGTTTTACCTTCTGAGAAATTGTATGTTAACTTAAAGAAATGTTCCTTTTGTACTAATAAGATCACATTTCTTGGCTATGTTGTGAGTTTTAAAGGTGTTGAGGTTGACGAGGAAAAAGTTATGGTAATTTGTGATTGGCCTACACCTAAGTCAATTAGTGATGTGTGTAGCTTTCATGGTCTAACTAGTTTCTATAGACGCTTTGTTAGGGACTTTAGCACCATCACTGCACCATTTACTAAGCTTATTAAAAAGAACACGAGTTTTATGTGGGGTAATGACCATGACAAGGCTTTTAATTGCATCAAGGAAAAATTAGGTTTTGCACCCCTACTTGCTTTACCTAACTTTGCAAAAGCTTTTGAGATTGAGTGTGATGCTTTAGGTATTGGCATTAGAGCTATTTTGATGCAGGAAAGGCGCCTAATTGCTTACTTTAGTCAAAAGCTAAGTGGAGCAAGCCTTGATTATCCCACTTATGATAAAGAGATGTATGCATTGGTACGGGCTTTAGAGACATGACAACATTACCTTTGGCCCAAGGAGTTTGTCATCCATACTGACCATGAATTGTTGAAGCACTTGAGGAGACAAGGAAAGTTGAACAAAAGACATGCCAAGTGGATTGAATTCATTAAGACTTTTCCCTACATCATCAAATATAAATAAGGTAAGGAAAATGTGGTAGCTGATGCATTATCTCGCAGGTATGCCCTTATCTCTACACTTACTGCAAACTTATTAAGATTTGAAGATATTAAAGATTTATATGTGAATGATCCAGACTTTGCTAAAGTGTATAGAGCATGTGAGAAGTCAGCCTTTGAGAAGTTTTATAGGCATAAGGGTTTCTTATTTAGGGAAAATTGTTTATGTATGCCTATGAGTTTTTTGAGGGAGTTGGTTATAAGAAAAGCTCATGAGGGTGGTCTAATCGGTCATTTCAGAGTTAGGAAAACCCGAGATGTCCTAAATGAACATTTCTTTTGGTCATGCATGAAACGAGATGTTGAGAGGATATGTGAGAAATGCGTAACATGCAAACAGGCTAAATCTAGAGTTTTACCCCATGGCTTGTATACCCCATTACCCATACCTAGCCATCCTTGGGTTGATTTATCTATGAACTTTGTACTAGGATTGCCACAAACAAAAAGGGGTAGGGATTTTGTATTTGTTGTTATTGATAGATTTTCAAAGATGACACACTTCATCCCATGCCATAAAATTGATGATGCAAACAATGTGGCTGACTTATTCTTTAGAGAAGTAGTACGTTTGCATAGCATGCCACAGAGCATTGTTTCAGATTAGGATACAAAATTCTTATGCTACTTCTGGAAGACTTTGTGGGGTAAGTTAGGTACTAAGCTACTGTTTTCAACTACTTATCATCCACAAATTGATGCGCAGACTGAGGTGGTTAATCGAACTCTGTCTACTCTTTTGCGTGCTATTATTCGAACAAATTTGAAAATATGGGAAGATTGTTTACCACATGTTGAGTTTGTATATAATAGGAGTGTTCATTCTACTACTAGTTACTCTCCGTTTGAAATTGTATATGGTTTTAATCTTTTGACTCCTTTGGATTTAGTGCTTATACTTGTCAATGAGCATGCCAACATAGATGGTGAATGCAAGGCGGACATGATAAAAAAATTGCATGAGAAGGTGTGGCAACATATTAAAAAATAAACTTAGTAATATGCATCCCATGTCAACAAGGGACGAAAGAAGATGGTATTTGAACTTGGTGATTAGGTTTGGGTGTATAAGCACAAGGAACGATTCCTAGCTTAGAGGCGTTCAAAGCTACAACCTAAAGGAGATGGTCCCTTCCAAGTTGTAACACGAATTAATGATAATGCTTATAAGTTAGACCTTCCCAGTGAGTATAATGTGAGTGCAACATTTAACGTTTTTGACCTTTCCCCTTTTGATGTAAGTGATGATTTAAGGGCGAATCCTTTTGTGGAGGGGGGGAATGATGAGAACTGTGGAGATGATGGGTGGAAGGTTTTAATAGATGCAAGAGGTCCATTACACATTCCAGAAGGCCCAATAACACGAGCTAAAGTTTTAATAGATACAAGAGGTCCATTGCACATTCCAGATGACCTAATAACATGAGCTAGAGCCAAAAAGATTAAAGAAGCACTAAATGGGCTGATTGAGGACATTTAAGCCAATTAAGTTTCTAATGGTACGAATTCAAGTTTGAAAGGGAGTCTAGCCCTAATTAATATAATCGAAATACTTAATGGGTCAGACTAAGTAATAGCATTCACTCATAAATAGGAGTTTATTGTATGTGCTAGAATTTGTCCGAAATTCTTCCAAAATAAGGATTTCTCCTAAGTAGGAATTTGTGCCTCTTTAGGATTGCTATCTTAGCCTATAAATAAGCACCCCTTGTAAGCTTTGTAAATTAGAGAAGTTTGAGTGAAATAGAAAGTAAGAGTTTTTTTCCCTCAATTTTTTTGAGAACTAACCAACTTATCAGGAGGTATTTCGTCTTGTGGCATTCCAATTGACTTATCACTCCCAATTTCTCTCTTTTCCGGAGAGTGGCGTCCACATCCTTCTTAAATACCCTAAGTTTATGTTCCTTCGAATATTGGGTCTAGGGTTTGTGTTATTCAACTCTGATGTAGCTTTCCTGCTTGTTCTTTGATTCATTGTGTGCATTAGGTCCCTAAGCCACGTCTTTTTGGGGTTCTCCATATCATATAATCCTATACCCACTATTCAAAGCATCACGAACCTATGGTGAAAGGAAGGATATTGACATTACAATCTAGAAAGAGAAGATATGGTAGTAATGAACCGAGTTGGAATGCAACAAAAGAACAAGAGAAAAGACTCCAATTTTGAGAAGCAAACCTCATTTAAAGCCCAAACCTCTCATTGCACCCAATGTTAAACACAAAAAATTCAATGAACCCCATAATCAAAAGAAGGAATTGAAGATTTGGTAGTAATGAACTAAGTTGGAATGCGACAAAACATTATAAGAGGCAGCTAATGATGCAGAAAACCCAAAAAAAAAAAGTGGTTTAGGGACCCAACACACACAAGGAATCAAAGAACAACTAGGAAAGCTAAATTAGAGTTTAATAACATAAACCCTACATCTAATATTCGAAGGAACATGAACCTAGGGTATTCAAGAAGGATATGGATGTCACACACCAAAAAAGAAAGGAATTGGGAGTGATAAGTCAATTTGAACACCATAAGAAGAAATACCTCTTGATAAGTTCTTTAGTCCTCAAAAGAATCGAGGGATAAAAACTCTTGCTTTCTATTTCACTTAAAGTTGTTTGATTTCCAGAGCTTACAAGGGGGTGCCTATTTATAAGCAAAGATAGCAATCTTAAAGAGGCACAAATTCCTACTTAGGACAATTCCTTATTTAGGAGGAATTCCTATTTGGGTATAAATTCTTACACAAAAAATAAACTCCTAATTTGGAGTGACTAATGTTACTTAGTCGTAATACTTTAAGTACTCCAATGATATTAATAAGGCTTGGACTCTCTTTCAGGCTTGAATTCGCACCAGTTGACGCTTGGTTGGCCTAAATGTCCTTAATCAGCCCATTTAATTCTTGTTTCATCTTTTTGGCTCTAGCCCATGTTATTGGGTCTTTTGGAACGTGCAATGGACCTCCTGCATCCATTGAAGCCTTCCACCTATTATTCCTATGGTTCTCATTAGTTAAGAAGAACTAGAGAAAAAACTCCTATTTTGATAATCAAACCTGATTTAAAGCTCAAAACTCTTATAGCACCCAATGTTAAACATAAAGAATGCAATGAAACCCATAATCAAAAGGAGGAATCAAAGACCTTGAGAAACATAATTCATGTTTAACAAAAGTAAAACCTTGGCCTAATGCTCAAAGAACAAAAACTTATGGTATAATCCTATATCCACTGTTCAAAGCATCATGAACCAAAGGTGAAAGAAAGGATATTGGCATTACAATTTAGAAAGAAGAGTCAACAAAATGAAATAAGAGGCAACTAAGAAGAAGAACTAGAGAAAAGACTCCAATTTTGATGAGCAAACCTAATTTAAAGGCCAAAGCTCTCATAGCACCCAATGTTAAACACAAAGAATAAGATGAAACCCATAATGAAAAGAGGGGATCGAAACCCCAAAGAAACATAGTTGAGGTTTAACAACCCTTGGCCCAATGCTGAAAGGAACAAGAACTTAAGGTATAATCCTATACCAATAACTTAAAGCGTCAAAAATCAAAGGTGAAAAGAAGGATATTAGCATTACAATTTAAAAGGAAGATATTTGGTAGTAATGAGTCAAGTTGAAATGCAAAAAAACATCATAAGAGGCAGCTAAGAAGAAAAACTAGAGAAAAAACTCCAATTTTGATGAACAATCCTAATTTAAAGGCCAAAGCTCTTATAGCACCCAATGTTAAACAAAAAGAATAAGATGAAACCTACAATGAAAAGAGAGAATTGAACACCCCAGGAAATATATTTGAGATTTAACAAAAGTAAAACCTTTGTCCAATGCACAAAGGAAAAAAAACTTAAGGCATAATCCTATACCCATTGATCAAAGCATCATGAACCCAAGGTGAGAGGAAGGATATTGAGATTACAATTTAGAAAGATGGGATTTAGTTGTAATGATGCGAGTTGGAATGTAACAAAATGAAATAAGAGGTAGCTAAGAAGAAGAACTAGAGAAAAGACTCCAATTTTGATGAGTAGACCTAATTTAAAGGCCAAAGCTCTCATAGCATCCAATGTTAAACACAAAGAATAAGATGAAACCCACAATGAAAAGAAGGAATTAAAGACCTTAAGAAACATAGTTGAGGTTTAACAAAAGTAAAACCTTGGCCTAATGCTGAAAGAAAGAAGAACTTAAGGTATAATCATATACCCAATGTTTAAAACATCTTGAACCAAAGGTGAAATGAAGGATATTTGTATTACAATCTAGAAAAAAGAGATTTAGTAGTCATTAGTCAAGTTGGAGTGCAACAAAACGTAATCAGAGCTGGCTACGAAGAAGAACAAGAGAGAAGACTCAAATTTTGAGAAGGAAACCTTATTTAAAGTCCAAAGCTCTCATAACACCCAAACTTAAACACAAAGAATACAATGAAACCCATAATGGAAAGAAGGAATTAAAGACCCTAAGAAACATAATTGAGGTTTAACAAAGTAAAAGAATGGCCAAATGCTTAAAGGAATAAGAACTTAAAGTATAATCCTATACCCACTGTTCAAATTATCATGAACCAAAGGTGAAGGGAAGGATAGTGGCATTACAATGTAGAAAGAAGAGATTTGGAATGCAACAAAATATAATAAGAGGCAGTTATGAAGAAAAACTAGAGAAAAAACTCCAATTTTGATCAGCAAACTTAATTTTAAAGCCAAAGCTCTCATAGCACCCATAGTTAAGTACAAAGAATGCAATGAAACCCACAATCAAATGAAGGAATTGAAGACCCCATTAAACATAAATGATGTTTAACAAAAGTAAAATTGTGACCTAATGCACAAAGGAACAAGAACTTAAGGTGTAATCCTATACCCATAGCTTAAAGCATCTTAAACCAAAGGTGAAAGGAAGGATATTGGCATTATAATTTAGAAAGAAGAGATTTGGTAGTAAAGAGCCAATTAGGAACGCAACAAAATGAAATAAGAGCTAGGTAAGTAAAAGAACAAGAGAAAAAACACCAATTTTCATAAGCAACCTTTATTTAAAGCCCAAAGCTTTCATAGCACCCAATGTTAAACACAAAGAATGCAATGAAACCCATAATCAAAAGAAGGAATAAAAGACCCTAAGAAAGATAATTGAGGATTAACAAAAGTAAAACCTTAGCCCAATGCTCAAAGGTACAAGAACTTAAGGTATAATTCCATACCTACAAC
Organism: Bruguiera gymnorhiza; assembly: GCA_020883675.1. Classification (NCBI taxonomy): domain Eukaryota; kingdom Viridiplantae; phylum Streptophyta; class Magnoliopsida; order Malpighiales; family Rhizophoraceae; genus Bruguiera; species Bruguiera gymnorhiza. The sequence continues at coordinate 307,547 of JAIRCJ010000040.1, forward strand.
TCAAAGCATCATGAACGAAAGGGGAAAGGAAGGATATTGGCATTACAATCTAGAAGGAAGAGATTCGGTAGTAATGAGATGAGTTGGAATGCAACAAAACGTAATAAGAGGCAGCCAAGAAGTAGAACTAGAGTAAAAGCTCCAATTTTGATAAGCAAACCTAATTTAAAGCCCAAAGCTCTCATAACACCCAATGTTAAACACAAAAAATGCAATTAAACCCATAATCCAAAGAAACATAGTTGAGGTTCAACAAAAGTAAAACATTGGCCCAATGCTAAAAGGAATAACTTAAGGTATAATCCTATATTGACTATTCAAAGCATCATGAACCAAAGGTGAACGGAAGGATATTTGTATTAAAATCTAGAAAGAAGAGATTTGGTAGTAATAAGTCGAGTTAGATTGCAACAAAATGAAATAAGAGGCAAACAAGAAGTAGAATTAAAGAAAAAACTCCAATTTTGATAAGCAAACCTAAATTAAGGCCCAAAGCTCTCATAGCACCCAATGTTAAATACAAAAAATGCAATGAAACCCACAATAAAAAAAAGAAGGAAGAATAACTTAAGGTAAAATACTATTCTCACAACTCAAAGCATCAAGAACCAAAGGTGAAAGGAAGGATATTGGCATTATAATTTAGAAATAAGAGATTTGGTTGTAATGAGAGGAGTTGGAATGCAACAAAACGTAATAAGAGGTATCTAAGAAGAAGAACTAGGAAAAAAACTCCAATTTTGAGAAGCAAACCTGATTTAAAGAGCAAAACTCTCATAGCGCCCAATGTTAAATACAAAGAATGTGATGAAACCCATAATGAAATGAAGGAATTGAAAACCCCAAGAAACATAAATGATGTTTAACAAAAGTAAAACCTTGGCCTAATGCTCAAAGGAACAAGAATTTAAGCTATAATCATATACCCACTCTTTAAAACATCATGAACCAATGGTGAAAGGAAGGATATTAGCATTATAATCAAGAAAGAAGAGATTTGGTAGTAATGAGCTGAGTTGAATGCAATGAAATGTTATAAGAGGTGGCTAAAAAGATGAAGAAGAGAAAAGACTCCAATTTTGAAAAGCAAACCTCATTTAAAGCCCAAAACTCTCATTGCACCCAATGTTAAACATAAAGAATGCAATGAAACCCACAATCAAAAGAATGAATTAAAAACCCCAAGAAACATAATTGAGGTTGAACAAAAGTAAAAGCTTGGCCCAATGCTCAAAGGAACAAGAACTTAAGGTATAATCCTATACCCACAGTTCAAATCATCATGAACTAAAGGTGAAAGGAAGGATGTTGGTAGTACAATCTAGAAAGAAGAGATTTGGTAGTAATGAGACGAGTTGGAATGCAATAAAACATAATAAAAGGCGGCCAAGAAGTACAACAAGAGGAAAAACTCCAATTTTGATAATCAAACTTGATTTAAAGCCCAAAACTCTCATAGCACCTAATGTCAAACACAAAGAATACAATGAAACCCACAAATTAAAGAAGGAATTGAAGACCCTAAGAAAGATCCTAGTTTTTTCCTTTCACTAGTAGATCCTAGGGTGAAGTTGTACCTTTTTAGAATTGCCATCTTAGCTTATAAATAGGCACCCCTTGTAAAATCAAACAATGAAAAAAATCAAACAACTTTGAGTGAAATAGAAAGCAAGGGTTTTTCTCCCTCGGTTCTTTTGAGAACTAATGAACTTATCAAAAGGTATTTCTTCATATAGCATTTCAAACGACTTATCACTCCCAATTTCTTTGTTTTCTAAAGTGTGGCGTCTATATCCTTCTTAAATACCCTAGGTTCGTATTCCTTCGAATGTTGGGTCTAAAGTTTGTGTTATTAAACTCTGATTTAGCTTTCCTGGTTGTTCTTTGATTCCTTGTGTGCGTTGGGTCCCTAAACCACGTCTTTTTGGAGTTTTCCACATCAGAAAAACTTGGCCTAATGCTTAAAGGAATAAGAACTTAAGGTATAATCTTATACCCACAGCTCAAAGCATCATGAACTAAAGGTGAAAGGAAGGATATTGGCATTACAATCTAGAAAGAAGAGATTTGGTAGTAAAGAGTTAAGAGGGAATGCAATAAAAAGAAATAAGAGGCAGCAAAGAAGAAGAACAAGAGAAAGAACCCCAATTTTGATAAGTAAACCTGATTTAAAACCCAAAGCTCTCATAACACCCAATGTTAAACACAAAGAATGCAAGGAAACCCATAATCAAAAGATGGAATTGAAGACCTTAAGAAAGATAATTGAAAACCTTGGGCCAATGCTTAAAAGTACAAAAACTTAAGGTATAATCCTATACCTATAGCTCCAAGCTTCATGAACCAAAGGTGAAAGGAAGGCTATTGACATTATAATCTAGAAATAAGAGATTTGGTAGAAATGAGGCAAGTTGGAATGCAACGAAACATAATAAGTGGCAGCTAAGATAAAAAAACTAGGAAAAAAACTCTAATTTTGAGAAGTAAACTTAATTTAAAGCCAAAGCTCTCATAGTACCCAATGTTAAACACAAAAAATGCAATGAAACCCACAATGAAATAAAGGAATTGAAGACCCCATGAAACATAAAAGATATTTAACAAAAGTCAAACCTTGGCCCAATGCTCAAAGGAACAAGAACTTAAGGTATAATCCTATACCCTAGCTCAAAGCATTATGAACCAATAGTGAAAGGAAGAATATTGGCATTACAATCTAGAAAGAAGAGATTTGGTAGTAATACGCCAAGTTGGAATACAACAAAATGAAATAAAAGGCAACTAAGAAGAAGAACTAGGAAGAAAACTTTAATTTTGAGAAGCGAACCTGATTTAAAGCCCAAAACTCTCATAACACCCAATGTTAAACACAAATAATGCAATGAAACCCACAACGAAAACAAGGAATTGAAGACCCCAAGAAATATAAATGATGTTTAACAAAAGTCAAAACTTGGCCCAATGCTCAAAGGAATAAGAACTTAAGGTATAATTCTATACCCATTATTCAAAGCATCTTGAACTAATGGTGAAAGGAAGGATATTGGCATTATAATCTATAAAGAAGAGATTCGGTATTAATGAGCTGAGTTGGAATGCAACCAAATGTAATAAGAGGCAGCTAAGAAGAACAACGAGAGAAAAATCCCTAATTTTGATAAGCAAGCCAGATTTAAAGCCCAATGCTCTCATAGTTGCCAACATTAAACATAAAGAATGCAATGAAACCCATAATCCAAAGAAGGAATTGAAGACCCTAATAAAGATAATTGAGTTTTAACAAAAGTAAAACTTTGGCCCAATGTTGAAAGGAACAAGAACTTAAGGTATAATCTTATACCCACTATTCAAAGCATCATAAACCAATGGTGAAAGGAAAGATATTCACATTACAATCTAGAAAGAAGAGATTTGGAAGTAATGACCTAAGTTGGAATGCCACAAAATGTAATAAGAGGCAGGTAAGAAAAAAAATTAGAAAAAAAAACTCTAAATTTGACAAGCAAATCGGATTTAAAGACCAAAGCTCTTATAACACCCAATGTTAAACACAAAGAATGCAATGAAACCCCAATCAATAGAAGGAATTGAAGACCCCAACAAACATAATTTACGTCTAACAAAGGTAAAACCTTGCCCCAATGCTGAAAGGAATAAGAACTAAAGGTATAATTCTATACCAACTGTTAAAGCATGATGAACCAAAGGTGAAAGGAAGGATATTGTCATTACAATCTAGAAAGAAGAGATTTGGGAGTAATAAGCCGAGTTGGAATGCACCAAAACATAATAAGAGGTAACTAAGAAGATGAACTAGAGATAAAAAAAAAAAAACAACCCAAATTTTGATAAGCAAACCGGATTTAAAGCCCAAAGCTCTCATACCACCCAATGTTAAACACAAAGAATGCATTGAAACCACAATCAAAAGAAGGAATTGAAGACCCCAAGAAATATAAGTGACGTTTAACAAAAATAAAACCATGGCCCAATGCTCAAAGGAACCAGAACTTAAGGTAAAATCCTATACCCAAATCTTAAAGCATCATGAACCAAAAGTGAAAGGAAGGATATTGGCATTACAATCTCGATAGAAGAGAGTTGGTAGTAAAAAGCCTAGTAGGAATGCAACAAAATGAAATATGAGTCAGCTAAGAAGAAGAACAAGAGAAAAAAATCCCAATTCTGATAAGCAAACCTGATTAGAAGCCCAAAGCTCCCATAGCACCCAATGTTAAACATAAAAAATGCAAGGAAACCCACAATCAAGTGAAGGTATTGAAGTCCGTATGAAATATAATTGATGTTAACCTTGGCCCAATGCTTAAATGAACAACAACTTAAGGTATAATCCTATACCCACGACTCAACACATCATAGCACCTAATGTTAAATACAAAGAATGCAGTGAAACCTACAATGAAAAGAAGGAATTGAAGACCCCAAGAAACTTAAATGATGTTTAACAAAAGTAAAACCTTGGCTCAATGCTCAAAGGAAGAAGAACTTAAGGTATAATCCTATACCCACTTTTCAAAGCATTATAAACCAAAGGTGAAAGGAAGTATATTGGCATTACAATCTAGAAAGAAGAGATTTGACAGTAATGAGCTGAGTTGGAATGTAACAAAATGTAACAAGAGGCGAGCTTGATTTAAGGCCTAAAGCACTCATTGCACCCAATCTTAATAACAAAGAATGCAATGAAGCCTACAATGAAAAGAAGGAATTGAAGACCCCAATAAATATAATTGAGGTTTAAGAAAAGTAAAACCTTCACCCAATGCTCAAAGGAACAAGAACTTAAGGTATAATCATATACCTATTATTCAAAGCATCATGAACCAAAGGTGAAAGGAAGGATATTGGCATTACAATCTAGAAAGAAGAGATATGGTAGTAATGAGCAGAGTTGGAATGTAACAAAATGAAATAAGAGGTAGCTAAGAAGAAGAACAAGAGAAAAAACCCTAATTTTGATAAGCAAACTTGATTTAAAGCCAAAAGCTCTAAGAGCACCCAATGTTAAACACAAAGAATGCAGTAAAACCCATAATCAAAACAAGGAATTGAAGACCATAAGAAATATAATTGACATCTCACAAAAATAAAACCTTGGCCCAATGCTCAAAGGAGTAAGAACTTAAAGTATAATCCTATACCCGCTATTCAAAGCATCATGAACCAGTGGTGAAAGGAAGGATATTAGCATTACAATCTGAAAAGAAGAGATTTGGTAGTAATAGGCCAAGTTGGAATGCAACAAAACGTAATAAGAGACAGCTAAGAAGAAGAACTAGAGAAAAAACTCCAATTTTGATAGGCAAACTAGATTTAAAGCCTAAAGCTCTCATTGCACCCAATGTTAAACACAAAAAATGCAATGAAACCCACAATGAAAGGAAGGAATTGAAGACCCCAAGAAACATAATTGAGATTTAACAAAAGTAAAACCTTAGCCGAATACTCACAAGAACAAGAACATAAAGTATAATCCTATACCTACAGTTCAAACCATCACGAACTAAAGGTTAAACGAAGGATATTGGCTTTACATTCTAAAAATAATAGATTTAGTAGTAATGAGGCGTGTTGGAATAAAATCAAACGTAATAAGAGGCAGCTGAGAAGAAGAACTCAGAAAAACACTCTAATTTTGAGAGGCAAACCTTATTTAAATCCCTATGCTCTCATAACACCTAATGTTAAACACAAAGAATGCAATGAAACCCATAATGAAAAGAAGGAATTGAAAACCCCAAGAAACATAAATGATGTTTAACAAAGGTAAAACCATGTCCCAATGCTCAACAGAACAAGAACTTAAGGTATAATCCTATATCCACTATTCAAAGCATCATGAACTAAACACGAAAGGAAGGATATTGGCATTACAATCTAGAAAGAAGAGATTTGGTAGTAATGAGCCAAATTGGAAGGCAACAAAACAAAATATGGGGCAGTTAAGAAGAAGAACTGAAGATAAGCGAACTTGATTTAAAGCCCAAAGCTCTTATAGCATGCAACATTAAACACAAAGAATGGAATGAAACCTACAATCAAAAGAAGGAATTGAAGACCTGAAGAAACATAAATGATATTTAACAACGGTAAAACCATGTCCTAATGCTCAAAGGAACAAGAACTTAAGGTATAATCCAATACCCACAGTTCAAAGCATCTTGAACCAATGGTGAAAGGAAGGATATTGGCATTAGAATCTAAAAAGAAGTGATTTGGTATTAATGAGCTGAGTTGGAAAGCAACAAAATGTAGTAAGAGGCAGCTAAGAAGAAGAACAAGAGAAAAAAACCCTAATTTTGGCAAGCAAACCTGATTTAAGGCCTAAAGCACTCGTTGCACCCAAAGTTAAACACAAAGAATGCAATGAAACCCATAATCAAAAGAAGGAATTGAATACCCTAAGAAACATAATTGAGGTTTAGCAAAAGTAAAACCCTAGCCTAATGCTCAAAGGAACAAGAACTTAAGGTATAATCCTAAACCCACTATCCAAAGCATCATGAACCAAAGGTGAAAGGGATGATATTGGCATTACAATCTAGAAAGAAGAGATTTGGTAGTAATAAGTTGAGTTAGAATGCAATAAAACGAAATAATAGGCAGCCAAGAAGAAGAACAAGAGAAAAAACACCAATTTTGATAAGCAAACTTGATTTAAACCCTAAAGCTCTCATAGCACCCAATGTTAAACACAAAAAATGTAATGAAACCCACAATTAAAAGAAGGAATTGAAGACCCAAGAAAGATAATTAAGGTTTAACAAAAGTAAAACCTTGCCCCAATGCTCAAACGAATAAGAACTTAAGGTAAAATCCTATTCCAACTATTTAAAGCATCCTGAACCAAAGGTGAATGGAAGGATATTGGCATTACAATCTACAAAAAGGGGATTTGGTAGTAATGACACAAGTTGGAATGCAACAAAATGTAATAAGAGGCAACTAAGAAGAAGAAGTAGGAAAAAAAACTCTAATTTTGAGAAGGAAACCTGATTTAAAGCCTAAAACACTCATAGCACCCAATGGCAAACACAAAGAATGCAATGAAACCCACAATCAAAAGAAGGAATTTAAGACACCAAGAAACATAAGTGATGTTTAACAAAAGTAAAACCTTGGCCCCATACTCAAAGGAACAGGAATTTAAGATATAATCATAAACCCACTTCAAAGCATCATGAGCCAATGCTGAAAGAAAGGATATTGGCATTACAATCTAGAAAGAAGAGATTTGGTAGTAATGAAGTGAGTTGGAATGCAACAAAACGTGATAAGATGTAGCCAAGAAGAAGAACTAGGAAAAAAAAAACTCCAATTTTGAGAAGCAAACCTGATTTAAAGCCTAAAGCTCTCAAAGCACCCAATGTTAAACACAAAGAATGCAATGAAACCCACAATGAAAAGAAGGAATCGAAGACCCCAAGAAACATAAGTGATGTTTAACAACATAAGTGATGTTTAATAAAAGTAAAACCTTGGCCTAGTGGTCAAAGGAACTAGAACTTAAGGTGTAATCCTATGCCAACTGTTCAAAGCATCATGAACCAAAGATGAAAGGGAAGACATTGGCATTACAATGTAAAAAGAAGGGATTTGGTAGTAATGAGCAAAGTTGGAATGCAACAAAATGAAATAAGAGGTAGCTAAGAAGAAGAACTGGACAAAAAACCAAATTTTTGATAAGCAAACCTAATTTAAAGACCAAAGCTCTCATAGCACCCAATGTTAAATGCAAAGAATGCAGTAGAACCCATAATCAAAAGAAGGAATTGAAGACCCCAAGAAACATAATTGATGTCTCACAAAAGTAAAACCTTGGCCCAATGCTCAATGGAGCAAGAACTTAAAGTATAATCCTATACCCACTGTTCAAAGCATCATGAACCAATGGTAAAAGGAAGGATATTGGCATTACAATCTAGAAAGAAGAGATTTGGTAGTAATGAGCTGAGTTGGAATGCAACAAAACGTAATAAGAGGCAGCTAAGAAGAAGAACTAGAGAAAAAACTCCAATTTTGATAGGCAAACTAGATTTAAAGCCCAAAGTTCTCATTGCACCCAATGTTAAACACAAAGAATGCAATGAAACCCACAATGAAAAGAAGGAATTGAAGACCCTTAGAAACATGAGTGATGTTTAACAAAAGTAAAACCTTGGCCCATTGCTTAAAAGGACAAGAACATAAATTATAATCCTATAACCACAGTTCAAAGCATCATGAGCCAAAGGAGAAAGGAAGCATATTGGCTTTATAATCTAGAAGTAAGAGATTTGGTTGTAATGAGCTAAGCTGGAATGCAACAAAACGTAATAAGATGTAGCTAAGAAGAAGAACTTGTAAAAAAAAAATTCCAATTTAAGAAGCAAACCTGGTTTAAACTTAAGGCTCTTAAAGCACTTAATGTTAAATAGAAAGAATGCAGTGAAATCCATAATGAAAAGAAGGAATTGAAGACCATAAGAAACATAAAAGATGTATAACAAAAGTAAAACTTTGGCCTTATGCTTAAAGGAATAAGAACTTAAGGATATAATCCTATACCTACTGTTCAAAGCATCATGAACTAATGGTAAAAGGAAGGACATTGGCATTGCAATCTAGAAAGAAGAGATTCAGTAGTAATAAGCTGAGTTGGAATGTAACAAGTCGAAATAAAAAGTAGCTAAGAAGAAGTAGAGAAAAAATTGTAATTTTGATAAGCAAACCTTATTTGAAGGCCAAAGCTCTCATAGCACACAATGCTAAACACAATGAATGCAATGTTACCCACAATGAAAAGAAGAAATTGAAGAACCCTAAAAAGAAAATTGACGTTTAACAAAAGTAAAACCTTGGCCCGATACTTAAAGGAATAAGAACTTATGCTATAATCCTATACCCACTATTCAAAGCACCATGAACCAAAGGTGAAAGGAAGGACATTGGCATTACAATATAGAAAGAAGGGATTCGGTAGTAATGAGCCTAGTTGGAATGCAACATAACGAAATAAGAGGTAGTTAAGAAGAAGAACATGAGAAAAAACCAAGATTTTCATAATCGAACCTAATTTAAAGCTTGAAACTCTTATAGCACCCAATGTTAAACACAATAAATGCAGTAAAATCGACAATCAAAAGAAGGAATTGAAGTCCTCAAGAAACATAAATGAGCTTTAACAAAAGTAAAACCTTGGCTTGATGCTCAAAGGAACAACAACTTAAGGTATAATCTTATACCGATTGTTCAAAGCATCATGAATGAAAGGTGAAAGGAAGGATATTGGCATTACAATCTAGAATGAAGAGAATTGGTAGTAATGAGTCGAGTTGGAATACGACAAAATGAACTAAGAGGTAGCTAAGAAGAAGAACAAGAGAAAAAACCTCAATTTTGATAAGCAAACCTAATTTAAAGCCCAAACCTCTCAGAGCACCCAATGTTAAACACAAAGAATGCAATGGAACCCATAATGAAAAGAAGGAATTGAAGTCCTCAAGAAACATAAATGATGTTTAACAAAAGTAAAATCTCGACCTGATGCTCAAAGGAACAAGAACTAAATGTATAATCTTATACTTATAGCTCAAAGCATCATGAACCAATGGTGAATGGAAGCATATTGGCTTTGCAATCTAGAAAGAAGAGATTTAGAAGTCATGCGCCAAGTTGGAATGCAACAAAACGTAATAAGAGCTAGCTAAGAAGAACTAGGAAAAAAAACTCCAATTTTGAGTAGCAAAACTGATTTATAGCACAAAACTCTTATGACACCCAATGTTAAACACAAAGAATGTAATGAAACCCACAATGAAAAGAAGGAATTTAAGACCTAAGAAAGATAATTAAGGCTTAACAAAAGTAAAAGCTTGGCCCGATGCTCAAAGGAACAAGAACTTAAGGTATAATCCTATACCCATTGTTTAAAGCATTATGAACCAAAGGTGAAAGGAAGGATATTTGCATTACAATCTAGAAAGAAGAGATTTGGTAGTAATGAGGTGAGTTGGAATGCGATAAAATGAACTAAGAGGTAGCTAAGAAGAAGAACAAGAGAAAAAACCGCAATTTTGATAAGCAAACCTGATTTAAGGCCCAAACCTCTCAAAGCGCCTAATGTTAAACACAAATAATGTAATGAAACCCACAATGAAAAGAAGGAATTGAAGTCCTTAAGAAGGATAAATGATGTTTAACAAAAGTAAAACCTTGGCCCAATGCTCAAAGGAACAAGAACTTAAGGTATAATCTGATACATATATTTCAAAGCATCAAGAACTAAAGGTGAATGGAAGCATATTGGCATTACAATCTAGAAAGAAGAGATTTGGAAGTCATGTGCCGAGTTGGAATGCAACAAAATGTAATAAGAGCCAACTAAGAAGAATAACTAGGAAACAAAACTCCAATTTTGAGTAGCAAAACTAATTTATAGCCCAAAACTCTCACAACACCCAATGCTAAACGCAAAGAATGCATTGAAACCCATAATGAAAAGAAGGAGTTGAAGACCTAAGAAAGATAGTTAAGGCTTAACAAAAGCATGCTATGAAACCCACAATTAAAAGATGGAAGTGAAGACCCCAAGAAACACAAATGATGTTTGAGAAAAGTAAAACCTTGGCCCAATGCTCAAAGGAACAATAACTTATGGTGTAATTCAATACCTATAGTTCAAAGCATTATGATCCAACGGTGAAAGGAAGGACATTGGCATCACAATCTAGAAGGAAGAGATTTGGTAGTAATGAGCCGAGTCGGAATGCAACAAAAAGTAATAAGAGGCAATTAAGAAGAAGAATGAGAGAAATTTCTCTAATTTTGATAAGCAAACCTGATTGAAAGCCCAAACCAGTCATAGCACCCAATGTTAAACACAAAAATGCTAAGAAATCCATAGTCAGAAGAAGGAATTGAAGACCCCAGAAACATAAATGATGTTAAACAAAAATAAAACCTTGGCCCAATGCTCAAAGGAACAACAACTTATGGTGTAATTCAATACCCACAGTTCAAAGCATCATTATCCAACAGTGAAAGGAAGGACATTGGCATCACAATCTAAAAGGAAGAGATTTCGTAGTAATGAGTCGAGTTGGAATGCAACAAAAAGTAATAAGAGACAACTAAGAAGAAGAATGAGAGAAATTTCTTTAATTTTGATAAGCAAACCTGATTGAAAGCCCAAACCAGTAATAGCACCCAATGTTAAACACAAAGAATCCAATGAAACCCATAATCAAACGAAGGAATTGAAGACCCCAAGAAACATAAATGTTGTTTCATAAAAGTAAAACTTTTGCCTAATGCTTAAAGAAACAAGAACATAAGGCATAATCCTACAATCTAGACAAAAGAGATTAGGTAGTAATGAGCCGAGTTGGAAAGCAATAAAACGTAATAAGAGGTAGCTAAGAAGAAGAACTAGAGAAAAAACTCCAATTTTGAGAAGCAAACCTAATTTAAAGCCCATAGCTCTCATAGCAGCAAATGTTAAACACAAAGAATGCTGAGAAACCCCTCATCAGAAGAAGGAATTGAAGACCCCAAGAAACATAAATGATGTTTAACAAATGTAAAACCTTGGCCCAATGTTCAAAGGAATAAGAACTTAAGGCGTAATCCTATACTCACAATTCAAAGCATCACAAACCAATGGTGAAAGGAAGGATATTGGCATTATAATCTAAAAAGAAGTGATTTGGTAGTAATAAGCCGAGTTGGAATGCAATAAGACATAGTAAGAGGCAAGTAAGAAGAAGAACGAGAGAGAAAGTTCCAAAGCTCTCTTAGCACCTAATGTTAAACATAAAGAATGCTTTGAAAGCCACAATCAAAAGATGGAATTTAAGACTCGAAGAAACATTAATGATGTTTAACAAAAGTAAAACCTTGGCCTAATGCTCAAAGGAACAAGAACTTAAGGAGTAATCCTATACCCACAATTCAAAGCATGATGAACCAAAGGTGAAAGGAAGAAGATTCTCATTACAATCTAGAAAGATGAGATTTTGTAGTAATGAGCCAAGTTAGAATGCAACAAAATGTAATAAGAGGTAGCTAAGAAGAACTAGAGAAAAAACTCCAATTTTGAGAAGCAAACCTGATTTAAAGCCCACAACTCTTATAGCACCTAATGTTAAACACAAAGAATGCTAAGAAACCCACAATCAAAAGATGGAATTGAAGACCCCAAGAAACATATATGATGTTTAACTAAAGTAAAACCTTGTGCCAATGCTCAAAGGAACAAGAACTTAAGGTGTACTCTTATACCCACAACTTAAAGCATGATGAACCAAAGGTAAAAGGAAGGATATTGACATTACAATCTAGAAAGATGAGATTTCATAGTAATGAGCCGAGTTGGAATACAACAAAATGTAATAAGAAGCAGCTAAGATAAAGAACTAAAAAACAAAACTCCATTTTTAAGAAGCAAACCTAATTTAAAGCCCATAACTCTCATAGCACCCAATATCAAACACAAAGAATGCCAAGAAACCCATAATCAAAAGAAGGAATTAAAGGCTCTAAGAAACATAAATGATGTTAAACAAAAGTAAGACCTTGGCCCAATGCTCAAAGGAAGAAGAAGTTAAAGTGTAATTCTATACCCATAGTTCAAAGCATCATGATCCAATGGTGAAGGGAAGGATATTGGCATTACAATCTAGAAAGAGGAGATTTGGTAGTAATGAGCCGAGTTGGAATGCTACAAAACATAATAAGAGGTAGCTAAGAAGAAGAATGAGAGAATAAACTCGAATTTTGATAAGTGAACCTGATTTAAAGCCCAAAGCTCTTATAGCACCCAATATTAAACACAAAGAATGCTAAGAAATCCACAGTCAAAAGAAGCATCATGAACCACCGATGTCTCTTTAGAATTGCTATCTTAGCCTATAAATAGGCACTAGTTGTAAGCTTTGGAAATCAGACCAGACAATTTAACAGACAACTTTGAGTGAAATAGAAAGTAAGGGTTTTTCCCCCTTGATTCTTTTGAGAACTAACAAACTTGTCGAGAGGTATTTCTTCTTGTGGCATGCCAATTGACTTATCACTTCCAATTTCTTTCTTTTTTGGAGTGTGGTGTCCATATCCTTCTTAAAGACCCTAGGTTCATATTCCTTCGAATGTTGGGTTTAGGGTTTGTGTTATTAAACTCTAATTTAGCTTTCCTGGTTGTTCTTTGATTCCTTCTATGCGTTGGGTCCCAAAGCCACATCTTTTTAGGGTTTTCCGCATCACCTTAAGAAACATAAATGATGTTTAACAAAAGTAAAACATTGGCCTAATGCTCAAAGGAATAAGAAATTAAGGTGTAATCCTATACCTATAGTTTAAAGCATGATGAACCAATGTTAAAAGGTAGCTAAGAAGAAGAATGAGAGGAAAAACTCCAATTTTGATAAGCAAACTTGATTTAAAGCCCAAAGCTCTCACAACACCTAATGTTAAACTTAAAGAATGCATTGAAACCCACAATCAAAAGAAGGAATTGAAGACCCTAAGAAACATAATTCAGGTTTAACAAATCTAAAACCTTGGATCAATGCTCAAAGGAACAAGATCTTAAGGTTTAATAATCCTATGACCATAGTTCAAAGCATCATGAACCAAAGGTGAAAGAAACAGAATCTAAAGGTATATAATCCTATACCCATTGTTCAAAGCATTGAGAACTAGAGGTTAAAGGAAGGATATTGGCATTACAATCAAGAAAGAGGAGATTTGCCTGTAGTGAGGCAAGTTGTAATGCAACAAAATGTAATAAGAGGCAACTAAGAAGAAAAACAAGAGAAAAAACTCTAATTTTGATGAGCAAACTTGATTGAAAGCCCAAACCTCCCATGGCACCCAATGTTAAACATAAAGAATGCAACAAAACCCATAATCTAAAGAAGGAATTGAAGACCCCAAGAAACAACAATTTTGTCTAACATAAGTAAAACCTTGGCCTAATGCTCAAAGGAACAAGAACTTAAGGTCTAATCTTATACCCACAGTTCAAAGCATCACAAACCAATGGTCAATGGAAGGATATTGGCATTACAATCTAGAAAGACGAGCTTTGGTAGTAATAAGCCAAGTTGGAATGCAACAAAACGTAATAAGAGGCAGGTAAGAAGAAGAACTAGATGTTGAAGGAATTGAAGACCCCAAGAAACATAAATGTTGTTTCACAATAGTAAAACTTTCGCCTAATGCTCAAAGGAATAAGAACATATGGTATAATCCTACAATCTAGACAAAAGAGATGAGGTAGTAATGAGTCGAGTTGGAAAGCAATAAAACATAATAAGTAGTAGCTAAGAAGAAGAACTAGAGAAAAAACTCCAATTTTGAGAAGCAAACCTAATTTAAAGCCCAAAACTCTCATAGCACTCAATGTTAAACACAAAGAATGCAATGAAACTCACAATCAAAAGAAGGAATTAAAGACCCCAAGAAATATAAATGATGTTTAACATAAGTAAAACCTTGGCCCAATGCTCAAAGGAACAAAAACTTAAGTATAATCCTATACTTGCAATTCAAAGCATCATGAACCAATGGTGAAAGGAAGGATCTTGGCATTACAATCAAGAAAGATGAGATTTGCTAGTAAGAGCCAAGTAGGAATGCAACAAAATGTAATTAGAGGTAGCTAAGAAAAAGAACTAGAGAAAACCCACCAATTTTGATAAGCAAACTTGATTTCAACCCCAAAGCTCTCATAGCACCCAATGTTAAACACAATGACTGCAATGAAACCCACAATCAAAAAAAGGAATTGAAGACCCCAAGAAACATGATTGACGTTTACAAAAGCAAAACCTTGGCCCAATGCTCAAAAGAACAAGAACTTAAGGTATAATCCTATACCCACTGCTCAAAGCATCGTGAGCCAAAGGTGAAAGGAAGGATATCAGCATTACAATCTAGAAAGAAGAGATTTGGTAGTAAAGAGGCGCATTGGAATGCAACAAAACATAATAAGAGGCAGTTAAGAAGAAGGACTAGCGAAAAAACTCCAACTTTGATAGGCAAACCTGATTTAAAACCCAAAGCTCCCATACCACCCAGTGTTAAACACAATGAATTCAATGAAACCCACAATGAAAAGAATGAATTAAAGACCCCCAGAAACATAATTGAGGGTTAACAAGAGTAAAACCTTGGCCCAATACTTAAAGGAAAAAGAATATAAGTTATAATGCTAAACCCACTACTTAAAGCATCATGAATTAATGGAAAAATTAAGGATATTGGCATTACAATCTAGAAAGAAGAGATCTGGTAGCAATGAGCCAAGTTGGAATGCTAGAAAATGTAATAAGAGGCAAGTAAGAAGAAGAACAAGAGAAAAAACATGAATTTTGATAAGCAAACTTGGTTTATAGCCCAAAGCCCTCATAGCACCTAATGTTAAATGCAAAGAATGCAATGAAACCCACAATCAATAGAAGGAATTGATGACCCTAAGAAACATAATTGCAGTTTAACAAAAGTAAAACCTTGGCCCAATGTTGAAAGGAACAAGAACTTAAGGTATAATCCTTACCCACTATTCAAAGCATCATGAACCAAAGGTAAAAGGAAGCATATTGGCATTACAATCTAGAAAGAAGAGATTTGGAAGTAATGAGCTGAGATAGATTGCAACAAAACGTAATAAGAGGTAGCTAAGAAGAAGAACTAGAGAAAAAACTCCAATGAAACCCATAATTAAAAGAAAGAATTGAAGACCCTAAGAAACATAAATCATGTTTAACAAAAGTAAAACCTTGGCCCAATGCTCAAAGGAATGAGAATTAAGGTATAATCCTAAACCCACTATTTGAAGCATCATAAACCAAACCAGAAAGGAAGGATATTGGCATTACTATCAAGAAAGAAGAGAAGTAATGAGCCAAGTTGGAATTCAACAAAACGTAAGAAAAGGCAGGTAAGAAGAAGAATAAGAGAAAAAACTCTAATTTTGATAAGCAAACCTGATTTAAAGCCCAAAGCTTTCATAGCACCGAATATTACACACCAAGAATGTAGTGGAAACCACAATAAAAAGATGGAATTAAAGACCCCAAGAAACATAATTGAGGTTTAACAAAAGGAGAACCTTGGCCCCATGCTCAAAGGAAAAAGAACTAAAGGTATAATCCTATACCCATTGTTCAAAGCATCATGAACCAAAGGTGAAAGGAAGGATATTTGCATTACAATCTAGAAAGAAGAGATTTGGTAGTAATGAGCTGAGTTGGAATGCAACAAAATGTAATAAGATGTAGATAAGATGAAAAACTAGAGAAAACACTCCAATTTTGATAAGCAAACCTGATTTAAAGCTGAAAGTCATGGCACCTAATGGTAAACATAGAAAATGCAATGAAACTCACAATGAAAAGAAGGAATTGAAGACCGCAAGAAACATAATTGAGGTTTAACAAAAGAAAAACCCTGGCCTAATGCTCAAAGGAACAAGAACTTAAGGTATAATCTGATAACCAGTGTTCAAAGCATCATGAACCAAGGGTGAAAGCAAGGATATTAGCATTACAATCTAGGAAGAAGAGATTTGGTTGTAATGAGGTGAGTTGGAATGCGACAAAAACATAATAAGAGGCAGTTAAGAAGAAAAGCTAGAGAAAAAACTCCAATTTTGATGAGCAAACCTGATTTAAAGCCCAAAGCTCTCATAGCACCCAATGTTAAACATAAAGATTGCAACAAAACTCACAATGAAAAGAAGGAATTAAAGACCCCAAGAAACATAATTGAGGTTTAACAAAAGAACAACCTTGGCATAATGCTCAAAGGAACAAGAACTTAGAGTATAATCCTATAACCAGTGTCCAAAGCATCATGAACCAATGGTAAAAGGAAGGATATTGGCATTACAATCTAGAGAGAAGAGATTTGGTAGTAATGAGGCGAGTTGGAATGCAACAAAATGTAATAAGAGGCAGCTAGGAAGAAGAACTAGGGAAAAAACTCCAATTTTGGTAACAAACTTGATTTAAAGCCTAAAGCTCCTATAGCACCTAATGTTAAACACAAAAAATGCAATGAAACTCACAATGAAAAGAAGGAATTGAAAACCACAAGAAATATAATTGTAGTTTAAGAAAAGAACAACCTTTGCACAATGCTCAAAGGAATAAGAACTTAAGGTATAATCCAATAACCAGTGTTCAAAGCATCATGAACTAATGGTGAAAGGAAGGATATTGGCATTACAATATAGAAAGAAGAGATTTGGTGGTAATGAGGTGAGTTGGAATGCAACAAAACATAATAAGAGGCAGCTAGGAAGAAGAACTAGAAAAAAAACTCCAATTTTGATAACAAACCTGATTTAAAGCCCAAAGCTCTCATAGCACACAATGGTAAACATAGACAATGCAATGAAACTCACAATGAAAAGAAGGAATTGAAGACCCCAAGAAATATAATTGAGGTTTAACAAAAGAAAAACCCTGGCCTAATTGATGGAAGCCATATTGTACCAGCTCAAATCAACAAGGCAGCTCAAATCAACAAGGGAATTGATGCTTCGTGAAACCTTGGAGGACCAATGACAAGGGCAAGGTCAAAGACAATAAAGGAAGCTCTCAATAACTTGTTGTGTGACATTTACTATCAGTAAGTTGCTAGGTATGTGTTAAGGATGATCGAGGCTTTACCAAGGCTTGTGAATGTGTCATTTGTGGAGGAATTTGGGAACCATGACCTTAGGAAGGAAGTTGGATTTGAGAGCCCATGTTTGGGCATTTAAATGGGTTATTTTCATGAGTTTTTATTATTATTTAATGGGTTGGACGAATTTCCTTAATAAGTCCATCTTATTAGCTAGGGTTATTGGGGGTTATAAGATATAAAATGGGTGGCTAGAGGGGAGGACGGCGAATTGGACGAATTTCCTTAATAAGCCCATCTTATTAGCTAGGGTTTTTTTGGGGTTAACATATAAAAAGGGTAGCTGGAAGGGAGGATGGCACATGATAAGTGTATAAGCTATTTTCTCTAGTTCTTTGAGAACTAATTTTGAACTTTCATACTTGAGTGTGTTGGTTTAATAGACTTATCTTCTTCAACATTGTTGTTGTTAGGAGTGGCGTCTGAATCTTATAGTTCTGGTTCTTGGTTGTTTATAATCATTGGGTCAGAACTCCAAAATCCCTTAACGTTTGTTAGAATGATCCTATACCAACATTGGTGTTAGGTTTCATTTACAAATAATCAAAGTTCGTATCATTTGGTATCAGAGCCATATTTCTGACCTAGGTTAGTTATACTTTTGTTATCATCTCTTTCATGTATTCTTCATTATTGGTTGAAAGTAAAAAAAAAAAATTAAAAAAATTGTGTATTTCTTAGGTTGCCTTTTTGCTATTCGTTTCTTCTATAGAAATACCTATTAGTTAACCAAAAAAAAAAAAAAAACTGCTTTATTGCTCAATTAGTCATTTACTCAAGTATATTCGATAATTGATTGTTGTCTAATTGTACTGCTCATATCATTGAATTCTTTGTCATTCTGTTTGTTTTATTAACCATCTTTTTGATCGTGTCACTTCTCTAAAGAGGTAGGTCTAGGATTGATATATTCAAGTTTTGTTTGTTCTAAATTTAGTTTGCTTGGTACTATTGAAAGAGCTCTTAGAATCTTGCAATTCATTGTGTGAAACATGAGAGTTGAGGACTATTATAGTTGAATAGAGAGCAAACATGCAAGGAAGTGAGTTTTGTGAGGTATATTCCTTATTTACTAACAATCTTGCATATAGAATGTCTAATGCTAAAGAAGGTAATTTCCCATATGAAGAGGAGGAAGTAGTTGTTCCATATTTCAAATTGCTTATGCAATCTTTAGAGCAGAAGTTTGATAAGATTGACCAAATGTTTTGGGAAGTTTAAGACAAGATGGATAAAATAAACGAGGAATCAAGTGTCAATCCTAAGAGGCTAGCTGGGAGGGTCATGAAGGAGCAATTTAAACATGACTTTGGTGAAGATGGTGATGATTATCATGATGACGGTGATAATGATAATAGAAACTTCAGAGGTGGATTTAAAGGAGGACATGGTAATCAGAATGGTAGGGGAGTAAGAGGCAATGGAAATGTTTATGATAGGTACAATGGAGGTTGGGATAATAGAAATAAGGTAAAGGAAGGAGTAAACAAAAATCTTAGTAGTATTAAAATGAAAATACCTTCTTTCTAAGGAAAAGCTGACCCTGATGTCTATTTGGATTGGGAATGAAGGGTAAAATTAATATATGAGTGCCACAACTTCTCTGAGGAGAAAAAAGTGAAGTTAGTTGTGGCAGAGTTTATTGATTATGCTGTCGTATGGTGGGACCAGCAAGTTACCACCAGGAGAAGAAATTTTGAGAAAACCATAGAAATTTGGAATGAGATGAAGGCTGTGATGAGGAGATTTGTTCCCAACTCTTATTATAGGGATTTGTATAACAAGTTGCAGAGCCTTATGCAAGGTTCCAAGAGTGTGGAAGAGTACCATAAAGAGATGGAAATTGCAATGGTTAGAGAAAATGTAATGGAGGATAAGGAGGCAATCATGGTTAGGTTCCTCCAAGGGTTAAATTGAAGCATAGTTAATATGGTAGAATTGAAACGTTATGTAGAGCTTGAAGACATGGTACACATTGCCATTAAAGTTGAGAGGCAAATTAAGGGAAGGAATACTTCTAGATATAATCAAAACTTAAGTTCATCCTTTTGGAAGTTGAACTGGGGGAAGAAGGAAGAGAAGACTTCCAAGCTTAAAACCAATTTGCATAGACCCAAGACTAATGGGGACAGCCTGGAAAGGGGCAAATTTGAAGAAAAACTTGAGGGCACATGACGAAAAACTAGAGACATCAAATGCTTTAGATATCTAGGTAGGGTTCATATGGCTTTACAATGTCCTAACAAGAGAACCATATACCTTAAGGAGAATGGTGACTATTTGTCTGGCAATGATGTTAGTGATGGAGACCAAATGCCACCACTAGAGGATGCTAGTGATGTTGATGAAGGGATAGAGTATCCAGAGCATGGTGGAAGGCTTTTAATAGCAAGGAGAGCCCTTAGTGTGCAGGTTAAGGAGGAGGATGGTGTTAAGATGCAGTGGGAAAATATTTTCCATACTCAATGTTTAGTTTAAGATTGACTTTGTTGCTTGATCATCAATGGGGGTAGTTGTACTAATGTAGCAAGTACAGAGTTGGTGGAAAAATTGAACTTTCCTACAACCAAACATCTTAGACCATATAATTTGCAATGGTTGAATGACAGTGGAGTGGTGAAAGTGACTAAACAAGTTATGGTTCCATTTTCCATTGGCAAATATAAGGATGAGTTGTTTTGTGATGTTGTACCTATACAGGCCAAGTATTTGTTATTAGGCCATCCTTGTCAATTTGATAGAAAAGTTTTGCATGATGGTTATAAGAACTATTATTTTTTCACCATGGATGGAAAATCATTTACACTTATTCCATTGACTCCAAAACAGATGTATGAAGACCAAGTGAGACTTTATGAAAGTGAGCAAAAGAGGAGGAGCAAAAAGAAAGAGAGAGTTGAGAGAAAAGAAAGTGAAGGAGAGAAAAAGAAGGTAAACATATTTGAAAGTGCTAAGTACAAGGGTGGTTAGGTTCACAAGAGTGAAGATGAAAGAAAACAAGTGAGTGTGTTTTAAAAGTAGCAGATGTTAAGGTTGCCATTCAAGTGAGGCAACAAATAGTCTTGATCCTTTACAAGGATTCTTATTTCTCTAACACTAACCTTGATTCATCTTTGCCCAGTGCTATTTCATCTTTGTTGTAAGATTATAATGATGTATTCCCTAAGGAGATCCCAGATGGTTTACCACCAAGGAGAGGGATTGAACACCATATTGATCTTATTCCTAAGGCTCCTATTCCCAATAAGCTAGCGTATAGAAGTAATCCTAAGGAGACAAAGGAGCTTCAGAGGCAAGTTGATGAGTTGCTAAAGAAGGGACATGTAAGGGAGAGCATGAGTCCATGTGCAGTGCCAGTGTTACTTGTGCCAAAGAAAGATGGATCTTGGAGGATGTGTGTCAATTGTAGAGCTATCAACAAAATAATAGTTAAGTATCAACATCCTATACCCAAGCTTGATGATATGCTAGATGAATTACATAGTGTGTGTTACGTCTCTAAAATTGACCTTAAGAGTGGGCATATCATTAAATTAGGATAAGGGAAGGAGATGAATGGAAAACTGCATTCAAGACCAAACATGGTTTGTATGAATGGTTGGTTATGCCCTTTGGTTTGATTAATGCACCTAGTACTTTTATGAGATTAATGAATAATGTTTTGAGACCTTTCTTAGGAAAGTTTATTGTGGCTTATTTTGATGACATATTAGTATATAATAGGAATTTAGAAGAGCATGTTGAACATTTGCATCGCGTACTTGATGTTTTGAGGAAAGAGAAATTGTATGCCAATATAAAGAAATGCGATTTTTGCAAGGATCATGTTATTTTCTTGGGTTATATTGTGTTTGCTCATGGCATAGAGGTTGATAAAAAGAAGATTAAGGCAATTCAAGAATGGCCTACACCTAAGAGTGTGAGTGATGTGAGGAGTTTCCATGGTTTGGGTAGCTTTTATAAGAGGTTCATTAAGAATTTTAGTACCATAGTTGCACCATTAAGTAAGGTGATTAAAAAAAGTGTGGGTTTCAAGTGGAGTAAGGAACAATAAGATGCCTTTGATTTGCTTAAGTCCTAAGTTATGTAATGTACCACTTTTTTCTTTGCTTGATTTTTCTAAGATCTTTGAAATTGATTGTGATGCATCAGGCATTGGGATTGAGGGAGTTCTCATGCAAGAGAAATGACCTATTGCATTCTTTAGTGAGAAGTTGAGTAAGGCAACATTGAATTATCCAACTTATGATAAAGAAATGTATGCACTTGTTAGGACTTTATAAACATGGTAGTATTACCTTTGGCCCAAGGAGTTTGTAATTCATACTGATCATGAGTCTTTAAAATACTTGAAGGGCATGGTAAGTTGAATAGGAGACATGCAAAATGGATTGAATTTATTGAAACTTTTCCTTATGTAATTCAATACAAAATAAGTAAGGAAAATGTTGTTGTTAACGCATTGTCACGTAGGTACACATTGATTAGCACTTTGAGCTTTAAATTACTAGGGTTTGAGCACATTATTGATTTGTATGCTAATGATGCTGACTTTAGTAACGTATATGCTACATGTGAGAAAGCTGCCTTTGGTAAGCTCTATAGACATAAGGGGCATTTGTTTAGAGTAAATAAGCTTTGTATCCTTCAAGGGTCTATGAGAGCATTACTTGTGAGAGAAGCTCATGGGGGTGGTTAATGGGACACTTTGGCATTCAAAAGACTTTTGATATTTTAAATGATTGGCCACATATGAAAAGGGATGTTGAAAGAGTCTGTGCCAAGTGTATTACCTATAGATAAGCTAAGTCTAAGGTTTTGCCCTATGGTAAATATATGCCCTTAGAAATTCCTTGTGAACCTTAGACCAACATTTCTATGGATTTTATTCTTGGGTTGCCTAGGTCTAAGAAGGGTCGAGATTGTATTCTTGTTGTAGTTGACAGGTTTTCAAAGATGGCACATTTCATTGCTTGCACCAAAACGGATGATGCCACACATGTTGTAGACTTATTTTTTGGAGAGATTGTTCGCCTACATGAAGTGCTGAAGAGTATTGTGTTAGATCGTGATGCAAAATTTTTGAGCCATTTTTGGAAAACATTGTGGGGTAAGCTTGGAACAAAGTTGTTGTTTTCTACAACTTGCCATCCACAAACCAATGGATGGTTTGAGGTAGTAAATCAAATTCTTGATACATTGTTGTGTGCTGTTATTGGTAAGAACTTCAGAACCTGGGAAGAATGCTTGCCTTTTGTGGAGTTTGCCTATAATCGTGTTGTTCATAGTGCCATAGGTTATTCTCCTTTCGAGCTTGTTTATGGTTTTAATCCATTATCTCCTTTGGATTTAGTACCATTGCCTATACAGAATAGGGTTAATTTAGATGGATAAAAGAAGGCTAAAGTGGTTAGGCACCTTCATAAGAAAGTTAGGCTTAACATTGAGAGAAAAACCAAATAATATGAAACACAAGCCAACAAAGGTTGTAGGCATATCACTTTTGAACCTAGTGATTGGGTTTGGGTACATTTGTGGAAGGATAGATTTCCTATGGAAAGGAAATCAAAGTTGCAAGTGGTGGCAAGAGTCAACGATAATACATATAAACTTGACTTGCTAGGTGAGTATAATGTGAGTGCAACATTTAATGTTTCTGACCTTTCTCCTTTTCTCTTTGATGATGTAGGTGCTGATTTAAGGACAAATCGTTTTGAGGAGAATGGGAATGATGGAAGCCATATTGTACCAGCTTAAATCAATAAGGGAGTTGATGCTTCACAAAACCTTGGAGGACTAATGACAAAGGCAAGGTCAAAGAAAATAAAGGAAGTTCTCAACAATTTGTTATGTGGCATTTACTATTAGGAAGTTGTTAGGTAGGAGTTAAGGATGATAGAGGCTTCACCAAGGCTTGCGAATGTGTCATCTGTGGAGGAATTTGAGAACCATGACCTTGGGAAGGAAGTTGGATTTGGAAGCCTATGTTTGGGCAGTTAAATGGGTTTTTATTATTATTTAGTGGGTTGGACAAATTTCCTTAATAAGCCCATCTTATTAGCTAGGGTTATTAAGGGTTAGCATATAAAAAGGGTGGCTAGAGGGGAGGATGACACATGATGAGTGTATGAGCTATTTTCTCTAGTTCTTTAAGAACTAATTCTAAACTTTCATACTTGAGTGTGTTGGTTCAATAAACTTATCTTCTTCAATGTTGTTGTTGGGAGTAGCATCTAAATCTTATAGTTCTGGTTCTTGGTTATTTATAATCATTGGGTTAGAACCCCAAAATCCCTTAACCTTTGTTAGAATGATCCTATACCAACATTGGTGTTGGGTTCCGTTTACAAATAATCAGAGTTCGTATCACTAATGCTCAATGGAACAAGAAAGTGCAATGAAACTCACAATGAAAAGAAGGAATTGAAGACCCCAAGAAACATAATTGAGGTTTAATGAAAGAAAAACCCTTGCCTAATGCTCAAAGGAACAAGAAATTAAGGTATAATCTGATAACTAGTGTTTAAAGCATCATGAACCAATGGTGAAAGGAAGGATATTGGCATTAGAATCTAGGAAGAAGAGATTTGGTTGTAATGAGGTGAGTTGGAATACAACAAAACGTAATAAGAGGCAGCTAAGAAGAAAAATGATGAGAATTGTACAGATGATGGGTAGAAGGCTTTAATGGATGCAAGAGGTCCATTGCATAATCCAAAAGGCCCAATAACACGAGCTAGAACTTCAATCGATGCAAGAGGTCCATTGCACATTCCAAAAGGCCCGTTAACACAAGTTAAAGCTTTAAAGGATGCAAAAGGTCCATTGCACAATCCAAGAGGCCCAATAACATGGGCTAGAGCTAGAAAGATGAAAGAAGCACTGAATAGTTTGATTAAGGACGTTCAGGCCAAACAAGTTTCAAATGGTGTGAATCCAAACTAAAAAGAGAGTCTAGGTCTTATTAATATCATTGGAGTACTTAAAGTATTAGGACTAAGTAATAGCAATCACTCCAAATTAGGTGTTTATTTTCTGTGTAAGAATTTGTACCTAAATAGGAATTCCTCCTAAATAAAGAATTGTTCTAAGTAGGAATTCATGCCTCTATTGCTAAGTTAGCCTATAAATAGACACCCCTTATAACATCAGACAAAAGAAATTAGACAACTTTGAGTGAAATAGAAAGTAAGGGTTTTTCTCCCTCGGTTCTTTTGAGAACTAAAGAACTTATGAAGAGTTATTCTTCTTATGGTGTTCAACTCGACTTATCACTCCTAATTCCTTTCTTTTTTAGAGTGTGGCGTCTATATCCTTCTTGAATACCCTAGGTTCGTGTTCCTTCAAATATTGGGTCTAGGGTTTGTGTTATTATAATGTAATTTAGTTTTCCTAGTTGTTCTTTGATTCCTTGTGTGCGTTGGGTCCCTAAGTCACGTCTTTTTGGGATTTTCCGCATCAATTGGTATCAGAGCCTAGCTCTAAATTAGAAGAAATAATATGTTTTCAAAAGACAAAGGTGTTACTCAAAAGGGAGCTATTTACATGTCCTTCATGACCAAAGCTATGCAACAACAATTTGAGCACATGAATACTAGATTTGATGATATGAGAGAGAGGATAGAGGAGCAAGCCAATACAAAATTAGAGTTGCAAAGGAGGTATGAATAATATGAGGCTCTTAAAGTAAGAAGGCAATTGAAACGTGCCTATGACCATGAAGATGACGATTTTGTCTCATCATAAGCCGAGCATTGAATGTGCAAGTGAAGGAAGAAAATGAGGTGCAATGAGATAACATCTTTCAGACGAAGTGTCTCATCAAAGATAAGGTATGTAGTATGATTATTGATGGTGGGAGTTGCACTAATGTTGCTAGCACAACTATGGTTGAAAAGCTGAATTTACCTACTATGAAGTATCTTATGCCATATAAGCTTTAATGGTTGAATGAGAGTGGTGAAGTTAAGGTAGATAAGCATGTGCTCGTGTCATTTTTTATTGGAAGGTACCTCAATGATGTTTTATGCGATGTTGTACCTATGTATGTAGGCCATATTCTATTAGGAAGGCCATGGTAATTTGACTTGATGGATTCAAGAATCGATATTCCTTTGCAATGAATGAAAAACCCATCAGTCTTGTACCATTATCACCTCAACAAGCTTATGAGGATCAATTAAGGATTAAAAATGAGAGTGAACAAAAAAGAGAGATTGAAAAGAGAGAAAATAGAGGAGAAAATGTGAGAACACAGGAGAAAAAGAAGAAAACAAAATGTTTCTATACAAAAGAAAGTGATGTCAAAAGAGCAACTTTTGCCAAACAACCTATGATTATACTTTTGTACAAAGAAGTTTATTTTAACACTAACAAGTTTGACTTGTAGGAATTTGAAGATGTAATCCCTGACAATGACCCAAGTGGACTACTACCCAAGAGAGGAATTGAGCATCAAATCGATTTCATCCCTAGTGCATTCATCCTAAACCAGCCAACATATAAGAGTAATCTTGAGGAGATAAAGGAGTTTAAAAGGCAGGTTGAAGAACTTATTTTGAAAGGATATATGAGGGAAAGCATCCTACTTGTACAAGGAAAGTTGAACAAAAGATATGTCATGTGGATCAAATTCATTCAGACCTTTCCCTATATCATCAAGTATATACAAGGTGATGAATTTGAGGATGAATCTTTTTGAGGAAAGGGGGAATGATGAGAACTGTACAGAAGATGGGTGGAAGGCTTTAATGGATGCAAAAGGTCCATTGCATAATCCAGAAGGCCCAATAACATGAGCTAGAACTTCAATCAATGCAAGAGGTCCATTGCACATTCCAAAAGGCCTGATAACATAAGTTAGAGCTTCAAATGATGCACGAGGTCCATTACACAATCCAAGATGCCCAATAACATGGGCTAGAGCTAGAAAGATGAAAGAAGCACTAAATAGGCTGATTAAGGACATTCAGGCCAAACAAACTTCCAATGGTGTGAATCCAAACTTAAAAGAGAGTCCAAGCCTTATTAATATCATTGGAGTACTTAAAATATTAGGACTAAGTAATAGTAGTCACTCCAAATTAAGAGTTTATTTTCTGTGTAAGAATTTGTACCTAGATAGGAATTCCTCCTAAATAAGGAATTGTCATAAGTAGGAAATTGTGCCTCTATTGCTAACTTAGCCTATAAATAGGCACCCTTTGTAACATCAAACAAAAGAAATCAGACAACTTTGAGTGAAATAGAAAGCAAGGGTTTTCTCCCTCGGTTCTTTTTGAGAACTAAAGAACTTATGAAGAGGTACTTCTTCTTGTGGTGTTCAATTCAACTTATTACTCCTAATTCCTTTCTTTTCTAGAGTGTGGCGTCCATATCCTTCTTGAATACCCTAGGATCATGTTCCTTCAAATATTGGGTCTAAGGTTTATGTTATTATAGTCTGATTTAATTTTTTGGTTGTTCTTTGATTCCATATATGTGTTGGGTCCTTAAGCCACGTTTTTTGGGGTTTTCTGCATAATGATGAGAACTATAGAATTGATGGGTGGAAGGCTTTAATGGATAAAAGAGATCCATTGCACATTCCAGAAGGTCTAATAACACAAGTTAGAGCTTCAATGGATGCAAGAGATTCATTGCACATTCCAGAAGGCCTAATAACTCGAGCTAGAACTTCAATTAATGAAAAAGGCCCATTGAACATTCCAGAAAGCCCAATAACATAAGCTAGAGCCAAAAAGATGAAAGAAGCACTAAATAGGCTGATTAAGGATGTTCAAGCCAACTAAGCTTGAATAAAGGGTCCATGCCTTATTAATATCATTGGAGTACTTAAAGAGTTAGAACTAAGTAATAGTAGTCACTCCAAATTAGGAGCTTATTTTTTGTGTAAGAATTTGACCTTATATAAGAATTCCTCCTAAATAAGGAATTATCTTAAGTAGGAATTTGTGCCTTTTTAGGATTGCTATCTTAGCTTATAAATAGGCACCCTTTCTAAGCTCTAATACATCATATCAAACAATAGATCAAACAACTTTGAATGAAATAAAAAGCAAGGGTTTTTCTCCCTTGGTTCTTTTGAGAACTAACGAACTTATCAAGAGGTATTCCTTCTTCTGGCATTCCAATCGACTTATCACACCCAATTTCTTTCCTTTCTAGAGTGCGGTGTCCATATCCTTCTTAAATACCCTAGGTTCATCTTCCTTCGAATGGTGGGTCTAGGGTTTGTGTTATTAAACTTTGATTTAGCTTTCCTAGTTGTTCTTTAATTCCTTGTGTGCGTTGGGTCCCCAAGCCACAACTTTTTGGGGTTTTTCGCATAAAAAAACTAGAGAAAAAACTCCAATTTTGATAAGCAAACCTGATTTATAGCCTAAAGCTCTCATAGCACACAATGGTAAACAAAGAGAATGCAATGAAACTCACAATGAAAAGAAGGAATTGAAGACCTCAAGAAACATAATTGAGATTTAACGAAAGAAAAACCTTGGCCTAATGCTCAAAGGAACAAGAACTTAAGGTATAATCCGATAACTAATGTTCAAAGCATCATGAACTAATGGTGAAAGGAGGGA
Organism: Bruguiera gymnorhiza; assembly: GCA_020883675.1. Taxonomy (NCBI): domain Eukaryota; kingdom Viridiplantae; phylum Streptophyta; class Magnoliopsida; order Malpighiales; family Rhizophoraceae; genus Bruguiera; species Bruguiera gymnorhiza. The sequence continues at coordinate 335,818 of JAIRCJ010000040.1, forward strand.
TATTGGCATTACAATCTAGAAAGAAGAGATTTGGTAGTAATAAGACGAGTTGGAATGCAACAAAACATAATAAGAGGCAGCTAAGAAGAAAAACTACAGAAAAAAACTCCAATTTTGATAAGATAACCCGATTTAAAGCCCAAATCTCTCATAGAACCCAATGGTAAACACAAAGAATGCAATGAAACTTACAATGAAAAGAAGGAATTGAAGACCCCAAGAAACGTAATTGAGGTTTAAGGAAAGAAAAACCTAGGCCTAATGCTCAAAGGAATATGAACATAAGGTATAATCCGATAACCAGTGTTCAAAGCATCACGAACCAATGGTGAAAGGAAGGATATTGGCATTACAATCTAAGAAGATGAGATTTGGTAGTAATGAGGCGAGTTGGAATGCAAAAAAATGTAATAAGAGGCAGCTAAGAAGAAACACTAAAGAAAAATCTCCAATTTTGATAAGCAAACTTGATTTAAAGTCCAAAGTTCCCATAGAACCTAATGTTAAACACAAAGAATGCTATCAAACTCACAATGAAAAGAAGGAATTGAGGACCCCAAGAAACATAATTGAGGTTTAAGAAAAGAACAACCTTTGCACAACATTCAAAGGAACAAGAACTTAAGGTATAATTTAATAACCAGTGTTCAAAGCATCACGAACTGATTGTGAAAGGAAGGATATTAGCATTACAATCTAGGAAGAAGAGATTTAGTTCTAATGAGGTGAGTTGGAATGCAACAAAACGTAGTACGAGGCAACTAAGTATCAAAACTAGAGAAAAGACTCTAGTTTTGATAAGTAAACTTGATTTAAAGCCCAAAGCTCTCATATCACCCAATATTAAAAACAGAGAATGCAATGAAACTCATAATGAAAAGAGGGAATTGAATACCCAGAAACATAATTGAGGATTAACAAAAGACAAACCTTGCCACAATGCTCAAAGGAAGAAGAACTTAAGTTACAATCCTACAACTAGTGTTCAAAGCATCATGAACCAATGGTAAAAGGAAGGATATTGCCATTACAATCTAGGAAGATGACATTTGGTAGTAATAAGGTGAGTTGGAATGCAGCAAAATGTAATAAAAGGCAGCTAAGATGAAAAAACTCCAATTTTCATAAGAAAACCTGATATAAAGCCCAAAACTCTCATAACACCCAATGGTAAACATTGAGAATGCAATGAAACTCACAATGAAAAGAGGGAATTGAAGATCCCAAGAAACATATGAGGTTTAACAAAAGAAAAATCTTGCCACAAGGCTTAAAGGAACAAAAACTTAAGGTATAATCCAATAACTAGTGTTCAAAACATCATGAGCCAATGGTGGAAGGAAGGATATTGGCATTACGATCTAGAAAGATGAGATTTGGTAGTAATCAGGCGAGTTGGAAAGCAACAAAATGTAATAAGAGGCAACTAAGAAGAAAAACTAGAGAAAAAACTCCAATTTTGATAAGCAAACCTGATTTAAATCCCAAAACTGTCATAGCACCCAATGTTAAACACAGAGAATGCAATGAAATTCACAATGAAAAAAGGGAATTAAAGACCCTAAGAAACATAATTGAGGTTCAACAAAAGAAAAACCTTGCCAGAAGGCTCAAAGGAATAAGGACTTAAGGTATAATCCAATAACCAGGGTTCAAAGTATCTGAACGAATGGTGGAAGGAAGGATATTGGCATTAAAATCTAGGAAGATGAGATTTCATAGCAATCAATTGAGTTGGAAAGCAACAAAATGTAACAAGAGGCAGCTAGGAAAAAAAATTAGGGAAAAAGCTCAAATTTTGAGGCAAACTTGATTTAAATCCCAAAATTGTCATAGCACCTAATGTTAAACACAGAGAATGCAATGAAACTCACAATGAAGGGAAGGAATTGAAGACCCCAAGAAATATAATTATGGTTCAACAAAAGTAAAACCTTCGCCCAATGCTCAAAGGAACAAGAACTTAAGGTATAATCCAATAACCAGTGTTCAAAGCATCAGGAACCAATGGTGAAAGGAAGGATATTGGCAGTACAATCTTGGAAGATGAGATTTGGTAGTAATGAGGCGAGTTAGAATGCAAGAAAATGTAATAAGAGGCAGCTAAGAAGAAAAACTACAAAAAAAGCTCTAATTTTGATAAGCAAACCTGATTTAATGCCCAAAGCTCTCATAACACCCAATGGTAAACACAAAAAGTGCAACGAAACTCACAATAAAAAGAAGGAATTAAAGACCCCAAGAAACATAATTAAGGTTTAACAAAAGAACCACCTTTGCACAATACTCAAAGGAACAAGAACTTAAGGTATAATCCAATAACTAGTGTTCAAATCATCATGAACCAAGGGTGAAAGGAAGGATATTGGCATTACAATCATGGAAGAAGAGATTTGGTAGTAATGAGGTGAGTTGGAACGCAATAAAATGTAACTGGAGGCAGCTAAGAAGAAAAATTAGGGAAAAAGCTCCAATTTTGAGAAGCAAACATAATTTAAAGCCCGAAGCTCTCATAGCAGTCAGTCTTGAACACAGAGAATGCAATGAAACTCACAATGAAAGGAAGGAATTGAAGACCCTAAGAAACATAATTTAGGTTTAACAAAAGTAAAACCTTGGCACAATGCTGAATAGAACAAGAACTTAAGGTATAATTTTATAACTAGTGTTCAGAGCATCATGAACCAATGGTGGAAAGAAGGATATTGGCATTACAATCTAGAAAGAAGAGATTTGGTAGTAATGAGGGGAGTTGGAATGCAACATACATAATAAGAGGCAGGTAAGAAGAAAACTTAGAGAAAAAAATCCAATTTTGAGAAGCAAACTTGATTTAAAGCCCAGAGCTCTCATAGCAGCCAGTCTTAAACAACAAGCATACAATGAAACTCACAATGAATGGAAGGAATTGAAGACCACAAAAACCTTAATTTAGGTTTAACAAAAGTAAAACCTTGGCCCAATGCTGAATGCTACAAGAACTTAAGGTATAATCCGATAACTAGTGTTCAAAGCATCATGAATTGATGGTGAAAGGAAGGATATTGGCATTACAATCTAGGAAGAAGAGATTTGGTTGTAATGAGGTGAGTTAGAATTTAACAAAATGTAATAAGAGGTAGCTAAGAAGAAAAACTAGAGAAAAAACTTCAATTTTGATCAGTAAACTTAATTTAAAGTCCAAAGCTCTCATAGGACCCAATGTTAAACACAAAGGATGCAACGAAACTCACAATGAAAGAAGGAATTGAACACCCTAAGAAGCATAATTGAGGTTTAACAAAAGAACAACCTTTGCACAATGCTCAAAGGAACAAGAACCTAAGATATAATCCAATAACTAGTGTTCAAAGCATCATGAACCAATGGTGAAAGGAATTATATTGGCATTACAATCTAGGAAGATGAGATTTGGTAGTAATCACACGAGTTGGAAAGCAACAAAACGTAATAAGAGGCAGCTAAGAAGAAAAACTAGAGAAGAAACTCCAATTTTGATAAGCAAACCTAATTTAAAGCCCAAAGCTCTCATAGCACCCAATATTAAACACAGAGAATGCAATGAAACTCACAATGAAAAGAAGGAATTGAAGACCATAAGAAACATAATTGAGGTTTGAGGAAAGAAAATCCTTGGCCTAATGCTCAAAGGAACAAGAACATAAGGTATAATCCGATAACCAACGTTCAAAGCCTTACGAACCAATGGAGAAAGGAAGGATATTGGCATTACAATCTAGGAAGAAAAGATTTGGTTGTAATGAGGCGAGTTGGAATACAACAAAACCTAATAAGAGGCAGCTAAGAAGAAAAACTAGAGAAAAATCTCCAATTTTGATAAGCAAACATGATTTAAAGCCTAAAGCTACCAAATCACCCAATGTTAAACACATAGAATGCAATGAAACTCATAATATAAAGCAGGAATTGAAGACCTTGAGAAACATAATTGAGATCTAACAAAAGAACAACCATTTTACAATGCTCAAAGGAACAAGAACTTAAGGTATAATCCAATAACCATGGTTTAAAGCATCATGAACCTATGGTGAAAGGTAGGATATTGGCATTACAATTTAGGAAAAAGAGATTTGGTTGAAATGAGGGGAGTTAGAATGCAACAAAACATAATAAAAGGGAGCTTAGAAGAAACACTAGAGAAAAAACTCCAATTTTGATAAGCAAACCTGATTTAAAACCCAAAGGTCTCATAGCACCCAATGTTAAACACAGAGAATGCAAGGAAAACCACAATGAAAATAAGGAATTCAAGACCCCAAGAAACATAATTGAGGTTTAACAAAAGAACAACCTTTGCACATTGCTCAATGGAACAAGAACTTAAGCTATATTCCAATAACGAGTGTTCAAAGCATCATGAACCAATGGTGAAGGGAAGGATATTGGCATTCCAATCTAGGAAGATGGGATTTGGTAGTAATCAGACGAGTTGGAATGCAACAAAACATAATAAGAGGTAGCTAGGAAGAAAAACTAGAGAAAAAAAACTCCAATTTTGATAAGCAAACTTGATTTAAAGCCCAAAGCTCTCATAGGCCCCAATGTCAAACACAAAGAATGCAACAAGAGTCACAATGAAAAGAAGGAATTAAAGCCCCCAAGAAACATAATTAAGGATTAACAAAAAAACAACCTTTGCACAATGCTCAATGGAACAAGAACTTAAGCTATAATCCAATAACTAGTGTTCAAAGCATCATGAACCAATGGTCAAAGGAAGGATATTGGCTTTGCAATCTAAGCGGATGGGATTTGGTAGTAATCAAGTGAGTTGGAATGCAACGAAATGTAATAAGAGGCAGCTAAGAAGAAAAACTAGAGAAAAAACTCCAATTTTGATAAGCAAACCTGATTTAAAGCCTAAACCTCTCATGACTCCAATGTCAAACACAAAGAATGCAACGAAACTCACAATGAAAAGAAGGAATTGAAGACTCGAAGAAACATAATTTACATTTAACAAAAGAACAACCTTTGCATAATGCTCAATGGAACAAGAACTTATGCTACAATCTAATAACCAATGTTCAAAGCATCATGAACCAATGGTCAAAGGAAAGATATTGGCTTTGCAATCTAAGAGGATGGGATTTGGTAGTAATCAGGTGAGTTGGAATGCAACAAAACATAATAAGAGGCAGCTAAGAAGAAAAATGAGAGAAAAAACTCCAATTTTTATAAGCAAACCTGATTTAAAGGCCGAACCTCTCCTGGCTCCAATGTCAAACACACATAATGCAACAAAACTCACAATGAAAAGAAGGAATTGAATACCCCAAGAAACATAATTGAGGTTTAACAAAAGAACAACCTTTGCACAATGCTCAATGGAACAAGAACGTAAGCTATAATCCAATAACCAATGTTCAAAGCATCATGAACCAATGGCCAAAGGAAGGATATTGGCTTTGCAATCTAAGAGGATGGGATTCGGTAGTAATAAGGCGAGTTGGAATGCAACAAAACATAATAAGAGGCAGCTAAGAAGAAAAACTAGAGAAAAAACTCCAATTTTGATAAGCAAACCTGATTTAAAGCCCAAACCTCTCATGGCTCCAATGTTAAACACAGAGAATGCAACGAAACTCACAATGAAAAGAAGGAATTAAAGACCACAAGAAACATAATTGAGGTTTAATAAAAGAACAACCTTTGCACAATGCTCAAAGGAACAAGAACTTAAGGTATAATCCAATAACCAGTGTTCAAAGGATCATGAACAAAATGTGAAAGGAATGATATTGCCTTTGCAATCTAGGAAGATGAGACTTGGTAGTAATCAAGTGAGTTGGAATGCAACAAAACTTAATAAGAGGCAACTAAGAAGAAAAACTAGTGAAAAGTCTCCAATTTTTATAAGGAAACCTCATTTAACGCCCAAAGCTCTTATAGCACCCCATGTTAAACACAAAGAATGTAGGAAAAATCAAAATGAAAAGAAGGAATTAAAGATCCCATGAAGCATAATTGAGGTCTAGCAAAAGGACAACCTTTGCAGAATGTTCAAAGGAAGAAGAACTTAAGGTATAATCTAATAACCAGTGTTCAAAGCATCATGAACCAATGGTGAAAGGAAGGATATTGGCATTACAATCTAGGAAGAAGAGATTTGGTTGTAATAGGGTGAGTTGGAATGCAACCAAACATAATAAGAGGCAGCGAAGAACAAAAACTAGAGAAAAGACTCCAATTTTGATAAACAAACCTGATTTAAGGCGCAAAGCTCTCATAGCACCCAATGTTAAACACAAAGAAAGCAACAAAAATCACAATGAAAAGAAGGAATTGAAGACCCTAAGAAACATAATTGAGGTCTAGCAAAAGAAAAACCTTTGCACAATGCTCAAAGGAACAAGAACTTAAGGTATAATCCAATAACTAGTGTTCAAAGCATCATGAACCAATGGTGAAAGGAAGGATATTGGCATTATAATCTAGGAAGAAGAGATTTGGTTGTAATAAGGTGAGTTGGAATGCAACAAAACGTAATAAGGGGTAGCAAAGAAGAAAAACTAGAGAAAAAACTCCAATTTTGATAATTAAACCTGATTTAAAGCCCAAACCTGTCATACCACCCAATGGTAAACATAGAGATGCAACAAAACTCACAATGAAAAGGAGGAATTGAAGACCGCAAGAAACATAATTGAGGTTTAACAAAAGAACAACCTTTGCCCAATGCTTAAAGAAACATGAGTTTAAGTTATAATCTAATAACCAGTGTTCAAAGCATCATCAACCAATGGTGAAAGGAAGGGTATTGACATTACAATCTAGGAACATAAGATTTGGTAGTAATAAGGCAAGTTTGAATGCAACAAAATGTAATAAGAGGCAGCTAAGAAGAGAAACTAGAGAAAAACTCCAATTTTGATATGCAAAGCTAATTTAAAGCCCAAAGATCTCATAGCACCCAATGTTTAAGATAGAGAATGCAATGGTACTCACAATGAAAAGAGGGAATTGGCAACCCTAAGAAACATAATTGAGGTTTAACAAAAGAAAAAGCTTGGCACAATGCTTAAAAGATCAAGAACTTAAGGTATAATCGAATGACAAGTGTTCAAAGCATCATGAACCAATGGTGAAAGGAAGGATATTGGCATTACAATCTAGGAAGATGAGATTCAGTAGTAATGAGGCAAGTTGGAATGCAAGAAAACGTAATAAGAGGCAGCTAAGAAGAAAAACTAGAGAAAAAACTCCAATTTTGATAAGTAGACTTGATTTAAAGCCCCAAGGTCTCATAGTACCCATTAGTAAACCTTGCGAATGCAATGAAACTCATAATGAAAAGAAGGAATTGAAGACCCCAAGAAACATAATTGAGGTTTGAGGAGAGAAAGACCTTGGCCTGATGCTCAAAGGAATAAGAACAAAAGATATAATCCGATAACAAGTGTTCAAAGTATCACAAACCGATGGTGAAAGGTAGGTTATTGGCATTACAATATTGGAAGAAGTGATTTGGTTGTAATGAGGCAAGTTGGAATGCAAAAAAGGTTAATAAGAGGTAACTAAGAAGAAAAACTAGAGAAAAAACTCCAATTTCAATAAGCAAACTTGATTTAAAGCCTAAACCTATCATAGCACCCAATGGTAAACACAGAGAGTGCAACAAAACTCACAATGAAAGAAGGAATTGAAGACCCCAAGAAACATAATTGAGGTTTAACAAAAGAACAACCTTTGCAGAATGCTCAAAGGAACAAGAACTTAAGCTATAATCCAATAACCAGTGTTCAAAGCATCGTGAACCAATGGTGAAAGGAAGGATATTGGCATTACAATCTAGGAAGATGAGATTTGGTAGTAATGAGGCAGGTTGGAGTGCAACAAAACGTAAAAAGAGGCAGCCAAGGAGAGAAATTAGAGAAAAAACTCCAATTCTGATAAACAAACCTGATTTAAAGCCCAAAGCAGTCTTATCACCCAAAATTAAACAAAGAGGCAACTAAGAAGAAAAACTAGAGAAAAAACTCCAATTTTGATAAGCAAACCTGATTTAAAGGCCAAAGCTCTCATAGGACCCAATGTTAAACACTAAGAATGTAATGAAACTCACAATTGATGCGGAAAACCCCAAAAAGATGTGTCTTAGGGACCCAATGCACATAAGGAATCAAAGAAGAACCAAGAATTCTAAATCAGAGTTTAATAACACAAACCCTAGACCCAACATTTGAAGGAACATGAACCTAGGGTATTTAGGAAGGATATGGATGCCACACTCCATAAAAGAAAGGAATTGGGAGTGAAAAGTCGACTTAAATGCCACAAGAAGTAATACCTCTTGATAAGTTCTTTAGTTCTCAAAAGAACCGAAGGAGAAAACCCTTACTTTCTATTTCTCTCAAAGTTGTATGATTTTTAGAGCTTATAAGGGGTGCCTATTTATAGGCTAAGATAGCAATCCTAAAGAGGCACAAATTCTTACTTAGGAGAAATCCTTATTTTGGAGGAATTTCAGACAAAATCTAGCACATACAATAAACTCCTATTAAGGAGTAAATGCTATTACTTAGTCTAACCCATTAAGTATTCTAATTATATTAATTAGGCCTGGACTCTCTTTCAAACTTGAAATGTCCTCAATCAGCCCATTTAGTGCTTCTTTAATCTTACTGGCTCTAGCTCGTGTTATTGGGCCTTCTAGAATGTGCAATGGACCTCTTGCATCCATTGAAGTTCTAGCTTATGTTATTGGCCCTTCTGGGATAAGCAATGGACCTTCTGCATCTGTCAAAGCCTTCCACCCATCATCTCCACGATTCTCATCAGCTGGAATGGAACAAAACGTAATAAGAGGCAGCTAAGAAGAAAAATTGGAGAAAAAACTCCAATTTTGACAAGGAAACCTGATTTAAAGCCCAAAGCTCTCATACACCCAATGGTAAACACAAAGAATACAATGATTGCTATTACTTCGTTGTAACTCTTTAAATACTCCAATGATATTAATAAGACATGGACTCTCTTTCAAGCTTGAATTCGCACCATCTAATGCTTGGTTGGCTTGAATGTCCTTAATTAGCCCATTTAGTGCTTCCTTCATCTTTTTGGCTCCAACACGTGTTATTGGGCCTTATGGAATGTGTAATAGACCTCTTGCATCGATTGAAGCTTTAGTTCATGTTATTAGACCTTCTGGAATGTGTAATGGACCTCTTGCATCCATTAAAGCTCTAGCTCGTATTATTAGGCCTTATGGAATTTGCAATGGAACTCTTGCATCCATTGAAGCCCTTTACCCATCATCTCAATGGTTCTCATCAGATTTGGTTGTAATGAGGCAAGTAGGAATGCAACAAAACGTAATAAGAGGCAGCAAAGAAGAAAAACCAAGGAAAAAGGTCCAATTTTGATAAGCAATCCTGATTTAAAGCCCAAAGCTCTTATAACACCCAATGGTAAACACATAGAGTGCAATGAAACTCACAATGAAAAGAAGGAATTAAAGATCCCAAGAAACATAATTGAGGTTTAACAAAAGAACAACCTTTGCACAATGCTCAAAGGAACAAGAACTTAAGGTATAATCCAACAACTAAGGTTCAAAGCACTGTGAACCAATATTGAAAGGAAGGATATTGGCATTCCAATCTAGGAAGATAAGATTTAGTAGTAATGAGGCGAGTTGGAATGAAACAAAACATAATAAGAAGCAGCTAAGAAGAAAAACTAAGGAAAAAAGTCCAATTTTGATAAGCAATCCTGATTTAAAGCCATGAAACTCACAATGAAAAGAAGGAATTGAAGACCCCAAGAAACATAATTGAGGTTTAACAAAAGAACAACCTTTGCACAATGCTCAAAGGAACAAGAACTTAAGGTATAATCCAATAACCAGGGTTCAAAGCACTATGAACCAATGCTGAAAGGAAGGATATTGGCATTCCAATCTAGGAAGATGAGATTTGGCAATAATAAGGCGAGTTGGAATGCAACAAAATGTAATAAGAGGCAGTTCGGAAGAAAAACTAAGGAACAAAGTCCAATTTTGATAAGCAATTCTAATTTAAAGCCCAAAGCTCTCATGGCACCAAATGGTAAACACAGAGAGTATAATGGCACTCACAATGAAAAGAAGGAATTGAAGACCTCAAGAAACATAATTGAGGTTTAAAAAAAGAACAACCTTTGCACAATGCTCAAAGGAACAGGAACTTAAGGTATAATCCAACAACCAGGGTTCAAAGCACTATGTACCAATGCTGAAAGGAAGCATATTGGCATTCCAATCTAGGTAGATGAGGTTTTGTAGTAATAAGGCGAGTTGGAATGCAACAAAACATAATAAGTGGCAGCTAAGAAGAAAAATTTGAGAGAAAACTCTAAATGTGATAAGCAAATCTGATTGGAAGCCCAAAGCTCTCATAGGACCTAATGTTAACCACAGAGAATGCAACAAAACTCATAATGAAAAGAAGGAATTGAAGACCCCAAGAAACAGAATTGAGGTTTAACGAAAGAACAACCTTTGCACAATGCTTAGAGGAATAAGAACTTGAGGTATAATCCAATGACCAGTGTTCAAAGCATCATGAACCAATGGTGAAAAGAAGGATATTGGCATTGCAATCTAGGAAGGTGAGATTTGGTAATAATGAGGCGAGTTGGAATGCAACAAAACCTAATAAGGGGCAGCTAAGATGAAAAATTAGAGAAAAAACTCCACTTATGATAAGCAAACCTGATTTAAAGCCCAAAGCTCCCATAGCACACAATGTTAAACATAGAGAATTCAATGAAACTCACAAAGAAAAGAAGGAAGTGAAGACCCCAAGAAACATAATTGAGGTTTAACAAAAAAACATGCTTTGCACAATGCTTAAAGGAACAAGAACTTAAGGTATAATCCAATAACTTGTATTCACAGCATCATGAACCAATGGTGAAATGAAGGATATTAAAATTGCAATCTAGGAAGATGAGATTTGGTAGTAATGAGGCGAGTTGGAATGCAACAAAACTTAATAGGTGGCAACTAGGAAGAAAAACTAGAGAAAGAACTGCAATTTTGATAAGCAAACTTGATTGAAAGCCCAAAGCTCTCATAGCACCCAATGGTAAACACCGAGAATCCCATGAAACTCACAATGAAAAGAAAGAATTGAAGACCCCAAGAAACATAAATGAGGTTTGAGGAAAGAAAAAGCCTGGCCTAATGCTCAAAGAAATAAAAACTTAAGGTATAATCCAATAACCATTGTTCAAATTATCATGAACCAAAGGTGAAAGGAAGGATCTTCCCTTGCAATCTAGAAAGATGAGATTTGGTAGTGATTAGGCAAGTTGGAATGCAAAAAAACGTAAGAAGAGACAACTAAGAAGAAAAACTAGAGAAAAAATGCCAATTTTGATAATTGAACTTGATTTAAAGCCCAAAGCTCCCATAACACCTAATGTTAAACACAAAGAATGCAATGAAACTCACGATGAAAAGAAGGAACAGAAGACCACAAGAAACATAATTGAGGTTTATTGAAAGAACAACCTTTGCACAATGCGCAAAGGAACAAGAACTTAAGGTATAATTTAGTAACTAGTGTTCAAAGCATCATGAACCAATGGTGAAAGGAAGGATATTGGCATTGCAATCTATGAAGATGAGATTTAGTAGTAATAAGGCGAGTTGAAATGCAACAAAATGTAATTAGAGGCAGCTAAGAAGAAAAACTAGAGAGAAAACTCCAATTTTGATAAGCAAACATGATTTAAAGCCCAAAGCTCTCATAGGACCTAATGTTAAACAAAGAGAATGCAACGACACTCACAATGAAAAGAAGGAATTAAAGACCCCAAGAAACATAATTGAGGCAGCTGGGGAGAAAAGCTAGAGAAAAAACTCCAATTTTGATAAGCAAACATGATTTAAAGCCCAAAGGTCCCATATCACCCAATGTTAAACACAAAGAATGCAATGAAACTCACAATGAAAAGAAGGAAGTGAAGTCCTTGATAAACATAATTCAGGTGTGAGGAAAGAAAAACCTTGGCCTAATGCTCAAAGGAACAAGAACATAAGGTATAATCTGATAACTAGTGTTCAAAGTATCATGAACTAATGGTGAACGGAAGGATATCGGCATTACATTCTAGGAGGAAGAGATTTAGTAGTAATGAGGCAAGTTGGAATGCAGCAAAACGTAATAAGAGGCAGCTAAGAAGAAAAACTAGAGAAAAAACTCCAATTTTGATAAGCAAACCTGATATAACCCCTAAAGTTCTCATAGCACCCAATGGTAAACATAGAGAATGCAATGAAACTCACAATGAAAAGAAGGAATTAAAGACCTTGAGAAACATAATTCAGGTGTGAGGAAAGAAAAACCCTGGCCTAATGCTCAAAGGAACAAGAACATAAGGTATTATCCGATAACTAGTGTCCAAAGTATCATGAACTGATGGTAAAGGAAGGATACTAGCATTTCATTCTAGGAAGAAGAGATTTAGTAGTAATGAGGCGAGTTGGAATTTAACAAAACATAATAAAAGGCAGCTAAGAAGAAAAACCACAGAAAAAACTCCAATTTTGATAAGCAAACCTGATTTAAACCCTAAAGCTCTCATAGCACCCAATGTTAAACACAAAGAATGCAATGAAACACACAATGAAAAGAAGGAATTAAAGACATCATGAGACATAATTGAGGTTTAACGAAAGAACAGCCTTTGCACAATGCTTAAAGGAACAAGAACATAAAGTATAATCCGATAACTAGTGTTCAAAGCATCATGAACTGATGGTGAAAGGAATGATATTGGCATTGCAATCTAGGAAGAAGAGATTTGGTTGTAATGAGGCGAGTTGGCATGCAACATAATGTAATAAGAGGCAGCTAAGAAGAAAAACTAGAGAAAAAACTCCAATTTTGATAAGCAAACCTGATTTAAACCCTAAAGCTCTTATAGCACCCAATGGTAAACAGAGAGGATGCAATGAAACTCATAATGGAAAGAAGAATTGAAGACCCCAAGCACATAATTGAGGTTTAACCAAAGAACAACCTTTGCAAAATCCTCAAAGAAACAAGAAGTTAAGGTATTATCCAATAACTAGTGTTCAAAGCATCATAAACCAGTGGTCAATGGAAGGATATTGGCATTACAATCTAAGAAGAAGAAATTTGATAGTAATGAGGCGAGTTGGAATGTAACAAAACGTAATGAGAGGCAACTAAGAAGAAAAACTAGAGAAAAATCTCCAACTTTGATAAGCAAACCTGATTTAAATCCCGAAGCTCCCATGGCACCCAATGTTAAACATAGAGAATGCAATGAAACTCACAATGAAAAGAAGAATTGAAGACCCCAAGCACATAATTAAGGTTTAACGAAAGAACAACCTTTGCACAATCCTCAAAGGAACAAGAACTTAAGGTATAATCCAATAAACAGGGTTTAAAGCATCATGAACCAATCGTCAAAGGAAGGATATTGGCATTACAATCTAGGAAGAAGAGATGTGGTAATAATGAGGTGAGTTGGAATGCAACAAAATGTAATAAGAGGCAGCTAAGAAGAAAAACTAGAGAAAAATCTCCAATTTTGATAAGCAAACCTGATTTGAAACCCAAACCACCCAATGTTAAACACAGAGAATGCAATGAAACTCACAATGAAATGACGGAATTGAAGAACCCAAGAAACATAATTGATGTTTAACAAAAGTGCAACCTTTTTACAATGCTCAAAGGAATAAGAAATTAAGGTATAATCCAATAACCAGGGCCCAAAGCATCATGAACCAATGGTGCAAGTAAGGCTATTGGTGTTACAATCTAAGAAGAAGAGATTTGGTAATAATGAGGCAAGTTGGAATGCAACAAAATGTAATATGAGGTAGCTAAGAAGAAAAACTAGAGAAAAATCTCCAATTTTGATAAGAAAACCTAATTTAAAGCCCAAATCACCCAATGTTAAACACAGAGAATGCAATTAAACTCACAATGAAAAGTAGAAATTGAAGACCCCAAGAAACATAATTTATGTTTAACAAAATAACAACCTTTTTACAGTGCTCAAAAGAGCAAGAATTTAAGGTATAATCCAATAACCAAGGTTCAAAGCATTATGAACCAATGGTGAAAGGTCAAATATTGGCATTACAATATAGGAGGAAGAGATTTGGTTATAATGAGGTGAGTTGGAATGTAACAAAACGTAATAAGAGGCACTAAAGAAGAAAAACTAGAGAAAAAACCTCAAGTTTGATAAGCAAACCAGATTTAAAGCCCAAATCTCCCATGCCACGCAATGTTAAACATAGAGAAAGCAATGAACTCACAAGGAAAAGAAGAATTGAAGACCCCAAGGGCATTATTGAGGTTTAACAAAAGAACAACCTTTGTGCGATGCTCAAAGGAACAAGAACTTAAGGTAAAATACAATAACCAGTGTTCAAAGCATGATCAGCCATTAGTGAATGGAAGGATATTGGCATTACAATCTAGGAAGATGAGATTTGGTAGTAATCAGTTGAGTTTGAATGCAAGAAAATGTAATAAGAGGTAGCTAAGAAGAAAAACTAGAGAAAAAACTCCAATTTTGATCAGGAAACCTGATTTAATGCCCGAAACTTTCATAGCACTGAATGTTAAATACAAAAATGCAACAAAAATCACAATGAAAAGAAGGAATTGAAGACCCCAAGAAACATAATTGAGGTCTAACAAAAGAACAAGCTTTGCAAAATGCTTAAAGGAACAAGAACTTAAGGTTCAATCCAATAACCATTGTTCAAAGCATCATGAGCCCATGGTGAAAGGTAAGATATTGGCAGTACAATCTAGGAAGAAAAGATTTGGTTGTAATGAGGTGAGCTGGAATACAACAAAACGTAATAAGAGGCAGCTACGAAGAAAAACTAGAGAAAAATCTCCAATTTTGATAAGCAAACCTGATTTAAAGCCCAAAGCTCCCAAATCACCCAATGTTAAACACATAGAAAGCAATGAAACTCATAATATAAAGAAGGAATTGAAGACCTTGAGAAACATAATTAAGATTTAACAAAAGAACAACCATTTTACAATGCTTAAAGGAACAAGAACTTAAGGTATAATCCGATAACCATGGTTCAAAGCATCATGAACCCATGGTGAAAGGTAGGATATTGGCATTACAATCTAGGAAAAAGAGATTTGGTTGAAAAGAGGCAAGTTAGAATGCAACAAAACATAATAAAAGGGAGCTCAGAAGAAAAACTCCAATTTTGATAAGCAAACATGATTTAAAACCCAAAGTTCTAACAGCACCCAATGTTAAACACAAAGAATGCAAGGAAAATCACAATGAAAAGAAGGAATTCAAAACCTCAATTATGTTTCTTGGGGTTTAACAAAAGAACAACCTTTGCACAATGCTTAATGGAATAAGAACTTAAGCTATATTCCAATAACGAGCGTTCAAAGCATCATGAACCAATGGTCAAAGGAAGGACAATGGCTTTCCAAATCTAGGAAGATGGGATTTGGTAGTAATCAGGCAAGTTGGAATGCAACAAAACGTAATAAGAGGTGGCTAAGAAGAAAAACTAAAGGAAAAAACTCCAATTTTGATAAGCAAACCTAATTTAAAGCCTGAAGCTCTCATAGGCCCCAATGTCACACATAGGCAATGCAACAAAAGTCATAATGAAAAGAAGGAATTGAAAAGCCTAAGAAACATAATTGAGGATTAACAAAAGAACAACCTTTGCACAATGCTCAATGGAATAAGAACTTAAGCTATAATCCAATAACCATTGTTCAAAGCATCATGAACCAATGGTCAAAGGAAGGATATTGGCTTTGTAATCTAGGAGGATGGGATTTGGTAATAATCAGGCAAGTTGGAATGCAAAAAAACGTAAAAAGAGGCAGCTAAGAAGAAAAACAAGAGAAAAAACTCCAATTTTGATAAGCAAACTTGACTTAAAGCCCGAACCTCTCGTAGGCTCCAATGTCAAACACAAAGAATGCAATGAAACTCATAATGAAAAGAAGGAATTGAAGATCCTAAGAAACATAATTAAGGTTTATTAAAAGAACAACCTTTGCACAATGCTCAAAGGAAGAAGAACTTAAGGTATAATACAATAACCATTGTTCAAAGGATCATGAACAAAAGGTGAAAGGAAGGATATTGCCTTTGTAATCTAAGAAGATGAGACTTGGTAGTAATCAAGTGAGTTGGAATGCAACAAAACTTAATAAGAGGTAGCTAAGAAGAAAAACTAGTGAAAAGTCTCGAATTTTGATAAGCAAACCTCATTTAATGCCCAAAGCTCTCATAGCACCACATGTTAAACATAATTGAGGTATAACAAAAGAACAACCTTTGCACAATGCTCAAAGGAACAAGAACTTAAGGTATAATCCAATAACTAGGGTTCAAAGCATCGTGAACCAATGGAGAAAGGTAGGATATTGGCATTAAAATCTAGGGAGAAGAGATTTGGTTGTAATGAGGCGAGTTGGAATGCAACAAAACATAGTAAGAGGAAGTTAAGAAAAAAAACTAGAGCAAAAACTCCAATTTTGATAAGTGAACCTAATTTAATGCCTGAAGCTCTCATAGGCCCTAATGTTAAACACAGAAAATACAACGAAACTCTCAATGAAAAGAAGGCATTTAAGACCCCAAAAAACACAATTGAGGTTTAACAAAAGAACAACCTTTGGACAATGCTCAAAGGAACAAGAACTTAAGGTATAATCCAATAACTAGTGTTCAAAGCATCATGAACCAAAGCTCAATTATGTTTGACAAGCAAACCTAATTTAAAGCCCAAAGCTCTCATAGCACTTAATGTTAAACGCAAAGAATGCAAGGAAAATCACAATGAAAATAAGGAATTGAAGACCCTAAGAAGCATAATTAAGGTTTAACAAAAGGGCAACCTTTGCACAATGCTTAAAGGAATAAGAACTTAAGTTATAATCCAATCACCATGGTTCAAAGCATCATGAATGCATGGTGAATGGTAGGATATGGGCATTACAATATAGGAAGAAGAGATTTTGTTGTAATGAGGCGCATTGGAATGCAACAAGATGTAATAAGAGGCAGCTAAGAAGAAAAAGTAGAGAAAAATCTCCAATTTTGATAAGCAAACCAGATTTAAAGCCCAAAGCTCCCAAATCATCCAATGCTTAACACAGGGAATGCAATGAAACTCACAATGAAAAGAAGGAATTGAAGACCTTAAGAAACATAATTGAGGTTTAACAAAACAACAACCATTTTGCAATGCTCAAAGGAATAAGAAATTAAGGTATAATCTAATAACCATGGTTGAAAGAATCTTGAACCAATGGAGAAAGGTAGGATATTGGCATTACAATCGAGGAAGAAGAAATTTGGTTGTAATGAGGTTAGTTGGAATGCAACAAAACATTGTAAGAGGCAGCTACAAAGAAAAACTAGAGAAAAACTCCAATTTTGATAAGCAATCCTGATTTAAAGCTCAAAGCTCTCATAGGCCCCAATGTCAAACACAGAGAGTGCAATGAAACTCACCATGGAAAGAAAGAATTGAAGACCCCAAGAAACATAATTGAGGTTTAAAATAAGTACAATGTCGGCACAATGCTTAAAGGAACAGGAACTTAAGGTATAATCTAATAACTAGTGTTCAAAGCATTATGAACAAATCAAAAAAGGAAGGATATTGGCATTACAATCTAAAAAGCTCCCTTGGCACCCAATGTTAAACAGAGAGAATGCAATGAAACTCGTAATGAAAAGAAGGAATTGAAGACCCCAAGAAACATAATTGAAGTTTAACAAAAGAACAACCTTTGCACAATGCTCAAAGGAATAAGAACTTGAGGTATAATCCAATAACCAGTGTTCAAAGCATCATGAAAAAATGGTGAAAAGAAGGATATTGCCTTTGCAATCTAGGAAGATGAGATTTGGTAGTAATCAAGTGAGTTGGAATGCAACAAAATGTTATAAGAGGCAGCTAAGAAGAAAAACTAGAGAAAAAGTTGTAATTTTAATAAGCAAACCTAATTTAAGGCCTAAAGGTCCCATATCACCCAATGTTAAGCATAGAGAACGCAATGAAACTCACAATGACAAGAAGGAGTTGAAGACCCTAAGAAACATAATTGAGGTTTAACTAAAGAACAACCTTGGGACAATACTTAAAAGGAAGGATATTGGCTTTGCAATCGATGAAGATGAAATTTGGTAGTAATGAGGCAACTTGGAATGCAACAAAATGTAATAAGAGGCAACTAGGAGGAAAACTAGAGAAAAAACTCCAATTTTGACAAGCAAACCTGATTTAAAGCCCAAAGCTCCCATATCACCTAATTTTAAACATAAAGAATGTGACAAAAATGACAATGAAAAGAAGGAATTGAAGACCCCAAGAAACATAGTTAAGGTTTAACAAAAGAACTATGTTTACACAATGCTCAATGGAACAAGAACTTAAAGTATAATCCAATAACTAGTGTTCAAAGCAGCATGAACCAATGGTGAAAGGAAGGATATTGGCATTACAATTGAGGAAAAAGAGATTTGGTAGTAATGAGGTGAGTTGGAATGCAACAAAATGTAATAAGAGGCAGCTAAGAAGAAAAACTGGAGAAAAAATTCCAATTTTGATAATCAAACTTGATTTAAAGCCCAAAGCTCCCATATGACCCAATGTTAAACAAATAGAATGCAATGAAACTGATGTAGAAAACCCCAAAAAGATGTGGCTTAGGGACCCAACAAACACATGGAATCAGAGAACAACTAGGAAAGCTAAATCAAAGTTTAATGATAGAAAGCCTAGGCCCAACATTCGAAGGAACACAAACCTATGGTATTTAAGAAGGATATGGATGCCACACTCTAGAAAAGAAAGAAATTGGGAGTGATAAGTCGATTAGAACGCCACAAGAAGAAATACCTTTTGATAAGTTCGTTAGTTCTCAAAAGAACCGAGGGAGAAAACCCTTGCTTTCTATTTCACTCAAAGTTGTCTAATCTATTGTTTGATGTTACAAGGGGTGCCTATTTATAGGCTAAAATAACAATCCTAAAGAGGTACAAATTCCTACTTAGGACAATTCCTTAGTAAGAATTCCTATCTATGTACTCCAATGATATTAATAAGGCATGGACACTCTTTCAAGCTTGAATTCACACCATTTCAAGCTTGGTTGGCCTGAACATCCTTAATCAGCCCATTTAGTACTTCTCTAATCTTTCTGGCTCTAGCTTATGTTATTGGGCCTTCTAGAATGTGCAATGGACCTCTTGCATCCATTAAAGCTCTAGTTTGTGTTATCAGGCCTTCTGGAATTTGCAAAGGACCCCTTGCATCTATTGAAGCCATCCACCCATCATGTCCACAGTTCTCATTAGAAACTCACAATGAAAAGAAGGAATTAAAGACCCCAAGAAACATAATTGAGGTTTAACAAAAGAACAACCTCGGCATAATGCTCAAAGGAACAAGAACATAAGGTATAATCCAATAACTAGTGTTCAAAGCATCATGAACCAATGGGGAAAGGAAGGATATTGACATTACAATCTAAGAAGAAGAGATTTGGTAGTAATAAGCTGAGTTGGAATGCAACAAAACGTAATAAGATGCAGCAAGGAAGAAAAACTTGAGAAAAAACTCTAATTTTGATAAGCAAACTTGATTTAAAGCCCAAAGGTCCCATATCACCCAATGTTAAACACATAGAATGCAATGAAACTCACGATGAAAAGAAGGAATTGAAGAACCCAAGAAACATAATTGAGGTTCAACAAAAGAACAACCTTTGCACAATGCTCAAACAAACAAGAACTTGAGGTATAATTCAATAACTAGGGTTCAAAGCATCATGAACCAATGCTGAAAGGAATGATATTGGCATTACAATCTAGGAAGAAGAGATTTGGTAGTAATGGGGTGAGTTGGAATGCAACAAAAGGTAATAAAAGGCAACTAGGAAGAAAAACTAGAGAAAAAACTCCATTTTTGATATGCAAACTTGATTTAAAGCCCGAACCTCTCATAGGCCCCAATTTCAAACACAAAGAATGCAATGAAACTCACAATGGAAAAAAGGAATTGAAGGCCCCAAGAAACATAATTGAGGTTTAACAAAAGAACAACCTCGACACAATGCTCAAAGGAACAAGAACATAAGGTATAATCCAATAACTAGTGTTCAAAGCATCATGACCAATGGGGAAAGGAAGGATATTGGCATTACAATCTAAGAAGAAGAGATTTGGTAGTAATGAGCTGAGTTGGAATGCAACAAAACGTAATAAGATGCAGCAAGGAAGAAAAACTGGAGAAAAAACTCCAATTTTGATAAGCAAACCTAATTTAAAGCCCAAAGCTCTCAGATCACCCAATATTAAACACAGAGAATGCAATGAAACTCACAATGAAAAGAAGGAATTGAAGACCCCAAGAAACATAATTAAGGTTTAACAAAAGAATAACCATTGCACAATGCTCAAAGGAACTAGAACTGAAGGTATAATCCAATAAGTAGGGTTCAAAGCATCATGAACCAATGGTGAAAGGGAGGATATTGGCATTACAATCTAAGAAGAAGAGATTTGGTAATAATGAGGTGAGTTGGAATGCAGCAAAACATAATAAGAGCCAGCTAAGAAAAAAAACTAGAGAAAAAACTCCAATTTTGATAAGTAAACCTAATTTAAGGCCCAAAGCTCTCATAACACCCAATGTTAAACACAGAGAATGCAACGAAAATCATAATGAAAAGAAGGAATTAAAGACCCCAAGAAACAAAATTGATGTCTAATGAAAGAACAACCTTTGCACAGTGCTCAAAGGAACAAGAACTTAAAGTATAATCCAATAACTTGATGGCCCAATAACATGAGCTAGAGCCAAGAAGATTAAAGAAGCACTAAATAGGCTGATTGAGGACATTTAGGCCAAGCAAGTTTCAAATAGTACGAATTCAAGTTTGAAAGAGAGTCTAGGCCTAATTAATATAATTGGAATACTTAATGGGTCAGACTAAGTAATAGCATTGACTCCTAAATATGAGTTTATTGTATGTGATGCAATTTGTCTGAAATTCCTCCAAAATAAGGATTTCTCCTAAGTAGAAATTTGTACCTCTTTAGGATTGCTATCTTAGCCTATAAATAGGCCACCTTTGTAAGTTCTGGAGATCAGACAACTTTGAGTGAAATAGAAAGCAGGAGTTTTTTTCCCTTATTTCTTTTGAGAACTAAAGAACTTATCAAGAGGTACTTCTTTTTGTGGCATTCAAATCGACTTATAACTCCCAATTCTTTTCTTTTCTGGAGTGTGGGATCCATATCCTTCTTGAATAGCCTAGGTTCGTGTTCCTTTGAAAATTGGGTCTAGGGTTGGTGTTATTAAACTCTGATTTAGCTTTCCTAGTTATTCTTTGATTCCTTGTGTGCGTTGGGTCCCTAAGCCATGTTTTTTTTTTTAGGTTTTCCGCATTAGTTGGTATCAAAGCCCAACTCTAAATCAAGTTGTATCAATTAATTCTTTAATTTGCTACCTTGTGATTTATCTATCACCATTCAAATGTGCTAATCTATCTTTTGTAACCCTTCTTACTTTGCTCCTTTGTTTTAGATCAGAACTATCAAAAACGTGCTAATTCCAACTCCAATTGCTGTGTTTAAGTATTTTACTATTGTTTTATGTTGAGCAAAAGAAAAGAAATAAAAAAAAGCAACAAAAAAAAGGGAGAAAAAGAAGGAAGAAGACATTAACTCCAATAATAACAAATTTTTTCTTGCTCAACTCTAATTCCACCATCCATTTTCTTGTTTTGTTATCCAAGTTTGTCTTCTAGGTTTAACCACCCTTTTCCTGATTTTTATGAGTTTATTTCATTTAATTCGTTTGCCTTGATATCCATTTTTGTTTTTGATTCCTTGTTGTCCAATTTGTTTAATTCTACACCATTTATCTTATTATGTTCAAAATCGATATTCTTGATTTACTTTGTTTAGTTCTTTATAAGGCTGAAAGGGAAATCTGAGTGGTAAAAGGCAAGAGTGAAAGGTCATATGAAGAAAAAGCCATAAAGAGTGTAAACACAAGGGAGGGTGACACCTTTTTTGAGGGAAACACGTGAGGGAGTGTTCTATGAGGTATCTTATTATTTTGTGTAGAAGTAATACTATGACATCCAAAGACAAAGGTGCAGCTCAAGAGGGAGTTGGTGATGTGTCCTTCATGATCAAAGCTATGCAACAACAATTTGAGCACATGGATACCATATTTGATGATATGAGTGAGAGGATGGACGAGCAAGCTAATACAATAGTAGAATTGCAAAGGAGGCACAAAGAATATGAGGCTCCTAATGTAAAAAGGCAATTGAGATGTGCCTATGACCATGAAGATGATGATTCTGTGCCATCTTTAGAGGGTGAAAGTGATGGAGAGGAGTATCTGATTAATAGAGTAGCTCTTATCACAAGGCAAGCCTTGAATGTGCAAGTGAAGGAAGAAAATGAGGTGCAACAAGATAACATCTTTCAGACAAGGTGTCTCATCAAAGTTAAGAAGTTGAATTTACCTACTATGAAGCATCCTAGGCCATATAAGCTTCAATGGTTGAATGGGAGTGGTGAAGTCAAGGTAAATAAGCAAGTGCTTATGTCATTTTCTATCAGAAGGTACCGTGATGAAGTTTTATGCGATGTTGTACCTATGCATGCGGGCCATATTCTATTAGGAAGGCCATGGCAGTTCGATAAGCGAGTTATGCATGATGGATTCAAGAATCAATATTCCTTTGTAATGAATGAAAAACCCATCACTCTTGTACCATTATCACCTCAACAAGCTTATAAGGATCAATTAAGGATTAAAAATGAGAGTGAATAGAAAAGAGAGACTGAAAAGAGAGAAAAGAGAGGAGAAAACATGAGAACACAAGAGAAAGAGAAGAAAACAGAAAGTTTCAATGCAAAAGAAAGTGATGTCAAAAGAGCAATTTTTGCCAAACAATTTATGATCATACTTTTGTACAAAGAGGCTTATTTTAACACTAACAAGATTAAATTGTCATTGCCTAGTACTGTTGTTGTTTTATTGCAGGAATTTAAAGACGTATTCCATGATGATGTCCTAAGTGGATTGTAACCTATGAGAGGAATTAAGCATCAAATTGATTTCATCCCTGGTGCATCCACCCTAAACTGGCCAACATATAAGAGTAATCCAGAGGAGACAAAGGAGCTTAAAAGGTAGGTTGAGGAACTTATTTTGATAGGATATGTGAGGGAAAGCATGAGTTTGTGCAGTTCTCGTCCTACTTGTTCAAGGAAAATTGAAAAAAAGACATGCCAAGTGGATCAAATTCATTTAGACCATTCCTTACATCATCAAGTATAAACAAGGCAATGATTTGAGGACAAATCCTTTTGAGGGATGGAGGGAATGATGAGAACTGTAGAGATAATGGGTGGAAGGCTTCAATGGATGCAAGAGGTCCATTTCACATTCCAGAAGACCCAATAACATGAGCTACAGCTTCAATCGATGCAAGAGGTCCATTGCACATTCCAAAAAGCCTAATAACATGGGCTAGAGCCAGAAAGATGAAAGAAAAACTAAATGGGCTGATTAAGGACTTTCAGGCCAACCAAGCATCAACTGGTGCGAATTCAAGCCTGAAAGAGAGTCTAAGCCCTATTAATATCATTGGAGAACTTAAAGAACTAAGTAATAGTAGTCACTACAAATTAGGAGTTTATTTTTTGTGTAAGAATTTGTCTCTAGATAGGAATTCTTCCTAAATAAGGAATTGCCCTAAGTAGGAATTTGTGCCTCTTTAGGATTGCTATCTTAGCCTATAAATAAGCACTACTTGTAACATCAAACAATATATCAGACAACTTTGAGTGAAATAGAAAGCAAGGATTTTTTACCTCGGTTCTTTTAAGAACTAAAGAACTTATCAAGAGGTACTTCTTTTTGTGGTGTTCAAATTGACTTATCACTCCCAATTCCTTTCTTTTCTAGAGTGTGACATCCATATCCTTCTTGAATACCCTAGGTTCGTGTTCCTTCAAATATTGGGTCTAGGGTTGATGTTATTAAACTCTAATTTAACTTTCCTAGTTGTTCATTGATTCCTTATGTGTGTTGGGTTCCTAAGCCACATCTTTTTTGGGGTTTTCCGCATCAATGTTTGTTGGGGCCTTCAATTCCTTCTTTCCATTGTGAGTTTTGTTGCATTATCGATGTTTGACATTCAGGCCTATGAGAGCTTTGGGCTTTCAATTAGGTTTGCTTCTCAAAATTGGAGTTTTTTCTCTAGTTTTTCTTCTTAGCTACCTTTTATTATGCTTTGTTAGATTCCAACACACCTCATTACTACCAAATCTCTTCTTTCTAGATTGTAATGCCAATCTCCTTCCTCTCACCATTGGTTCATGATGGTTTGAACACTAGTTATAGGATTATGCCTTAAGTTCTTGTTCTTTTGAGCATTGGGCCAAGGTTATTCTTTTGTTAAACCCCAATTATGTTTCTTAGGGTCTTTAATTCTTTCTTTTCATTGTGAGTTTCATTGCATTCTTTGTGTTTAACATTAGGTGATTTGGGAGTTTAGGGCTTTAAATCAGGTTTGCTTATCAAAACTGGAGATTTTTCTCTAGCTTTTCTTCTTAGCTACCTCTCATTACATTTTGTTGCATTCCAACTCGCCGCATTACAGTCAAATCTCTTTTTCCTAGATTGGAATGCCAATATCCCTCCTTTCACCTTTGGTTCATGATGCTTTGAACACTGGTTATTGGATTATGCCTTAAGTTCTTGTTCCTTTGAGCATTATGCAAAGGTTGTTCTTTTGTTAGATCTCAATTATGTTTCTTGGGGTCTTCAATTCATTCTTTTCATTGTCATTTTTGTTGCATTCTTTGTGTTGAACATTGGGTGCTATGAGAGCTTTGGGCTTTCAATCAGGTTTGCTTATCAAAATTGGAGTTTTTTCTCTAGTTTTTCTTCCTAGCTACCTCTTATTACGTTTTGTTGCTTTCCAACTCGGCTCATTACTACCAAATCACTTCTTCTTAGATTGTAATGGCAATATCCTTCCTTTCCCCATTGGTTCCTAATGCTTTGAACCCTAGTTATTGGATTATACCTTAAGTTCTTGTTCCTTTGAGCATTGTGCAAGGGTTGTCCTTTCTGTTTCTTGGGGTGTTTAATTCCTTCTTTTCATTGTGAGTTTCATTGCATTATCTCCATTTAACATTAGGTAAAATGGGAGCCTTGGCTTTAAATCAAGTTTGCTTATCAAAATTGGAGTTTTTTCTCTAGTTTTTCTTGTTGGCTACTTCTTATTATGTTTTGTTGCATTCCAACCCAGCTCATTACTACCAAATCTCCTCTTCTTAGATTGTAATGCCAATATCCTTCCTTTCCTCATTGGTTCATGATGCTTTGAACACTAGTTATTGGATAATACCTTAAGTTCTTGTTCCTTTGAGCACTGTGCAAAGGTTGTTCTTTTGTTAAACCTAAATTATGTTTTTTGGGGCCTTCAATTCCTTCTTTTCATTGTGAGTTTTGTTGCATTCACTATGTTTGACATTGGGGCTTATGAGAGCTTCGGGCTGTAAATCTGGTTTGTTTCTCAAAATTGGAGTTTTTTCTCTAGTTTTGCTTCTTTGCTGCCTCTTATTTCGTTTTCTTGCATTCCAACTTGGATCATTACTACCAAATCTCTTCTTCCTAGATATTAATGGCAATATCCTTCTTTTCACCATTGGTTTATGATGCTTTGAACCCTGGTTATTGGATTATACCTTAAGTTCTTGTTCCTTTCAGCATTATGCAAAGGTTGTTCTTTTGTTAGACCTCAATTATGTTTCTTACGGTTTTCAATTCCTTCTTTTCATTGTCAATTTCATTGCATTATCTATGTTGAACATTGGGTGCTATGAGTGCTTTGGGCTTTAAATAAAGTTTGCTTATCAAAATTGGAGTTTTTTGTCTAGTTTTTCTTCCTAGCTGCCTATTACGTTTTATTGCTTTCCAACTCGGCTCATTATTACCAAATCACTTCTTCTTAGATTGTAATGGCAATATCCTTCCTTTCCCCATTGGTTCATGATGCTTTGAACATTGGTTATTGGATTATGCCTTAAGTTCTTGTTCCTTTCAGCATTGTGCAAAGGTTATTCTTTTGTTAGACCTCAATTATGTTTCTTGGGGTCTTCAATTCCTTCTTTCTAGTGTGAGTTTCGTCGCATTCTCTATGTTTGACATTGGGGCCTATGAGAGCTTTGGGCTTTAAATCTGGTTTGCTTCTCAACATTGGAGTTTTTTCTCTAGTTTCTCTTCTTAGCTGCCTCTTATTACGTTTTGTAGCATTCCGACTTGCCTGATGACTACCAAATCTCATCTTCCTAGATTGTAATGCTAATATCCTTCCATTCACCATTGGTTCATGATGCTTTGAACACTAGTTATTGGATTATACCTCAAGTTCTTGTTCTTTTGAGCATTGTGCAAATGTTGTTCTTTTGGGAAACCTTAATTATGTTTCTTGGGGTCTTCAATTCCTTCTTTTCATTGTGATTTTTTTTGCATTTCTGTGTTTATCATTGGGTGATATGGGGGCTTTAGGCTGTAAATCAGGTTTGCTTATCAAAATTGTAGTTTTTTTCTCTAGTTTTTCTTCTTAGCTAACTCTTATTACATTTTGTTGCATTCCAGCTCACCTGATTACTACCAAATCTGATCATCCTAGATTGCAATCATGATGCTTTGAACACTGGTTATTGGATTATACCTTAAGTTCTTGTTCCTTTGAGCATTATGCAAAGGTTGTTCTTTTGTTAAACCTCAATTATGTTTCTTGGGGTCTTCAATTCCTTCTTTCCATTGTGAGTTTCATTGCATTTTCTCTGTTTAACATTGGGTCATATGGGAGCCTTGGGCTTTAAATCAAGTTCGCTTATCAAAATTGGAGTTTTTTCTCTAGTTTTTCTTCCTTGCTGCCTCTTATTACGTTTTGTTGCTTTCCAACTCAGCTCATTACTACCAAATCTCTTCTTCTTAGATTGTAATGCCAATATCCTTCCTTTCCCCATTGGTTCATGATGCTTTGAACACTGGTTATTGGATTATACCTTGAGTTCTTGTTCCTTTCAGCATTGTGCTAAGGTTATTCTTTTGTTAGACCTCAATTATGCTTCTTGGGGTCTTCAATTCTTTTTTTTCATTGTCATTTTTGTTGCATTCTCTATGTTGAACATTGGGTGCTATGAGAGCTTTAGGCTTTAAATCAAGTTTGCTTATCAAAATTGGAGTTTTTTCTATAGTTTTCCTTCCTAGCTGCCTCTTATTACATTTTATTGCTTTCCAACTCAGCTCATTACTACCAAATCACTTCTTCTTAGATTGTAATGGCAATATCCTTCCTTTCCCCATCGGTTCATGATGCTTTGAACATTGGTTATTGGATTATTCCTTAAGTTCTTATTCCTTTCAGCATTGTCCAAAGGTTATTCTTTTGTTAGATCTCAATTATGTTTCTTGGGGTCTTCAATTCCCTCTTTCCAATGTGAGTTTCGTTGCATTCTCTGTGTTTGACATTGGGGCTATGAGAGCTTTGGGCTTTAAATCTGGTTTGCTTCTCAACGTTGGAGTTTTTTCTCTAGTTTTTCTTCCTAGCTGCCTCTTATTACATTTTGTAGCATTCCAACTCGCCTTATGACTGCCAAATCTCATCTTCCTAGATTGTAATGCCAATATCCTTCCATTCAGCATTGGTTCATGATGCCTTGAACACTAGTTATTGGATTCTACCTTAACTTCTTGTTCCTTTGAGCATTGTGCAAAGGTTGTTTTTTGTTAAATCTCAATTATGATTCTTGGGGTTTTCAATTCCTTCTTTTCATTGTGATTTTTGTTGCATTCTTTGTGTTTATCGTTGGGTGATATGGGAGCTTTGGGCTGTAAATCATGTTTACTTATCAAAATTGGAGTTTTTTTCTCTAGTTTTTCTTCTTAGTTGCCACTCATTGCATTTTGTTGCATTCCAACTCACTTGATTACTACCAAATCTCATCATTCTAGATTGCAAAGCCATTATCCTTCCTTTCACCATTTGTTCATGATGCTTTGAACACTGGTTATTGGATTATAACTTAAGTTCTTGTTCCTTTGAGCATTGTGCAAAGGTTGTTCTTTTGTTAAACCTCAATTATGTTTCTTGTGGTCTTCAATTCCTTCTTTTCATTCTGATTTTCATTGCATTCTCTCTATTTAACATTGGGTCATATGGGTGCTTTCTGCTTTAAATCAGGTTTGCTTATCAAAATTGGAGTTTTTGCTCTAGTTTTTCTTCCTAGTTGCCTCTTATTACATTTTGTTGCTTTCCAACTCAGCTCATTACTACCAAATCTCTTCTTCTTAGATTGTAAGGCCGATATCCTTCCTTTCTGATGAGAACCATGGAGATGATGGGTGGAAGGCTTCAATAGATGCAAGAAGTCCATTGCCCATTCCAGAAGGCCCAATAACACAAGCTAGAGCTTCAATGGATGCAAGAGGTCCATTGCACATTCCAGAAGGCCCAATAACACGAGCTAGGGCCAAAAAGATTAAAGAAGCACTCTGATTCAGGACATTCAAGCCAAGCAAGCTTCAAATGGTGCGAATTCAAGTTCTAAAGAGAGCCCAGGCCTAATTAATATAATTGGACTACTTAATGGGTCAGACTAAGTGATAGCATTCACTCCTAAATAGGAGTTCATTGTATGTGCTGGAATTAGTCCGAAATTCCTCCAAAATAGGGATTTCTCCTAAATAGGAATTTTGCCTCTTTAGGATTGCTATCTAAGCCTATAAATAGGCACCCCTTGTAAGCTTTGGAAATCAGACAACTTTCAGTGAAATAGAAAGCAAGGGTTTCTCCCTCGGTTCTTTTAAGAACTAAAGAACTTATCAAGAGGTTATCCTTCTTGTGGCGTTCAAATCGACTTATCACTCCCAATCCCTTTCTTTTCTGGAGTGTGGCGTCCATATCCTTCTTGAATACCCTAAGTTTGTGTTCCTTCGAATATTGGGTCTAGGGTTTGTGTTATTAACTTTGATTTAGCTTTCCTGGTTGTTCTTTGATTCATTGTGTGCGTTGGGTCCCTAAGCCACGTCTTTTTGGGGTTTTCCGCATCAGTTGGTATCAGAGCCTGGCTCTAAATCAGGTTGAATCCACTCACTCTTCAATTTTCTACCTTGTGATTTATTTATTTTGATTCTGATTCAATTTGTCTATCATGTGCATTACAATTCAAATGCACAAATCTGTTTGCTTGCAATCCTTCTCAACGTGCTAATTTCAATTCCAATTGCTATATCTAAGTGTTCTACTGTTGTTTTGTGTTGAGAAAAAGAAAAAGAAAAAAAAAAAAGAAAAAAAAAAGAAGGATCAACGAAAAAAAAAAAAAAAGAAAAGAAAGAAAAAGAACAAGAAAAAGAAGAAAAGAAAGGAAACATCAAATTCAAGTTATTGATAAAGTTAACAGTTTGGTCATATTGGCCACAATAATAACAAAGTTTTCTTGCTTAACTCCAATTCTGCCATCCATTTTCCTATCTTGTTATCCAAGTTTGTCCTCTAAATTTAACTTCCCTTATCCTGATTCTTTTTGTGAGTTTAGTTCATTAAAATCGTTTGCCTTGATATCCTTTTTCGTTTTTTGATTCCTTATTCTCCAATTTGTTCAATTCTACACCATTTATCTCATTCTGCTCAAAATCAATACTCTTGATTGTTCTTTATAGAGCTGAAAGGAGAAATCCGAGTGGTAAAAGGCAAGAGTGAAAGTTCATATAAAGAAAAAGCCATAAAGAGTGTAAACACGAGAGAGTGTGACACCTTCTTTTGAGTGAAACACGTGAGGGAGTGCTCTGTGAGGTATCTTATTATTTTGTAGAAGTAACACTATGACATCCAAAGACAAAGGTGCAGCTCAGGAGGGAGCTGGTGATGTGTCCTTCATGATCAAAGCTATGCAACAACAATTTGAGCGTATGAATACCAGATTTGATGATATGAGGGAGAGGATGGAGGAGCAATCTAATACTATAGCAGAGTTGCAAAGGAGGCATGGGGAGTATGAGGCTCCTAAAGCAAGAAGGCAGTTGAGACGTGCCTATGACCATGAAGATGATGTAGAAGATGATGAAATTGATGATCAAACTACTATGGTCCGAACTGCTAACAATAGAAGGGATCAAAGAGAATTTGGGAGGCAAGGCACCTATGACCATAATTTGGGCAGTATTAAAATGACACTTCCTCCATTCCAAGGTAAGAATGATCCTGATGCATACCTAGAATGGGAGAAGAAGGTTGAATTGGTTTTTGATTGCCACAACTATTCTGAGGAGAAAAAGGTAAAGCTTGCTGCAGTTGAATTCACTGATTATGCTATTATTTGGTGGGATCAACTTGTTTTGACTAGGAGAAGGAATCGTGAGCGGCCTATTGATACATGGGAGGAGATGAAGGCTATCATGAGGAGGAGGTTTGTCCCTAATCACTATTACAGGGAGCTGTACCAAAGGCTGCAAGGGCTCACTCAGGGCACCAAAAGTGTGGAGGATTACCACAAGGAGATGGAGATTACCATGATTCGGGCGAATGTAGAAGAAGATAGAGAAGCAACAATGGCTCGATTTCTGCAAGGGCTAAATGGGGACATAGCAAACGTGGTTGAATTGCAACACTATGTGGAATTAGAAGACATGGTACACATGGCCATGAAAGTTGAAAGGCAACTCAAACGAAAGGGTTCCACACGGTTTGGGCAGAACTCAGGATCTACCTCATCTTGGAAGCCAAATTGGAATAAAAGGGACGAGATGACCAACTACAAGTCCAAAGCCGAGCTATCCAAGTACAAGAATGTGGGTTCTAGTAAGGAGGTAGGTAATTCTGACCCCCAACCAAGTAGAAATAGAGATGTTAAATGTTTTAAGTGTTTGGGCAGGGGTCACATTGCATCTCGATGTCCAAATAAGCGTGCAATGATCTTGAGAAGTAATGGTGAAGTTGAAACTGAAAGTGAATCAGATGATGATTCTATGCCATCATCAGAGGGTGAAAGTGATGGAGAGGAGTATCCAGTTAATGGAGTAGCTCTTGTTACAAGGCGAGCATTGAATGTGCAAGTAAAGGAAGAAAATGAGGTGCAACGAGATAACATCTTTCAGACGAGGTGTCTCATCAAAGATAAGGTATGTAGTATGATTATTGATGGTGGGAGTTGCACTAATGTTGCTAGCACAACTATGGTTGAGAAGTTGGATTTACCTACTATGAACCATCCTAGGCCATATAAGCTTCAATGGCTGAATGACAGTGGTGAAGTCAAGGTAAATAAGCAAGTGCTCATATCATTTTCTATCGGAAGGTACCGTGATGAAATTTTATGTGATGTTGTACCTATGCATGTGGGCCATATTCTATTAGGAAGACCATGGCAATTTGATAGGCGAGTTATGCATGATGGCTTCAAGAACCGATATTCCTTTGTAATGAATAAAAAACCCGTCACTCTTGTACCATTATCACCTCAACAAGCTTATGAGGATCAATTAAGGATTAAAAATGAGAGTGAACAGAAAAGAAAGATTGATAAAAGAGAAAAGAGAGGAGAAAACGTGATGACACAAGAGAAAGAGAAGAAAAGAGAAAGTTTCTATGCAAAAGGGAGTGATGTCAAAAGAGCATTCTATGCCAAACAACCTATGATCGTACTTCTGTACAAGGAGGCTTATTTTAACACTAACAAGTTTGACCCATCTTTGCCTAGTGTTGTTGTTGCTCTATTGCAGGAATTTGAAGATGTATTCCCTGATGATGTTCCAAGTGGATTGCCACCTAATAGAGGAATTGAGCATCAAATTGATTTCATCCCAGGTGCATCCATCCGTAACCGGCCAACATATAAGAGTAATCCTGAGGAGACAAAGGAGCTTCAAAGGCAGGTTGAGGAGCTTATTTCCAAAGGATATGTGAGGGAAAGCATGAGTCCATGTGCTGTTCCTGTCCTACTTGTACCCAAGAAAGATGAGACTTGGAGGATGTGTGTTGATTGTCGAGCAATCAACAAAATCACTGTAAAGTATCGTCACCCCATACCTAGATTAGATGACATGTTGGATGAATTGCATGGTTCCTGTGTCTTTTCTAAGATTGATTTGAAAAGCGGACATCATCAGATTAGGATGAGAGAGGGAGATGAGTGGAAAACAGCTTTCAAAACTAAGTACGGTCTGTATGAATGGCTTGTTATGCCATTTGGTCTCACTAATGCACCAAGCACTTTTATGCGACTAATGAATCATGTTTTGCGTCCATTCATTGGTAAATTTGTGGTTGTGTATTTTGATGATATTTTGGTCTATAGTAAAACCCTAGAAGAGCATCTTGATCATTTACGTTCTATTGTAAGTGTTTTACGTTCTGAAAAATTGTATGCTAACTTAAGGAAATGTTCCTTTTGTACTAATCAGATCACATTTCTTGGCTATGTGGTGAGTTCTAAAGGTGTTGAGGTTGACGAGGAAAAAGTTAAGGCAATTCGTGATTGGCCTACACCTAAGTCAATTAGTGATGTGCGTAGCTTTCATGGTCTAGCTAGTTTCTATAGACGCTTTGTTAGGGACTTTAGCACCATTGCTGCCCCACTCACTGAGCTTATAAAAAAGAACACGAGTTTTAGGTGGGGTAGTGACCAAGACAAGGCTTTTAATTGCATAAAGGAAAAATTAAGTTCTGCACCCCTACTTGCTTTACCTAACTTTGAAAAAGCTTTCGAGATTGAGTGTGATGCTTCAGGTATTGGCATTGGAGCTGTTTTGATGCAGGAAAGGCGCCCAATTGCTTACTTCAGTGAAAAGCTAAGTGGAGCAAGCCTTAATTATCCTACTTATGATAAAGAGATGTATGCATTGGTACGAGCTTTGGAGACATGGCAACATTACCTTTGGCCCAAGGAGTTTGTCATCCATACTGACCATGAATCGTTGAAGCACTTGAAGGGACAAGGAAAGTTGAACAAAAGACATGCTAAGTGGATTGAATTTATTGAGACCTTTCCCTACAACATCAAATATAAACAAGGTAAGGACAATGTGGTAGCTGATGCATTATCTCGCAGGTATGCCCTTATCTCTACACTTACTGCAAACTTATTAGGATTTGAACATATTAAAGATTTATATGTGAATGATCCGGACTTTGCTAACGTGTATGGAGCATGTGAGAAGTCAGCCTTTGAGAAGTTTTATAGGCATAAGGGTTTCTTATTTAGGGAAAATCGTTTATGCATGCCTATGAGTTCTTTAAGGGAGTTGGTTGTAAGAGAAGCTCATGAGGGTGGTTTAATGGGTCATTTCGGAGTTAGGAAAACCCTAGATGTCCTAAATGAACACTTCTTTTGGCCACGCATGAAACGAGATGTTGAGAGGATATGTGAGAAATGCATAACATGCAAACATGCTAAATCTAGAGTTTTACCCCATGGCTTGTATACCCCTTTACCCATACCTAACCATCCCTGGGTTGATTTATCCATGGACTTTGTACTGGGATTGCCACGAACAAAACGGGGTAGGGATTCTGTATTTGTTGTTGTTGATAGATTTTCAAAGATGGCACACTTCATCCCATGCCATAAAACTGATGATGCAAACAATGTGGCTGACTTGTTCTTTAGAGAAGTAGTGCGTTTGCATGGCATGCCACGGAGCATTGTTTCAGACCGAGATACAAAGTTCTTAAACTACTTCTGGAAGACTTTGTGGGGTAAGTTAGGTACTAAACTATTGTTTTCAACTACTTGTCATCCACAAACTGATGGGCAGACTGAGGTGGTTAATCGAACTCTTTCTACCCTTTTGCGTGCTATTATTCAAACAAATTTGAAAACATGGGAAGATTGTTTACCACATGTCGAGTTTGCATATAATAGAAGTGTTCATTCTACTACTAGCTACTCTCCATTTGAAATTGTATATGGTTTTAATCCATTGACTCCTCTGGATTTGGTACCTATACCTGTCAATGAGTATGCCAACGTTGATGGTGAACGCAAAGCTGACATGATAAAAAAATTGCATGAGAAGGTGCGGCAACATATTGAAAAACGAACTGAGCAATACGCATCCCATGTCAACAAGGGACGAAAGAAGGTGGTGTTTGAACCTGGTGATTGGGTTTGGGTGCATATACGCAAGGAACGATTCCCAGCACAGAGACGTTCAAAGCTACAACCTAGAGGAGATGGCCCCTTCCAAGTTCTAGTACGAATTAATGACAATGCTTATAAGTTGGAACTTCCTGGTGAGTATAATGTGAGTGCAACATTTAACGTTTCTGACCTTTCCCCTTTTGATGTAGGTGATGATTCGAGGGCGAATCCTTTTGAGGAAGGGGGGAATGATGAGAACCATGGAGATGATGGGTGGAAGGCTTCAATAGATGCAAGAAGTCCATTGCCCATTCCAGAAGGCCCAATAACACAAGCTAGAGCTTCAATGGATGCAAGAGGTCCATTGCACATTCCAGAAGGCCCAATAACACGAGCTAGGGCCAAAAAGATTAAAGAAGTACTAAATGGGCTGATTCAGGACATTCAAGCCAAGCAAGCTTCAAATGGTGCGAATTCAAGTTCTAAAGAGAGCCCAGGCCTAATTAATATAATTGGACTACTTAATGGGTCAGACTAAGTGATAGCATTCACTCCTAAATAGGAGTTCATTGTATGTGCTGGAATTAGTCCGAAATTCCTCCAAAATAGGGATTTCTCTTAAATAGGAATTTTGCCTCTTTAGGATTGCTATCTAAGCCTATAAATAGGCACCCCTTGTAAGCTTTGGAAATCAGACAACTTTCAGTGAAATAGAAAGCAAGGGTTTCTCCCTCGGTTCTTTTAAGAACTAAAGAACTTATCAAGAGGTTATCCTTCTTGTGGCGTTCAAATCGACTTATCACTCCCAATCCCTTTCTTTTCTGGAGTGTGGCGTCCATATCCTTCTTGAATACTCTAAGTTTGTGTTCCTTCGAATATTGGGTCTAGGGTTTGTGTTATTAACTCTGATTTAGCTTTCCTGGTTGTTCTTTGATTCATTGTGTGCGTTGGGTCCCTAAGCCACGTCTTTTTGGGGTTTTCCGCATCACTTTCCCCATTGGTTCATGATGCTTTGAACACTAGTTATTGGATTATACCTTAAGTTCTTGTTCCTTTCAGCATTGTGTAAAGGTTATTCTTTTCTTAGACCTCAATTATGTTTCTTGGGGTTATCAATTCCTTCTTTTCATTGTCATTTTCGTTGCATTCTCTGTGTTGAACATTGGGTGCTATGAGAGCTTTGGGCTTTAAATCGGGTTTGCTTATCAAAATTGGATTTTTTTTGTCTTTAGTTTTTCTTCCTAGCTGCCTCTTATTACATTTTGTTGCTTTCCAACTCGTCTTATTACTACCAAGTTTCTTCTTCTTAGATTGTAATGCCAATATCCTTCCTTTCCCTATTGGTTCATGATACTTTGAACACTGGTTATTGCATTTTACCATAAGTTTTTGTTCCTTTGAGCATTGTGCAAAGGATGTTCTTTTGTTAAACCTCAATTATGTTTCTTAAGGCCTTCAATTCCTTTTTTGCATTGTGAGTTTTGTTGCATTCACTGTGTTTGACATTAGGGCCTATGAGAGCTTCGGGCTTTAAATCTAGTTTGCTTCTCAACATTGGAGTTTTTTTTCTCTCATTTCTTTTCTTAGCTGCCTCTTATTACGTTTTGTAACATTCCAGCTTGCCTGATGACTACCAAATCTCATTTTCCTAGATTGTAATGCCAATATCCTTCCATTCACCATTGGTTCACGATGCTTTGAAGACTAGTTATTAGATTATACCTCAAGTTCTTGGTCCTTTAAGCATTGTGCAAAGGTTGTTTTTTTGTCAAACCTCAATTATGTTTTTGGGGTCTTCAATTCCTTCTTTTCATTGTGATTTTTGTTGCATTGTCTGTGTTTAACATTGGGTGATATGGGAGTTTTGGGCTGTAAATCAGGTTTGCTTATCAAAATTGGAGTTTTTTTTTTCTAGTTTCTTTTCTTAGCTACCTCTCATTATGTTTTGTTGCATTCCAACTCACCTGATTACAACCAAATCTCATCATCCTAGATTGCAAAGCCATTATCCTTCCTTTCACCATGCTTAAAGGAACAAGAACTTGAGGTAAATGAAAGGAAGGATAATGGCTTTGCAATCTAGGAAGATGAGATTTGGTAGTAATGAGGGGAGATGGAATGCAACAAAACGTAATACGAGGCAGCAAGGAAGAAAAACTGGAGAAAAAACTCCAATTTTGATAAGCAAACCAGATTTGAAGCCCAAAGCTCCCATATCACCCAAACTTAAACACAGAAAATGCAATGAAACTCAGAATGAAAAGATGGAATTGAAGACTCGAAGGAACATAATTGAGGTTTAACGAAAGAGCAACCTTTGAACAATGCCCAAAGGAACAAGAACTTAAGGTATAATCCACTAACCAGCATTCAAAGCATCATGAACCAATGGTGAAAGAAAGGATATTGGCTTTGCAATGTAGGAAGCTGAGAATTGGTAGAAATCAGGCGAGTTGGAATGCAATGAAAAGTAACTAGAGGCAGTAAGAAAGAGAAACTAGAGAAAAAACTCCAATTTTGATAAGCAATGCAGATGTAAAGCCCAAAGCTCCCATATCACCCAATGTTAAACACAGAAAATGCAATGAGACTCACAATAAAAAGAAGGAATTGAAGACCCCAAGAAACATAATTGAGGTTTAGCGAAAGAACAACCTTTCCACAATACTCATAGAAACAAGAACTTAAGGTATAATCCAGTAACAAACATTCTAAGCATCATGAACCAGTGGTGAAAGGAAGGATATTGGCTTTTCAATCTTGGAAGATGGGATTTTGGTAGTATTCAGGCGAGTTGGAATACAACAAAACGTAATAGGAGGCAGCAAGGAAGAAAAATTAGAGGAAAAACTCCAATTTTGATAAGCAAACCAGATTTAAAGCCCAAAGCTCCCATATCACCCAATGTTAAACACAGAGAATGCAATGAAAAGAAGGAATTGAAGACCCTAAGAAACATAATTGAGGTTTAACGAAAGAACAACCTTCGAACAATTCTCAAAGGAACAAGAACTTATGCTATAATGCACTAACCAGCGTTGAAAGCATCATGATCCTATGTTGAAAGGAAGGATATTGGCTTTGCAATGTAGAAAGATGAGATTTGGTAATAATGAGGGGAGTTGGAATGCAACAAAACGTAATAGGAGGCAGCAAGGAAGAAAAGCTGGAGAAAAAACTCCAATTTTGATAAGCAAACCAGATTTAAAGCCCAAAGCTCTCATATCACCCAATGTTAAACACAGAGAAAGCACTGAAACACACAATGAAAAGATGGAATTGAAGACCCTAAGAAACATAATTGAGGTTTAGCAAAAGAACAACCTTTCCACAATACTCAAAGGAACAAGAACTTAAAGTATAAGCCAGTAACAAACATTCTAAGCATCATGAACCAATGGTGAAAGGAAGGATATTAGCTTTGCAATCTTGTAAGATGGGATTTGGTAGTATTCAGGCGAGTTGGAATACAAGAAAACATAATAGGAGGAAGCAAGGAAGAAAACTTAGAGGAAAAACTCCAATTTTGATAAGCAAACCAAATTTAAAGCCCAAAGCTCCTATATCACCCAATGTTAAACACAGAGAATGTAATGAAACTCACAATGAAAAGATAGAATTGAAGACCACAAGAAACATAGTTGAGGTTTAATGAAAGAGCAAGCTTTGCACAAACCTCAAAAGAACAAGAACTTAAGGTATAATCCACTAACCAGTGTTCCAAGCATCATGATCCAATGGTGAAAGGAAGGATATTGGCTTTCCAATCTAGGAAGATGAGATTTGGTAGTAATGAGGGGAGTTGGAATGCAACAAACTGGGATAGGAGGCAGCAAGGAAGAAAAACTGGAGAAAAAACTCCAATTTTGATAAGCAAACCAGATTTAAAGCCCAAAGCTCCCATATCACCCAATGTTAAACATAGAGAATGTAATGAAAGACATAATGAAAAGAAGGAATTGAAGACCCTAAGAAATATAATTGAGGTCTAATGAAAGAACAACCTTTGCAAATTGCTCAAAGGAACAAGAACCTAAAGTATAATCCACTAACCAGCATTCAAAGCATCATGAACCAATGGTGAAAGGAAGGATATTGGCTTTGCAATCTAGGAAGATGAGATTTGGTAGTAATAAGGGGAGTTGGAATGCAGAAAAACATAATAGGAGGCAACAAGGAAGAAAAACTGGAGAAAAAACTCCAATTTTGATAAGCAAACCAGATTTAAAGCCCAAAGCTCCCACATCACCCAATGTTAAATATAGAGAATGCAATGAAACTCACAGTGAAAAGAAGGAATTAAAGACCCCAAGAAACATAATTGAGATTTAACGAAAGAACAACCTTTGAAGAATGCTCAAAGGAACAAGAACTTAAGGTATAATCCACTAACCAGCGTTCAAAGCATCATGATCCAGTGGTGCAAGGAAGGATATTGGCTTTGCAATGTAGGAAGATAAGATTTGGTAGTAATTAGGCGAGGTGGAATCCAACGAAAAGTAATAAGAGGCAGCAAGGAAGAAAAACTAGAGAAAAAACACCAATTTTGATAAGCAAACCATATTTAAAGCCCAAAGCTCGCATATCACCCAATGTTAGACATAGAGAATGCAATGAAACTCATAATGGAAAGAAGGAATTGAAGACCCCAAGAAACATAATTCAGGTTTAACGAAAGAACAACCTTTGCACAAAGCTCAAGGGAACAAGAACTTAAGGTATAATCCACTAACCAATGTTCAAAGCATCATGATCCAATGGTGAAAGGAAGGATATTGGCTTTGCAATCTAGGAAGGTGAGATTTGGTTGTAATGAGGCGAGTTGGAATGCAACAAAACGTCATAGGAGGGAGCAAGGAAGAAAAACTGGAGAGAAAACTCCAATTTTGATAAGCAATCCAGATTTAAAGCAAAAAGCTCCCATATCACCCAACGTTAAACACAAAGAATGCATTGAAACTAACAATGAAAAGAAGGAATTGAAGACCACAAGAAACATAATTGAGGTTTAACAAAAGAACAACCTTTGAACAAAGCTCAAAGTAACAAGAACTTAAGGTATAGTCCAGTAACCAGCATTCAAAGCATCATGATCCAATGGTGAAAAGAAGGATATTGGCTTTGCAATGTAGGAAGATGAGATTTCGTAGTAATCAGGTGAGTTGGAAAGCAACGAAAAGTAATAAGACGCAGCAAGGGAGAAAAACTAGAGAAAAAACTCCATTTTTGATAAGCAAATCAGATTTAAAGCCCAAAGCTCCCATATCACCCAACGTTAAACATAAAGAATGCAATGAAACTCACAATGAAAGAAGGAATTAAAGACCCCAATAAACATAATTGAGGTTTAACAAAACAACAACCTTTGAAGAATGCTCAAAAGAAACAAGAACTGAAGGTATAATCCACTATCCAGCGTTCAAAGCATCACAATCCAATGGTGAAAGGAAGGATATTGGCTTTGCAATGTAGGAAGATGAGATTCGGTAGCAATTAGGCGAGTTGGAATGCAACGAAAAGTAATAAGTGGCACCAAGGAAGAAAAACTAGAGAAAAAACTTAGATTTTGATAAGCAAACCAGATTTAAAGCCCAAAGCTCTCATATCACCCAATGTTAGACAGAGAGAATGCAATGAAACTCACAATGAAAGAAGGAATTGAAGACCCCAAGAAACATAATTAAGGTTTAACGAAAGAACAACCTTTGCACAAAGGAACAAGAACTTAAGGTATAATCCACTAACCAGCATTCAAAGCATCATGATCCAATGGTGAAAGGAACGATATTGGCTTTGCAATGTAGGAAGATGAGATTTGGTAGTAATCAGGGGAGTTGGAATGCAACAAAATGTAATAGCAGGCAGTAAGGAAGAAAAACTGGAGAAAAAACTCCAATTTTGTTAAGCAAACCAGATTTAAAGCCCAAAGCTCCCATATCACCCAACGTTAAATAGAGAGAATGCAATGAAACTCAGAATGAAATGAAGGAATTGAAGACTTGAGAAACATAATTCAGGTTTAAGGAAAGAGCAACCTTTGAACAATGCTCAAAGGAACAAGAAGGTATAATCCACTAACCAGTGTTCAAAGCATCATGATCCAATGGTGAACGGAAGGATATTGGCTTTGCAATGTAGGAAGATGAGATTTGGTAGTAATCAGGCAAGTTTGAATGCAACGAAAAGTAATAAGAGGCACCAACGAAGAAATACTATAGAAAAAACTCCAATTTTGATAAGCAAACCAGATTTAAAGACCAAAGCTCACATATCACCCAATGTTAGACACCAAGAATGCAATGAAACTCACAATGAAAAGAAGGAATTGAAGACCTCAAGAAACATAATTGAGGTTTAACGAAAGAACAACCTTTGCACAAAGCTCAAAGGAACAAGAACTTAAGGTATAATTCACGAACCAGCGTTCAAAGCATCATGATCCAAAGGTGAAAGAAAGGAAGGATATTGGCTTTGCAATCTAGGAAGATGAGATTTGGTAGTAATGAGGCCAGTTAGAATGCAACAAAACGTAATAGGTGGCAGCAAGGAAGAAAAACTGGAGATAAAACTCCAGTTTTGATAAGCAAACAAAATTTAAAGGCCAAACCTCCTATGTCACCCAAATTAAACACAGAGAAAGCAATGAAACTCACAATGAAAAGACGAAATTGAAGACCCCAAGAAACATAATTAAGGTTTAACGAAAGAGAAACCTTTGAACAATGCTCAAAGGAACAAGAACTTAAGGTATAATCCACTAACCAGTGTTCAAAGCATCATGACCCAATGGTGAACGGAAGGATATTGGCTTTGCAATGTAGGAAGATGAGATTTGGTAGTAATTAGGCGAGTTGGAAAGCAATAAAAAGTAATTAGAGGCAGCAAGGAAGAAAAACTAGATAAAAAAAACTCCAATTTTGATAAGCAATGCAGATGTAAAGCCCAAAGCTCCCATATCACCCAATGTTAAACAAAAAGAATGCAATGAAACCCACAATGAAAAGAAGCAATTGAAGACCCCAAGAAACATAATTGAGGTTTAACGAAAGAACAACCTTTGCACAAAGGTCAAAAGAACAAGAACTTAAGGTATAATCCACTAACCAACATTGAAAGCATCATGATCCAATGGTGAAAGGAAGGATATTGGCTTTGCAATGTAGGAAGATGAGATTTGGTAGAAATCAGGTGAGTTGGAATGCAACGAAAGAATAACCTTTGAAGAATGCTCAAAGGAACAAGAACTTAAGGTATAATCCATTAACTAGCGTTCAAAGCACATGACCCAATGGTGAAAGGAAGAATATTGGCTTTGCAATGTAAGAAGATGAGATTTGGTAGTAATGAGGGGAGTTGGAATGCAACAAAATGTAATAGGAGGCCGCAAGGAAGAAAAACGGGAGAAAAAACTCCAATTTTGATATGCAAACCAGATTTAAAGCCCAAAACTCTCATATGACCCAATGTTAAACACAAAGAATGCACTAAAACACACAATGAAAAGAAGGAATTGAAGACCCTAAGATACATAATTGACGTTTAGAGAAAGAATAACCTTTGCACAATACTCAAGGGAACAAGAACTTAAGGTATAATCCAATAACAAGCATTCAAAGCATCATCCAATGTTAAACAGAGTGAATGCAATGAAACTTACAATGAAAGAAAGGAATTAAAGACTCGAAGAAACATAATTGAAGTTTAATTAAAGAACAAACTTTGCACAATGCTCCAAAGAACAAGAACAAGAAACATAACCAACGTTCAATGCATCATGAACCAATGGAGAAAGGAAGGATATTGGCTTTGGAATCTAGGAAGATGAGATTTGGTAGTAATGAGGGGAGTTGGAATCCAACAAAATGTAATAGGAGGCAGCAAGGAAGAAAAACTAGAGAAAAAACTCCAATTTTGAAAAGCAAACTAGATTTAAAGCCCAAAACTCCCATATCACCCAATGTTAAACACAGAGAATACAATGAAAAGAAGGAATTGAAGATCGCAAGAAACATAATCAAGGTTTAACAAAAGGATGACCTTTGCACAATGCTCAAAGGAATAAGAACTTATTGTATAATCCAACAACAAGTGTTCAAAGCATCATGAACCAATCGTGAAATGAAGGATAATGGCTTTGCAATCTAGGAAGATGAGATTTGGTAGTAATGAGGGGAGTTAGAATCCAACCAAACGTAATAGGAGGCAGATATGAAGAAAAACTAGAGAAAAAACTCTAATTTTGATATCCAAACCAGATTTAAAGCCCAAAGCTCCCATATCACCCAGTGTTAAGCATAGAGAATGCAATGAAACACACAATGAAAAGAAGGAATTAAATACTCCAAGAAACATAATGGAGGTTTAATGAATGAAAAAGCTTTGCACAATGTTCGATGCAACAAGAACTTATTATATAATCCAACAACTAGTGTTCAAAGCATCATGAACCAATTGTGAAAGGACAGATAATGGCTTTGCAATCTAGGAAGATGTGATTTGGGTGTAATGAGGGGAGTTGGAATCCAACAAAATGTAACAGGAGGCAGCTAGGAAGAAAAACTAGAGAAAAAACTCCAATTTTGAGATGCAAACCATATTTAAAGCGCAAAGCTCCCATATCACCCAATGTTAAACACAGCGAATGCAATGAAAGGAAGGAATTGAAGACCCTAGGAAACATAATTGAGATTTAACCAAAGAACGATGTTTGCACAATGCTCAAAGGAATAAGAACTTATTGCATAATCCAATAACCAGTGTTCAAATTATCATGAACCAATCATGAAAGGAAGGATATTGGCTTTGCAATCTAGGAAGATGAGATTTGGTAGTAATAAGGGGAGTCGGAATAAAACAAAACGTAATAGGAGGCAGCAAGGAAGAAAAACTAGAGAAAAAACTCCAATATTGATAAGCAAACCTGATTTGAAGCGCAAAGCTCCCATATCACCCAATGTTAAGCCCAGAGAATGCAATGAAACACCAAATGAAAAGAAGGAATTGAAGACTCCAAGAAACCTAATTGAGGTTTAACAAAAGAACAACCTTTGCACAATGCTCAAAGGAACAAGAACTTATTGTATAATCCAATACCAGTGTTCAAAGCATCATGACCCAACATTGAAAGGAAGGATAATGACTTTGCAATCTAGGAAGATGAGATTTGGTAGTAATGAGGGGAGTTGGAATCCAACAACACGTAATGGGAGGTAGCTAGGAAGAAAACTAGAGAAAAAACTCCAATTTTCATAAGCAAACCTGATTTGAAGCCCAAAGCTTCCATATCACCTAATGTTAAACACAGAGAATGCAATGAAATGAAGGAATTGAAGACCCCAAGAAACATAATTAGGGTTTAACAAAAGAACAACCTCTGCACAATGCTCAAAGGAACAATAACTTATTGTATAATCCAATAACTAG
Source organism: Bruguiera gymnorhiza (assembly GCA_020883675.1). Classification (NCBI taxonomy): domain Eukaryota; kingdom Viridiplantae; phylum Streptophyta; class Magnoliopsida; order Malpighiales; family Rhizophoraceae; genus Bruguiera; species Bruguiera gymnorhiza. The sequence continues at coordinate 379,450 of JAIRCJ010000040.1, forward strand.
TGTTCAAAGCATCATGACCCAACAGTGAAAGGAAGGATAATGGCTTTGCAATCTCGGCAGAGGAGATTTGGTAGTAATCAGGCGAGTTGGAATCCAAGAAAACGTAACAGGAGGCAACTAAGAAGAAAAACTAGAGAAAAAACTCCAATTTTGATAAGCAAACCTGATTTGAAGCCCAAAGCTCCCATATCACTGAATGTTAAACACAGAGAACGCAGAGAAGTAAAGGAATTGAAGACCCCAAGAAACATAATTGAGGTTTAACAAAAGAACAACCTTTGCACAATGGTCAAAGGAACAAGAACTTATTGTATAATCCAATAACCAGTGTTCAAAGCATGATGACCCAATAGTGAAAGGAAGAATAATGGCTTTGCAATCTAGGAAGATGACATTTGGTAGTAATGAGGGGAGTTGGAATCCAACAAAACGTAATGGGAGGCAGCTAGGAAGAAAAACTAGAGAAAAAACTCCAATTTTGATAAGCAAACCTGATTTAAAGCCCAAAGCTCCCATATCACCCAATGTTAAACACAGATAATGCAATGAAACACACAATGAAAAGAAGGAATTGAAGACCCCAAGAAACATAATTGAGGTTTAACGAAAGAACAACCTTTGCACAATGCTCAAAGGAACAAGAACTTAAGGTATAATCCAATAACCAGTGTTCAAAGCATCATGAACCAATGCTGAAAGGAAGGATATTGGCTTTGCAATCTATGAAGATGAGAATTGGTAGTAATGAGACGAGTTGGAATGCAACAAAATGTAATAGGTGGCAGCTAGGAGAAAAAACTAGAGAAAAAACACCAATTTTGACAAGCAAACCTGATTTAAAACCCAAAGTTCCCATATCACCCTAAGTTAAGGACAGAGAATGTAATGAAACACACAATGAAAGGAAGAATTTGAAGACTCCAGGAAAAATAATTGAGGTTTAACGAAAGGGCAACCTTTGTGTAATGCTCACGGGAACAAGAACTGAAGGTATCATCCAATAACCAGTGTTCAAAGCATCATGAACCAATGGTGAAAGGAAGGATATTGGCTTTGCAATCTAGGAAGATGAGATTTGGTAGTAATGAGGGGAGTTGGAATGCAACAAAATGTAATAGGAGGCAGCTAGGAGGAAAAACTAGAGAAAAAACTCCAATTTTGACATGCAAAACTGATTTAAAACCCAAAGCTCCCATATCACCCAATGTTAAACACAGAGAATGCAATGAAACTTACAATGAAAAGAAGGAATTGAAGACTCCAAGAAACATAATTGAGGTTTAACGAAAGAACAACCTTTGCACAATGCTCAAAGGAACAAGAACTTAAGGTATAATCCAATAACCAGTGTTCAAAGCATCATGAACCAATGCTGAAAGGAAGGATATTGGCTTTGCAATCTATGAAGATGAGAATTGGTAGTAATGAGGTGAGTTGGAATGCAACAAAATGTAATAGGAGGCAGCTAGGAGGAAAAACTAGAGAAAAAACTCCAATTTTGACATGCAAAATTGATTTAAAACCCAAAGTTCCCATGTCACCTGATGTTAAACACAGAGAATGCAATCAAACTTACCATGAAAAGAAGGAATTGAAGACTCCAAGAAACATAATTGATGTTTAACGAAAGAACAACCTTTGCACAATGCTCAAAGGAACAAGAACTTAAGGTATAATCCAATAACCAGTGTTCAAAGCATCATGAACCAATGCTGAAAGGAAGGATATTGGCTTTGCAATCTATGAAGATGAGAATTGGTAGTAATGAGGTGAGTTGGAATGCAACAAAACGTAATAGGAGGCAGCAAGGAAGAAAAACTAGAGAAAAAACTCCAATTTTGATAAGCAAACCTGATTTAAAGCCCAAAGCTCCCATATCACCCAATGTTAAACACAGAGAACGCAATGAAGAGAAGGAATTGAAGACCCTAAGAAATATAATTGAGGTTTAACGAAAGAACAACCTTTGCACAATGCTGAAAGGAACAATAACTTATTGTATAATCCAATAACTAGTGTTCAAAGTATCATGAACCAAGCATGAAAGGAAGGATAATGGGTTTGCAATCTAGGAAGATGAGATTTGGTAGTAATGCCGGAATTGGAATCCAACAAAAGTTTAAAGGAGCGGCTAGGAAGAAAAACTATAGAAAAAACTCCAATTTTGATAGGCCAAACCTGATTTAAAGCCCAAAGCTCCCATATCACCCAATGTTAAACACAGAGAATGCAATGAAAAGAGGGAATAGAAGACCCCAAGAAACATAATTGAGGTTTAACAAAAGAACAACCATTGCACAATGCTTAATGGAACAAGAACTGATTGTATAATCCAATAACCAATGTTTAAAGTATCATGAAGCAATGGTGAAAGGAAGGATAATGGCTTTGCCATCTAGGAAGATGAGATTCGGAAGTTATGTGGCGAGTTGGAATCCAACAAAAGATAATAGGAGGCAGCTAGGGAGAAAAACTAGAATGTTAAATAGAGAGAAAGCAATGAAACTTACAATGAAAAGAAGGAATTGAAGACCCTAAGAAACATAATTGACCTTTAACGAAAGAACAACCCTTGCACAATTCTCAAAGGAACAAGAACTTGAGGTATAATCCAAGAACAAGTGTTCAAAGCATCATGAACCAATTGTGAAAGGAAGGATAATCACTTTACAATCTAGGAAGATGAGATTTGGTAGTAATAAGGGGAGTTGGAATGCAACAAAACGTAATAGGAGGCAGCTAGGAAGAAAAACTAGAGAAAAAACTCCAATTATGATAAGCAAAGCAGATTTAAAGCCCAAAGCTCCCATATCACCCAATGTTAAACACAGAGAATGCAATGAAAAAGAAGGAATTGAAGGCCCAAAGAAAAATAATTGAGGTTTAACAAAAGAACAACCTTTGCATAATGCTGAAAGGAACAAGAACTTATGATATAATCTAGTATCCAGTCTTCAAAGCATCATGAACGAAAGGTGAAAGGAAGGATATTGGCTTTGCAATCTATGAAGATGAGATTTGGTAGTAATTAGGTGAGTTTAAAATGCAACAAAGCGTAATAGGAGGCAGCAGGGAAGAAAAACTAGAGAAAAAAAATCCAATTTTGATAATCAAAACTGATTTAAAGCCCAAAGCTCCCATATCACCCAATGTTAAACACAGAGAATGCAATGAAAAAGAAGGAATTGAAGGCCCAAAGAAACATAATTGAGGTTTAACAAAAGAACAAGAACTTATTGTATATTCCAATAACCAGTGTTCAAAGCATCATGGACCAATCGTGAAAGGAAGGATATTGGCTTTGCAATCTAGGAAGATGAGATTTGGTAGTAATGAGGGGTGTTGGAGTCCAACAAAACGTAATAGGAGGCAGCTAGGAAGAGAAACTAGAGAAAAAACACCAAGTTTGACAAGCAAACCTGATTTAAGGCCCACAACTCCCATATCGTGCAATGTTAAACACAGAGAATGCAATGAAACAAATGATGAAAAGAAGGAATTGAGGACTCCAAGAAACATAATTGAGGTTTAACGAAAGAATAACCTTCGCAAAATGCTCAAAGGAACAACAACTTATTGTATAATCCAATAACCAGTGTCCAATGCATCATGAACCAATGGAGAAAGGAACGATATTGGCTTTGCAATTTAGGAAGATGATATTTGGTAGTAATAAGGAGAGTTGGAATCCAACAAAACGTAATAGGAGGCAGCCAGTAAGAAAAACTAGAGAAAAAACTCCAATTTTGATAAGCAAACCTGATTTAAAACCCAAAGCTCCCGTATCACCCAATGTTAAACAGAGAGAATGCAATGAAACTTACAAGGAAAGGAAGGAATTGAAGACCCTAAGAAACAAAGTTGAGGTTTAACGACAAAACAACCTTTGCATAGTGCTCAAAGGAACAAGAACTTAAGGTATAATCCACTAACCAGTTTTCGAAAGCATCATGACCCAATGGTGACAGGAAGGATATTGGCTTTGCATTCTAGGAAGAAGAGATTTGGTAGTAATTAGGTGAGTTGGAATGAAACAAAATGTAATAGGAGGCAGCAAGGAAGAAAAAGTAGAGATAAAACTCCAATTTTGATAAGCAAACCAGATTTAAAGCCCAAACCTCCCACATCACCCAATGTTAAATAAAGAGAATGCAATGAAACTTACAATGAAAAGAAGGAATTGAAGACTCTAAGAAACATATTTGGGGATTAATGAAAGAACAACCTTTGCACAATCTTCAAAGGAACAAGAACTTATTGTATAATCCACTAACCAGCGTTCAAAGCATAATGATCCAATGGTGAAAGGAAGGATATTGGCTTTACAATCTAGGAAGACAAGATTTGGAAGTAATCGGGCAAGTTGGAATGCAACAAAATGTAATAGGAGGCAGCGAGGAAGAAAAAGAGAAAAAACTCAAATTTTTATAAGCAAATCTGATCTAGAGCCCAAAGCTCCCATATCACCCAATGTTAAACATAGAGAATGATGCAATGAAAAGACAGAACTGAAGATCCCAAGAAACATAATTGAGGATTAACAAAAGAACAACCTTTGTGCAATGCTCAAAGGAACAAGAACCTAAGGTATAATCCAGTAACCAGTGTTCAAAACATCATGATCCAATGGTGAAAGGAAAGATATTGGCTTTGCAGTCTAGGAGGATGAGATTTGGTTGTAATCAGGCGAGTTGGAATCTAACAAAACGTAATAGGAGGCAGCAAGCAAGAAAAACTAGGGAAAAAACTCCAATTTTGATAAGCAAACCTGATTTAAAGCCCAAAGATCCCATATCACCCAATGTTAAACATAGAGAATGCAATGAAACGAAGGAATTGAAAACCCTAAGAAACATAATTGAGGTTTAACAAAAGAACCAGTGTTTAAAGCATCATGAACCAACCGTGAAAGGAAGGATAATGGCTTTGCAATATAGGAAGATGAGATTTGGTAGTAATAAGGGGAGTTGGAATCCAACAAAATGTAATAGGAGTCAGCTAGGAAGAAAAACTAGCAAAAAAACTCCAATTTTGATAAGCAAAGCAGATTTAAAGCCCAAAACTCCCATATTACCCAATGTTAAACACAAAAAATGCAATGAAACAGATAATGAAAGGAAGGAATTGAAGACCCCAAGAAACATAATTGAGGTTTAACGAAGGAACAACCTTTGCACAATGGTCAAAGGAAGAATAACTTAAGGTATAATCAGCTAACCACCATTCAAAGCATCATGATCCAATGGTGAAAGGAAGGATATTGGATTTGCAATGTAGGAATATGAGATTTGGTAGTAATCAGGTGAGTTGGAATGCAACAAAACGTAATAGGAGGCAGCAAGGAAGAAAAAATGGAGAAAAAAACTCCAATTTTGATAAGCAAACCTGATTTAAAGCCCAAAGCTCCCATATCACTGAATGTAAAACAAAGACAATGCAATCAAAATTACAATGAAAGGAAGGAATTAAAGACCCCAAGTAACATAATTAAGGTTTTTTGAAAGAACAAGCTTTGTACATTGCTCAAAGGAACAAGAACTTATTGTATAATCCACTAACCGGTGTACAAACCATCATGAACCAATCGTGAAAGGAAGGATATTGCCTTTGCAATCTAGGATGATGAGATTTGGTAGTAATCAGGCGAGTTGGTATCCAACAAAACCTAATAGGTGGTAGCTAGGAAGAAAAACTAAAGAAAAAACTCCAATTTTGATAAGCAAACTTGATTTAAAGTCCAAAGCTCCCATATCACCCAATGTTAAACAAAGAGAATGCAATGATGCTTACAATGAAAAGAAGGAATTGAAGACCCCAAGAAACATAAATTTGGTTTAACGAAAGAACAACCTTTGCACAACGCTCAGTGGAACAAGAACTTAATGTATAATCCACTAAACAGCATTGAAACCATCATGAACCAATGGTGAGAGGAAGGATATTGGCTTGGCAATCTAGGAGGATGAGATTTGGTAGTAATCAGGCGAGTTGGAATCCAACAAAATGTAATAGGAGGCAGCAAGGAAGAAACACTAGGGAAAAAACATCCAAATTTGATAAGCAAACCTAATTTAAAGCCCAAAACTCCCATATCACCCAATGTTTAACCCAGAGAATGCAATGAAACACACAATGAAAAGAAGGAATTGAAGACCCCAAGAAAAATAATTGAGGTTTAACGAAAGAACAACCTTTGCACAATGCTCAAAGGAAAAAGAACTTAAGGAATAATCCACTAAATAGAGTTCAGAGCATCATGATCCAACAGTGAAAGGAAGGATATTGGATTTGCAATCTAGGAGGATGAGATTTGGTAGTAATCAGGTGAGTTGGAATGCAACAAAATGTAAAAGGAGGCGGCAAGGAGGGAAAACTAGAGAAAAAACTTCAATTTTGACAAGTAAACCTGATTTAAAGCCCAAAGCTCCCATATCACTGAATGTAAAGCAGAGACAATGCATTCAAAATTACAATGAAAGGAAGGAATTAAAGACCCCAAGAAACATAATTAAGGTTTTCCAAAGAACCAGCTTTGCACAATGCTCAGAGGAACAAGAACTTATTGTATAATCCCTTAAGCACTGTACAAAGCATCATGAACTAATCATGAAAGGAAGGATATTGCTTTTGCAATCTCAGAAGATGAGATTTGGTAGTAATTAGGTGAGTTGGAATCCAACAAAACGTAATAGGTGTGTGCTTGGAAGAAAAATTAGAGAAAAAAACTCAATTTTGATAAGCAAACCTGTTTTAAAGCCCATAGCTGCCATATCACCCAATGTTAAACACCGAGAATGCAATGAAACACACAATGAATGAAGGAAATGAAGACTCCAAGAAACATAATTGAGGTTAAACAAAAGAACAGCATTTGCACAATGCTGAAGGAAACAAGAACTTAAGGTATAATCCAATAACCAGTTCTCAAAGCATTATGAACCATTGGTGACAGAAAGGATATTGCCTTTGCAATCTAGGATGATTAGATTTGGTAGGAATCAGGCGAGTTGGAATCCAACAAAATGTAACAGGAGGCAACTAGGAAGAAAAACTAGAGAAAAAACTCCAATTTTGTTAACCAACCCTTATTTAAAGCCCAAAGCTCCCATATCACCCAATGTTAAACAGAGAGAATGCAATGAAGCTTACAATGAAAAGAAGGAATTGAAGACCCTAAGAAACATAATTGAGGTTAAACGAAAGAACAACCTTTGCACAATGCTCAAGGGAACAAGAACTTAAGGTATAATCCACTAACCAGTGTTCAAAGCATCATGAACCATAGGTGAAAGGAAGGATATTGGCTTTGCAATCTAGGAACATGAGATTTGGTAGTAATCAGGCGAGTTGGATTGCAACAAAACATAATATGAGGCAGCAAGGAAGAAAAATGAGAGAGAAAACTCTAATTCTGTTAAGCAAACCTGATTTAAAGCCTAGAGCACCCATATCACCCAATGTTAAACAGCGAGAATGCAATAAAGCTTACAATGAAAAGAAGGAATTGAAAGCTCCAAGAAACATAATTGTAGTTTAAGGAAAGAACAACCTTTGCACAATGCTCATAGGAACAATAACTTAAGGTATAATCCACTAAACAGCGTTCAAAGCATCATGAACTAATGGTGAAAGGAAGGATATTGGCTTTGCAATCTAGGAAGATGAGATTTGGTAGTAATTAGGCGAGTTGGAATCCAACAAAACATAATAGGAGTGTGCTAGGAAGAAAAACTAGAGAAAAAACTCCAATTTGGATAAGCAAACATGTTTTAAAGCCCATAGCTGCCATATCACCCAAAGTTAAACACCGAGAATGCAATGAAATACACAATGAATGAAGGAAATGAAGACTCCAAGAAACATAATTGAGGTTAAATGAAAGAACAACCTTTGCACAATGCTAAAGGGAACAAGAACTTAAGGTATAATCTAATAACCAGTTTTCAAGGCATCATGAGCCAATGGTGAAAGGAAGGATGTTGGCTTGGCAATCTAGGAGGATGAGATTTCGTTATAATCAGGAGAGTTGGAATGCAACAAAACGTAATGGGAGGCAGCAAGGAAGAAAAACTAGGGAAAAAACTCCAATTTTGATAAGCAAACCTGATTTAAAGCCCAAAGCTCCCATATCACCCAATGTTAAACACAGAGAATGCAATGAAATAAACAATGAAAAGAAGGAATTGAAGACCTCAAGAAACATAATTGAGGTTTAACGAAAGAACAACCTTTGCACAACGCTCAAAGGAACAAGAACTTAAAGTTAATCCACTAAACAACGTTCAAAGCATCATGAACCAATGGTGAAAGGAAGGATATTGGATTTGCAATCTAGGAAGATGAGATTTGGTAGTTATCAGGCGAGTTGGAATCCAACAAAACATAATAGGAGGCAACGAGGAAGAAAAGCTAGGGAAAAAACTCCAATTTTGATAAGCAAACCTGATTTAAAGCCCAGAGCTCCCATATCACCTAATGTTAAACACACAGAATGCAATGAAACACACAATGAAAAGAAGGAATTGAAGACCCCAAGAAAGATAATTGAGGTTTAACGAAAGAACAACCTTTGCACAATGCTCAAAGGAACAGGAACTTAAGGTATAATCCACTAACCATCGTTCTATGCATCATGAACCAATGGTGAAAGGAAGGATATTGGCTTTGCAATCTCGGAGGATGAGATTTGGTAGTAATGAGGGGGGTTGGAATCCAACAAAATGTAATAGGAGGCTGCAAGGATGAAAAACTAGAGAAAAAACTTGAATTTTGATAAGCAAACCTGATTTAAAGCTTGAAGCTCCCATACCACCCAATGTTAAAACACATAGAACGCATTGAAGAGAAGGAATTGAAGACCCCAAGAAACATAATTGAGGTTTAACAAATGAACAACCTTTGCACAATGCTCAAAGGAACAAGAACTTATTGTATAATGCAATAACTAGTGTTCAAAGATCATGAATCAACCGTGAAAGGAAGATAATGGCTTTCCAATCTAGGAAAATGAGATTTGGTAGTAATGACGGGAGTTTGAATCCAACAAAATGTAATAGGAGACAGCTAGGAAGAAAAACTAAAGAAAAAATTCCAATTTTGATAAGCAAAAATGATTTAAAGCCAAAAACTCCCATATCATCCAATGTTAAACACCGAGAATGCAATGAAGCACACAATGAAAAGAAGGAATTGAATGCTCCAAGAAACATAATTGAGGTTTAATGGAAGAATAACCTTTGCACAATGCTCAAAGGAACAAGAACTTAACGTATAATCTACTAACCAGCGTTCAAAGCATCATGAACCAATTGTGAAAGGAAGGTTATTCGCTTTGTAATCTAGGAAGATGAGATTTGGTAGTAATCAGGCGAGTTTGAATGCAACAAAATGTAATAGGAGGCAGCAAGGAAGAAAAAGTAGAGAAAAAAAACTCCAATTTTGATAAGCAGTCTTGATTTAAAGCCCAAAACTCCCATATCACCCAACGTTAAATTGAGAGAATGCAATGGAACTTACAATGAAAAGAAGGAATTGAAGACCCCAAGAAACATTGTTGAGGTTTAACGAAAGAACAACCTTTACACAATGCTCAAAGGAACAAGAACTTAAGGTATAGTCCACTAACTAGTGTTCAAAGCATCATGAACCAATGGTGAAAGGAAGGATATTGGCATTGCAATCTAGGAAGATGGGATTTGTTAGTAATCAGGCGAGTTGGAATGCAACAAGATGTAACAGGAGGCAGCAAGGAAGAAAAAGTAGACAAAAAAACTCCAATTTTGATAAGCAGACCTGATTTAAAACCCAAAGCTCCCATATCACCCAATGTTAAACAAAGAGGATGCAATGAAACTTACAATGAAATGAAGTAATTGAAGACCCCGAGAAACATTGTTGAGGATTTACGAAAGATCAACCTTTGCACAATGCTCAAAGGAAGAAGAACTTAAGGTATAATGCACTAATGAGCGTTCAATGTATCATAAACCAATGGTGAAAGGAAGGATATTGGCTTCACAATCTAGGAAGATCAGATTTCGTAGTAATGAGGTGAGTTGGAATGCAACAAAACGTAATAGGAGGCAGCAAGGAAGAAAAACTAGTGAAAAAACTCCAATTTTGATAAGTACACCTGATTTAAAGCCCTAAGCTCCCATATCTCCCAAAGTTAAACAAAGAGAATGCAATGAAACTTACAATGAAATGATGGAATTGAAGACCCCAAGAAATATAATTGAACATTAACGAAAGAATGACCTTTGCACAATGCTCAAAGGAGCAAGAATTTAAGGTATAATCCACTAACCAGCATTCAAAGTATCTTGAATCAATGGTGAAAGGAAGGATATTGGCTTTGCAATGAAGGAAGATGAGATTTGGTAGTAACCAGGCGAGTTGGAAAGCAACAAAACGTAATAGGAGGCAGTAAGGAAGAAAAAGTTGACAAAAAACTCCAATTTTGATAAGACTTGATTTAAAGTCCAAAGCTCCCATATCACCCAATGTTAAACAGGGAGAATGTAATGAAATTTACAATGAAAAGAAGGAATTGAAGAACCCAAGAAACATAGTTGAGGTTTAACGAAAGAACCACCTTTGCACAATGCTCAAAGGAACAATAACTTAAGGTATAATACACTAACCAGCGATCAAAGCATCATGAACCAATGGTCAAAGGAAGGATATTGGCTTTGCAATTTAGGAAGATGAGATTTCGTGGTAATGAGGCGAGTTGCAATGCAACAAAACGTAAGAGGAGTCAACAAGGAAGAAAAACTAGAGATAAAATTCCAATTTTGATAAGCAAACCTAATTTAAAGTCTAAAGCTCCGATATCACCGAATGATACACAAAGAGAATGAAATGAAAAATACAATGAAAGGAAGGAATTGAAAACCCCAAGAAACATAATTGAGGTTTAATGAATGGACACCCTTTGTACAATACTCAAAAGAACATGAACTTAAGGTATAATCCACTAACTAGCGTTTAAAGCATTATGAACCAATGGTGAAAGGAGGGATATTGGCTTTGCAATCTAGGAAGATGAAATTTGGTATTAATTAGGCGAGTTGGATTGGAACAAAACGTAATAGGAGGTAGCAAGGAAGAAAAAGTAGACAAAAAACTCTAATTTTGATAAGCAGACCTGATTTAAAGCCCAACGCTCCTATATCACCAAATGTTAAATAGAGAGGATGCAATGAAACTTACAATGAAAAGAAGGATTTGAAGACCTCGAGAAACATTGTTGAGGTTTTACGAAAGAAAGTGGACCTCATTTAAAGCCCAAAGCTCCCATATCACCCAATGTTAAATAGAGAGAATACAATGAGACATACAATGAAAAGAACGAATTAAAGACCCCAAGAAACATAGTTAGGGTTTAACGAAAGAACCACCTTTGCACAATGCTCAAAGGAACAAGAACCTAAGCTATAATCCACTAACCAGCATTCGAAGCATCATGAACCAATGGTGAAAGGAAGGATATTGGCTTTGCAATCTAGGAAGATGAGATTTGGTAGTAATGAGGCCAATTGGAATTCAACAAAAGGTAATAGGTGTCAGCAAGGAAGAAAAACTAGAAATAAAATTCCAATTTTGATATGCAAACCTGATTTGAAGCCCAAACCTCCCATATCACCCAATGATAAATAGAGAGAATGAAATGAAAATTACAATGAAAGGGAGGAATTAAAGACCCCCAGAAACATAATTTTGGTTTAACGAATGAACAGCCTTTGTACAATGCTTGAAGGAACATGAACTTAAGGTATAATCCACTAACCAGCGTTCAAAGCATCATGAACCAATGGTGAAAGGAAGGATATTGGCTTTGCAATCTAGGAAGATGAGATTTGCTAGTAACCAAGCAAGTTGGAATGCAACAAAATGTAATAGGAGGCAGCAAGGAAGGGAAAGTTAAGAAAAAACTCTAATTTTGATAAGCAGACCTAATTTAAAGACTAAAGCTCCCATATCACCCAATGTTAAACATAGAGAATGCAATGAAACATACAATGAAAAGAAGGAATTGAAGTCCCCAAGAAACATAGATGGGGTTTAACGAAAGAACCACTTGTGCACAATGCTCAAAGGAACAAGAACTTAAGGTATAATCCACTAACCAGCATTCAAAGCATCATACACTAATGGTGAAGGGAAGGATAGTGGCTTTGCAATCTAGAAAGATGAGATTTGGTAGTAACCAGGCAAGTTGGAATGCAACAAAATGCAATAGGAGTCAGCAAGGAAGAAAAACTAGAGACAAAATTCCAATTTTGATAAGCAAACCTGATTTAAAGCCCAAAGCTCCCATACCACCCAATAATAAACAGAGAGAATGAAATGAAAATTACAATGAAAGGGAGGAATTGAAGACCCCAAGAAACATAATTGAGGTTTAACAAATCAACAACCTTTGCACAATGCTTGAGGAACATGAACTTAAGGTATAATCCACTAACCAGCGTTCAAAGCATCATGAACCAATGGTGAAAGGAAGCATATTGGCTTTGCAATCTAGGAAGATGAGATTTGGTAGTACCCAGGTGATTTGGTGGCTTTGCAACAAAACATAATAGGAGGCAACAAGGAAGGAAAAGTTGAGAAAAAACTCCAATTTTGATAAGCAGACCTGATTTAAAGCCCAAAGCTGCCATATCACCCAATGTTAAACAGAGAGAATGCAATGAAACATACGATGAAAAGAAGTAATTGAAGACCCCAAGAAACATAGTTGTGGTTTAATGAAAGAACCACCTTTGCAAAATTCTCAAAGGAACAAGAACCTAAGCTATAATCCACTAACCAGCATTCAAAGCATCATGAACCAATGGTGAAAGGAAGGATATTGGCTTTTAAATCTAGGAAGATGAGATTTGGCAGTAATGAGGCAAGTTGGAATGCAACAAAATGTAATAAGAGGCACCAAGGAAGGAAAAGTTGAGAAAAAACTGCAATTTTGATAAGCAGACCTAATTTAAAGCCCGAAGCTCCCATATCACGCAGTGATAAATAGAGAGAATGAAATGAAAATTACAAAGAAAGGAAGGAATTGAGGACCCCAAAAAAGATAATTGAGGATTAACGAATCAACAACCTTTGTACAATGCTCAAAGGAACATGAACTTAAGGTAGAATCCACTAACTAGCATTCAAAGCATCATGAACCAATGGTGAAAGGAGGGATATTGGCTTTGCAATCTAGGAAGATGAGATTTGGTAGTAATTCGGTGAGTTAGATTGGAACAAAACGTAATAGGAGGTTGCAAGGAAGAAAATGTAGAGAAAAAACTCCAATTTTGATAAACAGACTTGATTTAAAGCCTAAAGCACCTATATCACCGAATGTTAAATAGAGAGGATGCAATGAAACTTACAATGAAAAGAAGGAATTGAAGACCTCAAGAAACTTTATTGAGGTTTTATGAAAGAACAACCTTTGCTTAACGCTTAAAGGAACAAGAACTTAAGGTATAATGTACTAACCAGCATTCAAAGCATCATGAACCAATGGTGAAAGGAAGGATATTGGCTTTGCAATCTAGGAAGATGACATTTGGTAGTAATGAGGCGAGTTGGAATGCAACAAAACGTAATAGGAGGCAGCAAGGAAGAAAAAGTTGAGAAAAAACTCCAATTTTGATAAGCAGACCTGATTTCAAACCCAAAGCTCCCATATCACCCAATGTTAAACAATGGGAATGCAATGAAACATACAATGAAAAGAAGGAATTGAAGACCCTAAGAAACATCGTTGAGGTTTAACGAAACAAGAACCTTTGCACAATACTCAAAGGAACAAGAACTTAAGGTATAATCCAATAACCAGTGTTCGAAGCATCATGAACCAATGGTGAAAGGAAGGACATTGGATTTGCAATCTAGGAAGATGAGATTTTATAGTAATCAGGCGAGTTGGGAAGCTACAAAATGTAATAGGAGGCAGAAAGGAAGAAAAACTAGAGAAAAAACTCCAATTTTGATATACAAACCTGATCTAAAGCCCAAAGCTCCCATATCACCCATAGTTTAACAAAGAGAATGCAATGAAACGTACAATGAAAAGAAGGAATTGAAGACTCCAAGAAACATAATAGAGGTTTAACAAAAGAATAACCTTTGCACAATGCTAAAAGGAACTAGAACTTGAGGTATAATCAACTAACCAGTGTCAAAAGCATCATGAACCATTGGTGAAAGGTAGGATATTGGCTTTGCAATCTGGGAAGATGAGATTTAGGAGTAATGAGGTGAGTTGGAATGCAACAAAACGTAATAGGTGACAACTAGGAAGAAAAACTAGAGAAAAAACTCCAATTTTGAGAAGCAAACATGATTTAAAGCTCAAAGCACCCATATCACCCATTGCTAAACACAGTAAATGTGATGAAACTTACAATGAAAAGAAGCAATTGAGTACCCCAAGAAACATAATTGAGGTTTAACAAAAGAACAACCTTCACACAATGCTCAAAGGAACAAGAACTTTAGGTATAATCAACTAACCAGTGTTCAAAGCATCATGAACCGATAGTGAAAGGAAGGATATTCGCTTTGCATTCTAGGAAGATGAGATTTGGTAGTAATGAGGCGAGTTGGAATGCAACAAAAAATAATAGGTGGCAGCTAGGAAGAAAAACTTGAGAAAAAATACCAATTTTTATAATGAAACCTGATTTGAAGACCAAAGCTCCCATATCACCCAATGTTAAACACACAATCAAAAGAAGGAATTTAAGACTCCAAGAAACATAATGGAGGTTTAACGAAATAACAACCTTTGCACAATGCTCACAAGAAGAAGAACTTGTATAATCCACTAAGTAATTTTCAGAGCATCATGAGCCATTGGTGAAAGGAAGGATATTGGCTTTGCAAACTAGGAAGATGAGATTTGGTAGTAATAAGGTGAGTTGGAATGCGAGAAGATGTAATAGGTGGCAGCAGGGAAGAAAAACTAGAGAAAAACTCCAATTTTGATAAGCCAACATGATTTAAACCCCAAATCTCCCATATCACCCAATGTTAAACATAATGAATGCAATGAAACTTACAATGAAAAGAAGGAATTGAATACCCCAAGAAACATAATTGAGGTTTAACAATAGAAAAACCTTTGCACAATGCGCAAAGGAAGAAGAACTTTAGGTATAATCCACTAACCAGTGTTGAAAGCGTCATGAACCATTGGTGAAAGGAAGGATATTTGCTTTGCAATCTGGGAAGATGAGATTTGGTAGTAATGAGGCGAGTTGGAATGCAACAAATGTAATAGGTGGCAACTAGGAAGAAAAACTGGAGAAAAAACTCTAATTTTGATAAGCAAACCTGATTTAAAGCCCAAAGTTCCCATATCACCCCCTGTTAAACACAGAGAAGGCAATAAAACACACAATGAAAAGAAGGAATTGAAGAGTCCAAGAAACATAATTGAGGTTTAATGAAAGAACAACCTTTGCACAATGCTCAAAGGAATCAACTAACCAGTCTTCAAAGCATCATGAACCAATGGTGAAAGGAAGTATGTTGGCATTGCAATCTAGGAAGATGAGACTTGGTTGTAATTAGGCGAGTTAGATTCAAACAAAACGTAATTGGAGGCAGCAAAGAAGAAAAATTAGAGATTAAACTCTAATTTTGATAAGCAAACCTGATTTAAAGCTCAAAGCTCCCATATCACCCAATGTTAAACAAATAGAAAGAAATGAGACTTACAATGGAAAGAAGGAATTAAAGACCCTAAGAAACATAATTGAGGTTTAACGAAAGAATGACCATTGCACGATGCTGAAAGGAACAAGAACTTAAGGTATAATCCACTAACCAGTGTTCAATGCATCATGAACCAATGGTGAAAGAAAGGATATGGGCTTTGCAATCTAAGAAGATGTGATTTGGTAGTAATCAGTCGAGTTGGAATGCAACAAAACAAAATTGGAGGTAGCAAGGAAGAAAAAGTTGAGAAAAGACTCCAATTTTGATTAGCAGACCTGATTTACAGCCCAAAGCTCCCATATCAGCCAATGTTAAACAGAGAGAAAGCAATGAAACTTACAATGAAAAGGAATTGAAGACTCCAAGGACAATTGTTGAGGTTTAACGAAAGAACAACCTTTGCACAATGCTTAAAGGAACAAGAACATAAGGTATAATCCACTAACTAGCATTCAAAGCATCACGAACCAATCGTGAAAGGAAGGATATTGGCTTTGCAATCTAGGAAGAGGAGATTTGGTAGTAATCAGGCGAGTTGGAATGCAACAAAACGTAATAGGAGGCAGCAAGGAAGGAAGAGTTGAGAAAAAACTCCAATTTTGATAAGCACACCTAATTTAAAGCCCAAAGCTCCCATATCACCCAATGTTAAACAAGGAGAATGAAATGAAAATTTCAATGAAATGAAGGAATGGAAGACCACAAGAAACATAGTTGAGGTTTAACGAAAGAGCAACCTTCGCACAATGGCCGAAGGAACAAGAACTTAAGGTATAATCCACTAACCAGCGTTCAAAGCATTATGAACCAATGGTGAAAGGAAGGATATTGGCTTTGCAATCTAGGAAGAGGAGATTTGGTAGTAATTAGGCGAGTTGGAATGCAACAAAATGTAATAGGAGGCAGCAAGGAAGGAAAAGTTGAGAAGAAACTCCAATTTTGATAAGCACACCTGATTTAAAGCCCAAAGCTCCCATATCACTCAATGTTAAACACAGAGAATGCAATGAAACATACAATGAAAAAAAGGAATTGAAGACCCTAAGAAACATAAATGAGGTTTAACAAAAGAACAACCTTTACACAATGTTCAAAGGAACAAGAACCTAAGGTATAATCCACTAACCAGCATTCAAAGCATCATGAACCAATGGTGAAAGGAAGGATATTGGCTTTGCAATCTAAGAAGGTGAGATTTGGTAGTAATCAGGCGAGTTAAAATCCAAGAAAACGTAATAGGGGGCAGCAAGGAAGAAAAACTAGAAAAAAAATTCCTATTTTAATAAGCAAACCTGATTTAAAGCCCAAAGCTCGCATATTACCCAATGTTAAATATAGTGAATGCAATGAAACTTACAATGAAAAGAAGGAATTGAATACCCCAAGAAACATAATTGAGGTTTAACGAAAGAACTACCTTCGCACAATGCTCAAAGGATCAAGAACCTTAGGCATAATTAACTAACCAGTGTTCAAAGCATCATAAACCAATGGTGAAATGAAGGATATTGGCTTTGCAATCTAGGAAGATGAGATTTGGTAGTAATGAGGCGAGTTGGAATGCAACAAAATGTAATAGGTGGCAGCTAGGAAGAAAAACTAGAGAAAAAACACCAATTTTTATAACCAAACCTGACTGAAAGACCAAAGCTCGCATGTCACCCAATGTTAAACACAAGGTATGCAATGAAACACACAAACAAAAGAAGGAATTGATGACTCCAAGAAACATAATTGAGGTTTAACTAAAGAACAGCCTTTACACAATGCTCAAAGGAACAAGAACTTGAGGTATAATCCACTAACTAGTGTCCAAAGCATCATGAACCATTGGTGAAAGGAACGATATTGGCTTTGTAATCCAGGAAGATGAGATTTGGTAGTAATAAGGCGAGTTGGAATGCAGCAAAACGTAATAGGTGGGAGCTAGGAAGGAAAACTGGAGAAAAAACTCCAATTTCGATAAGCAAGCTTGATTTAAAGCCCAAAGCTCCCATGTCACCCCATGTTAAACACAGAGAAGGCAATGAAACACACAATAAAAAGAAGGAATTGAAGATGCCAATAAATATAATTGAGGCATAATGAAAGAACAACCTTTGCATAATGCTCAAACGAACAAGAACCTCAGGTATAATCAATTAACCAGTGATGAGATTTGGTAGTAATGAGGCGAGTTGGAATGCAACAAAACATAATAGGTGGCAACTAGGAAGAAAAACTAGAGAAAAACCACCAATTTTTATAACCAAACCTGACTGTAAGACCAAAGCTTGCATGTCACCCAATGTTAAACACAGGGTATGCAATGAAACACACAAACAAAAGAAGGAATTGATGACTCCAAGAAACATAATTGAGGTTTAACTAAAGAACAACCTTTGCACAATGTTCAAAGGAACAAGAACTTGAGGTACAATCCACTAACCAGTGTCTAAAGCATCATGAACCATTGGTGAAAGGAAGGATATTGGCTTTGCAATATGGGAAGATGAGATTTGGGAGTAATGAGGCGAGTTGGAATGTGACAAAATGTAATAGGTGGCAATTAGGAAGAAAAACTAGAGAAAAAACTCCAATGTTGATAAGCAAACCTAATTTAAAGCCCAAAGCTCCCATATCACCCAATGTTAAACACAGTGAATGCAATGAAACTTACAATGAAAAGAAGGAATTGAATACCCCAAGAAACATAATTGAGGCTTAACAAAAGAATAACTTTTGCACAATGCTCAAAGGAACAAGAACTTCTTGTATAATCGACTAACCAGTGTTCCAAGCATCATGAACCAATGGTGAAAGGAAGGATATTGGCATTGCTATCTAGTAAGATGAGATTTGGATGAATGAGGCGAATTGGAATGCAACAAAATGTAATAGGTGGCAGTTAGGAAGAAAACTAAAGAAAAAACTCCAATTTTGATAAGCAAACCTGATTTAAAGCCCAAAGCTCCCATATCACCCAACGTTAAACACAGTGAATGCAATGAAACTTACAATCAAGAAAAGGAATTGAAGACCTCAAGAAATATAATTAAGGTTTAACAAAAGAACAACCTTTGCATAATCCTCAAAGGAACAAGAACTTCTTGTATAATCCACTAACTAGTTTTCAAAGCATCATGAACCATTGGTGAAAGGAAGGATATTGGCTTTGCAAACTAGGAATATGAGATTTGGTAGTAATGAGGTGAGTTGGAATGCAACAAAACATAATAGGTGGTAGCTATGAAGAAAAACTAGAGAAAAAACTCTGATTTTGATAAGCAATCCTGATTTAAAGCACAAAACTCCAATATCACCCAATGTTAAACACAGGGAATGCAATGAAACACACAATGAAAAGAGGGAATTGAAGATTCCAAGATACATAATTGAGGTGTAATGGAAGAGCAACCTTTGCACAATGCTCAAAGGAACAAGAACTTAAGGTATAATCCAATAACTAGTGTTCAAAGCATCATGAACCAAAGGTGAAAGGAAGGACATTGGCTTTGCAATCTAGGAAGATGACATTTGGTAGTTATCAGGCGAGTTGGAATGCTACAAAATGTAATAAGAGGCAGCAAGGAAGAAAAACTAAAGAAAAAGCTCCAACTTTGATAAGCAAACCTCATCTAAAGGCCAAACTCCCAAATCACCCACAGTTTAACAAAGAGAATGCAATGAAACTTACAATGAAAAGAAGGAATTCAAGGCCTCAAGAAACATAATTGTGGTTTGACGAAAGAACAACCTTTGCACAATGCTCAAAGGAACAAGAACTTAAGGTATAATCCACTAACCAATGTTGAAAGCATCATGAACCAGTGGTGAAACCAATGGTGAAAGGAAGGATATTGTATTTGCAATCTGGGAAGATGAGATTTGGTAGTAATGAGGAGAGTTGGAATGCAACAAAACGTAATAGGTGGCAGCTAGGAAGAAAAACTAGAGAAAAAACTCCAATTTTGGTAAGCAAACCTGATTTAGTGCCCAAACCACCCATACCACCCAAAGTTAAACACAGTGAATGCAATGAAGCTTACAATGAAAAGAAGGAATTGATTACCCCAAGAAACATCATTAAGGTTTAATGGAAGAACAACCTTTGCAAAATACTAAAAGGAACAAAAACTGAAGGTATATTCCACTAACCAGGGTTGAAAGCATTATGAACCAATGGTGAAAAGAAGGATATTGGCTTTGCAATCTGGGAAGATGAGATTTGGTAGTAATGAGGCAAGTTGGAATCCAACAAAACATAATAGGTGGCGGCTAGGAAGAAAAACTAGAGAAAAAACTCCAATTTTGATAAGCAAACCTGATTTAAAGCCCAAACCACCTATACCACCCAAAGATAAACACAGTGAATGCAATGAAGCTTACAATAAAAAGAAGGAATTGAATACCCCAAGAAACATAGTTGAGGTTTAACGAAAGAACAACCTTTGCACAATGCTAAAAGGAACAAAAACTTAAGGTATATTCCAATAACTAGGGTTGAAAGCATCGTGAGCCAATGGAGAAAGGAAGGATATTGGCTCTACAATCTAGGAAAAAGAGATCAGGTAGTAATGAGTTGAGTTGGAGTGCAACAAAACGTAAGAGGTGGCTGCTAGGAAGAAAAACTAGAGAAAAGACTCCAATTTTGATAAGCGAACCTGATTTGAAGCACAAAGCTCCTATATCACCCGCTGTTAAACAGAGAGAATGGAATGAAACTTACAATGAAAAAGAAGGAATTCAAGACCCCAAGAAACATAATTGAGGTTTGAGGAAAGAACGACCTTTGCACAATGCTCAAAAGAACAGGAACTTCAGGTATAATCCCCAAACCAGTGTTGAAAGCATCATGAACCATTGGAGATAGGAAGGATATTTGCTTTCGAATCTAGGAAGATGAGATTTGGTAGTAATGAGGCGAGTTGGAGTGCAACAAAACGTAATAGGTGGTAGTTAGGGAGAAAAACTAGACTAACAACTCAAATTTTGATAAGCATACCTAATTTAAAGGCCAAAGGTCCCATATCACCCAATGTTGAACATAGTTAATGCAATGAAACTTCCAATGAAAAATAAGGAATTCAATTCCCCAAGAGACATAGTTGAGGTTAAACGAAAGGGCAACCTTTGCACAATGCTCAAACTAACAAGAACTTAAGGTATAATCCACTAACCAATGTTGAAAGCATCATGAACAAATGGTGAAAGGAAGGATATTGGCTTTGCAATATGGGAAGATGAGATTTTGTAGTAATGAGGCGAGTTGGAATGCAACAAAACGTAATAAGTGGCAGCTAGGAAGAAAAACTAGAGAAAAAACTCCAATTTTGACAAGCAGACCTGATTTAAAGCCCAAAGCTCTCATATCACCCAATGTTAAACGGAGAGAATGCAATGAAACTTACAATGAAAAGAAGGAATTGAAGACCCCAAGAAACATAATTGAGGTTTAACAAAAGAACATCCATTGCACAATGCTGAAAGGAACAAGAACTTATGGTATAATCCAATAACATGAGTTCAAAGCATCATGGACCAATGGTGAAAGAAAGGATATTTGCTTAGATATCAAGGATGATGAGATTTTTTAGTAATTAGGCAAGTTGCAATGCTACAAAACGTAATAGGAGGCATCAAGGAAGAAAAATTAGAGAAAAAACTCCAATTTTGATAAGCAAACCTAATTTAAAGCTCGAAGCTCCCATATCACCCATTGTTAAACCTAGTGAATGGAATGAAACTTACAATGGAAACAAGGAATTGAAACCCCCAAGAAACATAATTGAGGTGTAACAAAAGAACAACCCTTAAACAATGCTCAAAGGAACAAGAACCTAAGGTATAATCCACTAAACAGTGTTCAAAGCATCATGAACTATTGGTGTAAGGAAGGATATTGGCTTTCCAATCTAGGAAGATGAGATTTGGTAGTAATGATGCAAGTTGGAAGGCAACAAAACATAATAGGTGGCAACTAGGAAGAAAACTAGAGAAAAAACTGTAATTTTGATAAGCAAACCTGATTTAAAGGCCGAAGCTCCGATATCACCCAATGTTAAACACAGTGAATGCAATGAAACTTACAATCAAAAGATGGAATTAAAGACCCCAAGAAAGATAATTGAGGTTTAACGAAAGAACAACCTTTGCACAAAGCTCAAAGAAACAAGAACTTCTTGTATAATCCACCAACCAGTGTTGAAAGCTTCATGAACCAATGGTGAAAGGAAGGATATTGGCATTACAATCTAGGAAGATGAGATTTGGTAGTAATGAGGCGAGTTGGAATGCAACAAAATAGAATAGGTGGTAGCTAGGAGGAAAAAGTAGAGAAAAAACTCCAATCTTGATAAGCAAACTTGATTTAAAGCCAAAAGCTCCCATATCACCCAATGTTAAAAACAGGGAATGCACTTAAACACACAATGAGAAGAAGGAATTGAAGACTCCAGGAAACATAATTGAGGTTTAACGATAAAACAACCTTTTCACAATGCTCAAAGGAACAAGAACATAAGGTATAATCCAATAACCGGTGTTCAAAGTATCATGAACCAATCCTAAAGGAATGATATTGGCTTTGTAATCTAGGGAGATGAGATTTGGTAGTAATCAAGTGAGTTGGAATGCAACAAAATGTAATAGGTGGCAGCTAGGAGGAAAAAGTAGAGAAAAAACTCCAATTTTGATAAACAAACCTGATTTAAAGCTGAAAGCACCCATATCACCCAATGTTAAACTGAGAGAATGTAATGAAACTTACAATGAAAAGAAGGAATTGAAGACCCCAAGAAACATAATTGAGGTTTAACAAAAGAACATCCTTTGCGCAATGCTGAAAGGAACAGGAACTTATGGTATAATCCACTAACCAGTATTCAAAGCATCATAAACCAATGGTGAAAGGAACAATATTAGCTTTGCAATCTAGGAAGATGAGATTTGGCAGCAATGAGGCGAGTTGGCATGCTACATAACGTAATAGGAGGCAGCAAGGAAGAAAAACCAGAGAAAAAGCTCCAATTTTGATAAACCAATCTGATTTAAAGACCAAAGCTCTCATATCACCCAATGTTAAACACAGATAATGAAATGAAACACACAATGAAAAGAATGAATTGAAGGCTCGAAGAAACATAATTGAGGTTTAATGAAAGAACAACCTTTCCACAATGCTCAAAGGAACTAGAACTCAAGGTGTAATCCAAAAACCAGTGTTCAAAGCATCATGAACCACTCGAAAAAGGAAGGATATTGGCTTTGCAATCTAGGGAGATGAGATTTTGTAGTAATCATGCAAGTTGGGATGCAACGAAACGAAATATGTGGCAGCAAGGAAGGAAAACTGGAGAAAAAACTCCAATTTTCATAAGGAAACCTGATTTAAAGACCAAAGCTCCCATATCACCCAATGTTAAACATAGTGAATGCAATGAAACACACAATGAAAAGAAGCAATTGAAAACCTCAAGAAACATACTTGAGGTTTAACAAAAGAACAACCTTTGCACAATGCATAAAGGATCAAGAACTTATGGTATAATCCAATAACCAGTTTTCAATGCATCATGAACCAATAGTGAGAGGAAGGATATTGGCTTTGCAATCTAGGAAGTTCAGATTTCGTAGTAATGAGGCGAGTTGGAATGCAAGAGTACATAATAGGAGGCAGCTAGGAAGAAAAAGTTGTGAAAATACTCCAATTCTGATATGCAAACCTGATTTAAAGCCCAAAGCACCCATGTCACCCAATGTTAAACACAGGGGAATGCAATGAAACACATAATGAAAACTAGGAATTGAAGACTCCAAGAAACATAATAGAGGTTTAACGAAAGAACAACCTTCGCACAATGCTCAAAGGTACAAGAACATAAGGCATAATCCAATAACCGGTGTTCAAAGCATGATGAACCAATCGTAAAAGGAAGGATATTGGCTTTGCAATCTAGGAAGATGAGATTTAGTAGTAATCAGGCGAGCTGGAAAGCAACAAAATGTAATGGGAGGCAGCAAGGAAGAAAAACTAGAGAAAAAACTCCAATTTTCATAAGCAAACCAGATATAAAGCCCAAAACTCCCACATCACCCAATGTTAAACATAGAGAATGCAATGAAACCTACAATGAAAAGATGGAATTGGAGACCCCAAGAAACATAATTGAGGTTTAACAAAAGAACAACCTTTGCACAATGCTCAAAGGAAAAAGAACTTATTGTATAATCCAATAACTAGTGTTCAAAGTATCATGAACCAATGGTGAATGGAAGGATATTGGCTTTGCAACCACGGAAGATGAGATTTGGTAGTAATGAGGGAAGTTGGAATCCAACAAAACGTACTTCGAGGCAGGAAGGAAGAAAAACTAGAGTAAAAACTCCAATTTTGATAAGCAAACTGGATTTAAAGCCCAAAGCTTCCTTATCACCCAATGTTAAACATAGAGAATGCAATGAAACGTACAATGAAAAGATGGAATTGAAGACCCCAAGAAGCATAATTGAGGTTTAACAAAAGAACAACCTTTGCACAATCCTTAAAAGAAGAAGAACTTATCATATAATACAATAACCAATGTTCAAAGCACCATGAACCAATAGTGAAAGGAAGGATATTGGCTTTGCAATCTAGGAAGTTAAGATTTGGCAGGAATGAGGCGAGTTGGAATGCAAGGATATGTAATAAGGGGCAGCCAGGAAGAAAAACTAGAGAGAAAACTCCAATTTTGATAAGCAAACCTGATTTAAAGCCCAAAGCTTCCATATCACCAAATGTTAAACATAGCTATTGCAATCAAACATACATTGAAAAGATGGAATTGAAGACCCCAAGAAACATAATTGAGGTTTAACGAAAGAATAACCTTTGCACAATGCTCAAAGGAGCAAGAACTTCTTGTAAAATCCAATAACCAGTGATGAAAGCATCATGAACCAATGGTGAAAGGAAGGATATTGGCTTTGCAATCTAGGAAGATGAGATTTGGTAGTAATGAAGGGAGTTGGAATCCAAGAAAACGTAACAGGAAGCAGCAAAGAAAAAAAACTAGAGAAAAATCTCCAATTTTGATAAGCAAACCTGATTTGAATCCTAAAGCTCCCATATCACCCAATGTTAAACATAGAGAATGCAATGAAGCTTACATTGAAAAGATGGAATTGAAGACCCCAAGAAACATAATTGAGGTTTAATGAAAGAATTACCTTTGCACATTGCTGAAAGGAACAAGAACTTATGGTATAATACAATAACCAGTGTTCAAAGCATCATGAACCAATAGTGAAAGGAAGGATATTGGCTTTGCAATATACGAAGATGAGATTTGGTAGTAATGAGGGGAGTTTGAATCCAACAAGACGTTATAGGGCGCAGCACGGAAGAAAAACTAGAGAAAAACCTCCAATTTTGATAAGCAAACCTGATTTGAATCCCAAAGCTTCCATATGACCCAATGTTGAACATAAATAATGCAATGAAACTTACAATGAAAAGATGGAATTGAAGACCCCAAGAAACATAATTGAGGTTTGATGAAAGAACATCCTTTGCACAATGCTCAAAGGAACAAGAACTTATTGCATAATCCAATAACCAGTGTTCAAAGCATCATGAACCAATGGTGAAAGGAAGGATATTGGCTTTGCAATATAGGAAGATGAGATTTGGCAGTAACGACGGGAGTTGGAATCCAACAAAACGAAATAAGGGGCAGAAAGGAAGAAAAACTAGAGAAAAATCTCCAATTTTGATTGGCAAATATGATTGAAAGCCCAAAGCTTTCATATCACCCAATGTTAAACATAGACATTGCAATGAAACTTACGATGAAAAGATGGAATTGAAGAACCCAAGAAACATAATTGAGGTTTAACGAAAGAAAAACCTTTGGACAATGCTTAGAGGAACAAGAACTTACGGTATAATCCAATAACCAGTGTTCAAAGCATCATGAACCAATAGTGATGGAAATGAAGATAGAGAATGCGATGAAACTTAAAATCAAAGGATGAAATTGAAGACCCCAAGAAACATAATCGAGGTTTAATGAAAGAAAAACCTTTGCACAATGCTCAAAGGAACAAGAACTTCTTGTAAAGTCCAATAACCAGTGCTGAAAGCATCATGAACCAATGGTGAAAGGAAGGATATTTGCTTTGCAATCTAGGAAGATGAGATTTGGTAGTAATGAAGGGAGTTGGAATCCAACAAAATGTAATAGGAGGCTGCATGGATGAAAAACTAGAGAAAAATCTCCTTTTTTGATATGCAAACCTGATTTGAATCCCAATGCTCCTGTATCACCCAATGTTAAACATAGAGAATACAATGAAGCTTACAATGAAAAGATGGAATTGAAGACCCCAATAAACATAATTGAGGTTTAATGAAAGAATAACCTTTGCACAATGCTCAAAGAAACAAGAACTTATGGTATAATACAATAACCAGTGTTCAAAAGCATCATGAACAAATAGTGAAAGGAAGGATATTGGCCTCGTAATCTTGGAAGACCACATTTGGTAGTAATGAGGCGAGTTGGAATTCAACAAAATGTAATAGGTACCAACAAGGAAGAAAAACTAGAGAAAAAACTAAAATTTTGATAAGCAAACTTGGTTTAAAGCCTAAAGCCTCCATATCATCCAATGGAGCTTACAATGGAAAGATGGAATTGAAGACCCCAAGAAACATAATTGAGGTTTAACAAAAGAATAACCTTTGCACAATGCTTAAAGGAACAAGAACTTATGGTATAATACAATAACCAGTGGTCAAAGCATCATGAACCAATAGTGAAAGGCAGGATATTGGCTTCGCAATCTACAAAGTTGAGATTTGGTAGTAATGAGGCAAGTTGGAATGCAAGGATACGTAATAGGAGGCAGCTAGGAAGAAAAACTAGTGAAAAAACTCCAATTTTGATGTGCAAACTTGATTTAAAGCCCAAAGCTCCCATACCACCCAATGTTAAACACAGGGAATGCAATGAAACACACAATGAAAACAAGGAATTAAAGACTCCAAGAAATATAATAGAGGTTTAACGATAGAACAACCTTTTCACAATGCTCAAAGGAACAAGAACATAAGGTATAATCCCATAACCAGTGTTCAAAGCATCATGAACCAGTAGTGAAAGGAAGGATATTGGTTTTGCAATCTAGGAAGTTGAGATTTGGCAGTAATGAGGCAAGTTGGAATGCAAGGATACATAACAAGAGGCAGCCAGGAAGAAAAACTAGAGAAAAATCTCCAGTTTTTATAAGCAAACTTGATTTAAAGCCCAAAGCTCCCATATCACCCAATGTTAAACATAGAGAATGCAATGAAACACACAATGAAAAGAAGGAATTGAAAACCTCAAGAAACATACTTGGGGTTTAACAAAAGAACAACCTTTGCATAATGCATAAAGGATCAAGAACTTATGGTATAATCCAATAACCAGTTTTCAATGCATCATGAACCAATAGTGAGAGGAAGGATATTGGCTTCACAATCTAGGACGATGAGATTTGGTAGTAATGAGGCAAGTTGGAATGCAAGAATACGTAATAGGAGGCAGCTAGGAAGAAACGCTTGTGAAAATACTCCAATTCTGATATGCAAACCTGATCTAAAGCCCAAAGCACCCATATCACCCAATGTTAAACACAGGGAATGCAACGAAACACACAATGAAAGCAAGGAATTGAAGACACCAAGAAACATAATGGAGGTTTAACGGAAGAACAACCTTTGCACAATGCTTAAAGGAACAAGAACATAACATAAAATCCAATAACCGGTGTTCAAAGCATCATGAGCCAATCGTAAAAGGAAGGATATTGGCTTTGCAATCTAGGAAGATGAGATTTGGTTGTAATCAGGCGACTTGGAATGCTGCAAAACATTTGAGGAGGCAGGAAGGAAGAAAAACTAGAGAAAAACCTCCTACTAAAATAAGCAAAAGTGATTTAAAGCTCAAAGCTCCCATATCATCCAAAGTTAAATAGAGATATTGCAATGTAACGTACAATGAAAAGAAGGAATTGAAGACCCGAAGAAACATAATTGAGGTTTAACGAAAGAACAACCTTTGCACAATGCTCAAAGGAACAAGAACTTAAGGTATAAACCACTAACCAATGTTCAAAGCATCATGAACCAATGGTGAAAGGAAGGACATTGGCTTTGTAATCTAGGAAGATGAGATTCGGTTGCAATGAGGTGAGTTGGAATGCAAGAATACGTAAAAGGAGGCAGCTGGGAAGAAAAACTAGAGAAAAAACTTCAATTTGGATAAGGAAACCTGATTTAAATGCCAAAGCTTCCATATCACCTAATGTTAAATAGAGAGAATGCAATGAAACCTACAATGAAAAGAAGGAATTCAAGACCCCAAGAAATATAATTGAGGTTTAACAAAAGAACAACCTTTGCACAATGCTCAAACGAACAAGAACTTATGGTATAATCCAATAACCAGCGTTCAAAGCATCATGAACCAATAGTAAAAGGAAGGATATTGTCTTTGCAATCTAGGAAGTTGTGATTTGGCAGTAATGAGGTGAGTTGGAATGCAAGGATACGTAATAAGAGGCAGCCAAGAAGAAAAACTAGAGAAAAAACTCCATTTTGGTAAGCAAACATGATTTAAAGCCCAAAGCTCCCATATCACATAATGTTAAACACAAAGAATGCAATGAAACACACAATGAGAAGAAGGAATTGAAGACTCCAAGAAACATAATTGAGGTTTCACAAAAGAACAACCTTTGCACAATGCTCAAAGGAACCAGAACTTATTGTATAATCTAATAACCAGTGTTCAAAGCATCATGAACCAATAGTGAATGGAAGGATATTGGCTTTGCAATCTAGGAAGTTGAGATTTGGCAGGAATGAGGCGAGTTGCAATGCAAGGATACATAATGGGAGGTAGCTAGGAAGAAAAACTAGTGAAGAAACACCAATTCTGATATGCAAACCTGATTTAAAGCCCAAAGCTCCCATATCACCCAATGTTAAACACAGGGAATGTAATGAAACACACAATGAAAACATAATAGAGGTTTAATGAAAGAACAACCTTTGCACAATGCTCAAAGGTATAAGAACATAAGGGATAATCCAATAACCGGGCTTCAAAGCATCATGAACCAATCGTAAAAGGAAGGATCTTGGCATTGCAATCTAGGAAGAAGAGATTTGGTTGTAATTAGGCAAGTTGGAAAGCAACAAAACATAATAAGAGGCAGCAAAGAAGAAAAACTAGAGAAAAAACTCCAATTTTGATAAGCAAACCTGATATGAAGACCAAGACCCCCACATCACCCAATGTTAAACAGAGAGAATGCAATGAAAATGATAATGAAAGGAAGGAATTGAAGACCCGAAGAAACATAACTGAGATTTAACAAAAGAACAACCTTTGCACAATGCTCAAAGGAACAAGAACTTAAGGTATAATCCACTAACCAGAGTTCAAAGCATCATAAACCAATTGTGAAAGGAAGGACATTGGCTTTGCAATCTAGGAAGATGAGATTTGGTTGTAATGAGGTGAGTTAGAATGCAAGAATATGTAATAGGAGGCAACTAGGAAGAAAAACTTGCGAAAATACTCCAATTCAAATATGCAAACCTGATTTAAAGGCCAACAATCCCATATCACCCAATGTTAAAAATAGAGAATGCAATGAAACTTACAATGAAAAGATGGAATTGAAGACCCCAAAAAGCATAATTGAGGTTTAATGAAAGAACAACCTTTGCACAATGCTCAAAGGAATAAGAGCTTATTGTAAAATCCAATAACCCGTGTTCAAAGTATCATGAACCAATGGTGAAAGGAAGGATATTGGCTTTGCAATCTAGGAAGATGAGATTTGGTAGAAATGAGGGGAGTTGGAATCGAACAAAATGTATTAGGAGGTAGCAAGGAAGAAAAACTAGAGAAAAAACTCCAATTTTGAAAAGCAAACCAGATTTGAATCACAAAGCTCCTGTCTCACCCAATGTTAAACATAAAGAATGCAATGAAGCTTAGAATGAAAAGATGGAATTGAAGACCCCAAGAAGCATAATTGAGGTTTAACGAAAGAACAACCTTTGTACAATGCTCAAAAGAACAAGAACTTATGGCATAATACAATAACCAGAGTTCAAAGCATCATGATCCAATAGTGAAAGGAAGGATATTTGCTTTGCAATCTAGGAAGATGAGATTTGGTAGTAATGAGGGGAGTTAGAATCCAACAAAACGTTATAGGGTGCAGCAAGGAAGAAAAACTAGAGAAAAAACTCCAATTTTGAAAAGCAAACCAGATTTGAATCCCAAAGCTCCTGTCTCACCCAATGTTAAACATAGAGAATGCAATGAAGCTTAGAATGAAAAGATGGAATTGAAGACCCCAAGAAGCATAATTGAGGTTTAACGAAAGAACAACCTTTGTACAATGCTCAAAAGAACAAGAACTTATGGCATAATACAATAACCAGAGTTCAAAGCATCATGATCCAATAGTGAAAGGAAGGATATTTGCTTTGCAATCTAGGAAGATGAGATTTGGTAGTAATGAGGGGAGTTAGAATCCAACAAAATGTTATAGGGTGCAGCAAGGAAGAAAAACTAGAGAAAAAACTCCAATTTTGAAAAGCAAACCAGATTTGAATCCCAAAGCTTCTGTCTCACCCAATGTTAAACATAGAGAATGCAATGAAGCTTAGAATGAAAAGATGGAATTGAAGACCCGAAGAAACATAATTGAGGTTTAACGAAAGAACAACCTTTGCACAATATTCAAAGGAACCAGAACTTCTTGTAAAATCCAATAAAAAGTGTTGAAAGCATCATGAACCAATGGTGAAAGGAAGGATATTGGCTTTGCAATCTAGGAAGATGAGATTTGGTAGTAATGAGGGGAGATGGAATCCAACAAAATGTAATAGGAGGCAGCAAGAAAGAAAAACTAGAGAAAAAAATCCAATTTTGATAAGCAAACCTGAGTTGAATCGCAAGGCTCCCGTATGACCCAATGTTAAACATAGAGAATGCAATGAAGCTTACAATGAAAAGACAGAATTGAAGACACCAAGAAACATAATTGAGGTTTAATGAATGTGCAACCTTTGCACAATGCTCAAAAGAACAAGAACATATGGTATAACACATTAACCAGTGTTCAAGGCATCATGAACCAATAGTGAAAGGAAGGATATTGGCTTTGCAATCCAGGAGGATGAGATTTGGTTGTAATGAGGGGGGATGGAATCCAACAAAACGTAATAGGAGGCAGCAAGGAAGAAAAACTAGAGAAAAAACTCCAATTTTCATAAGCAAACCTGATTTGAATCCCAAGGCTTCCTTATGACCCAATGTTAAACATAAAGAATGCAATGAAACTTACAATGAAAAGATGGAATTGAAGACGCCAAGAAACATAATTGAGGTTTAACAAAAGAGCAACCTTTGCACAATGCTCAAAAGAACAAGAACTTATGGTATAACACATTAACCAGTGCTCAGGGCATCATGAACCAATTGTCAAAGGAAGGATATTGGCTTTGCAATCTAGGAAGATGAGATTTGGTTGTAATGAAGGGACTTGGAATCCAACAAAACTTAATAAGAGGCAGCAAGGAAGAAAAATTAGAGAAAAAACTCCAATTTTGACAAGCAAACTTGATTTAAAGCCCGAAGCTCCCATATCTCGCAATGTTAGACACAGAGGATGCAATGAAACACACAAGGAGAAGAAGGAATTGAAGACTCCAAGAAACATAATTGAGGTTTCACGAAAGAACAACCTTTGCACAATGCTCAAAGGAACCAGAACTTATTGTATAATCCAATAACCAGTGTTCAAAGCATCATGAACCAATAGTGAATGGAAGGATATTGGCTTTGCAATCTAGGAAGTTGAGATTTGGCAGGAATGAGGCGAGTTGCAATGCAAGGATACGTAATAAGGGGTAGCCAGGAAGAAAAACTAGAGAAAAAAACTCCATTTTTGATAAGCAAACTTGATTTGGTTCCCAAAGCTTCCACATCACCCAATGTTAAACAGAGAGAGTGCAATGAAACTTACAATGAAAAGATGGAATTGAAAACTCAAAGAAACATAATTGAGGTTTAACGAAAGAACAACCTTTGCTCAAAGCTCAAAGGAACAAGAACTTATTGTATAATCCAATAACCAGTGTTCAAAGTATCATGAACCAATGATGAAAGGAAGGATATTGGCTTTGCAATCTAGGAAGATGAGATTTGGTAGAAATGAGTGGAGTTGGAATCCAACAAAACGTTCTAGCTGGCAGCAAGGAAGAAAAACTAGAGAAAAAACTCCAATTTTGATAAGCAAACCTGATTTGAATCCCAAAACACCCGTATCACCCAATCTTAAACATAGTGAATTTAATGGAGCTTACAATGAAAAGATGGAATTGAAGACCCAAAGAAGCATAATTGAGGTTTAACGAAAGAACAACCTTTGTACAATGCTCAAAAGAACAAGAACTTATGGCATAATACAATAACCAGAGTTCAAAGCATCATGATCCAATAGTGAAAGGAAGGACATTTGCTTTGCAATCTAGGAAGATGAGATTTGGTAGTAATGAGGGGAGTTAGAATCCAACAAAACGTTATAGGGCATAGCAAGGAAGAAAAACTAGACAAAAAACTCCAATTTTGATAACCAAATTGGATTTGAATCCCAAAGCTTCCATATCACCCAATGTTAAACAGAGAGAATGCAATCAAACTTACAATGAAGAGATGGAATTGAAGACCCCAAGAAACATAATTGAGGTTTAACCAAAGAACAACTCAAAAGAACAAGAACTTCTTGTAAAATCCAATAAAGAGTGTTGAAAGCATCATGAACCAATGGTGAAAGGAAGGATATTAGCTTTGCAATCTAGGAAGATGAGATCTGGTAGAAATGAGGGGAGTTGGAAACCAACAAAACGTACTAGGTGGCAGCAAGGAAGAAAAACTAGAGAAAAAACTCCAATTTTGATAAGCAAACCTGATTTGAATCCCAAGGCTCCTGTATGACCTAATGTTAAACATAGAGAATGCAATGAAGCTTACAATGAAAAGATGCAACTAAAGACCCTAAGAAACATAATTGAGCTTTTACAACAGAACAACCTTTGCACAATGCTCAAAAGAACAAGAACTTATGGTATAACACATTAACTAGTGTTTTAGGCATCATGAACAAATAGTGAAAGGAAGGATATTGGCTTTGCAATCTATGGAGATGAGATTTGGTTGTAATGATGGGAGTTGGAATCCAACAAAACA
The DNA here is from genome assembly GCA_020883675.1 of Bruguiera gymnorhiza. Classification (NCBI taxonomy): domain Eukaryota; kingdom Viridiplantae; phylum Streptophyta; class Magnoliopsida; order Malpighiales; family Rhizophoraceae; genus Bruguiera; species Bruguiera gymnorhiza. Next base: position 412,455 of record JAIRCJ010000040.1, read on the forward strand.
TAATAGGAGGCAACAAGAAAGAAAACTAGAGAAAAAACTCCAATTTTGATAACATATCACCCAATGTTAAACATAGAGAATGCAATGAAATGCACCAAGAGAAGAAGGAATTGAAGACTCCAAGAAACATAATTGAGGTTCCATGAAAGGACAACCTTTCCACAATGCTCAAAGGAACAAGAACTTATTGTATAATCCAATAACTAGTGTTCAAAGTATCATGAACCAATAGTGAAAGGAAGGATATTGGCTTTGAAATCTAGGAAGTTACGATTTGGCAGTAATGAGGCGAGTTGGAATGCAAGGATATGTAATAAGAGGCAGCCAGGAAGAAAAACTAGAGGAAAAACCCCAATTTTGATAACCAAACTTGATTTAAAGCCCAAAGCTCCCATATCACCCAATGTTAAACACAAATAATGCAATGAAACACACAATGAAAAGGAGGAATTGAAGACCACAAGAAACATAATTGAGGTTTAACAGAAGAACAACCTTTGCACAATGCTTAAATGATCAAGAACTTATGGTTTAATCCAACAACCAGTTTTCAAAGCATCATGAACCAATAGTGAAAGGAAGGATATTGGCTTTGCAATCTAGGAAGTTAAGATTTGGCAGTAACGAGGCAAGTAGGAATGCAAGGATACGTAATAGGAGGCAGCTAGGAAGAAAAACTAATAAAAAAACTCCAATTTTGATGTGCAAACCTGATTTAAAGCCCAAAGCTCCCATACCACCCAATGTTAAACACAAGGAATGCAATGAAACACACAATGAAAACAAGGAATTGAAGACTCCAAGAAATATAATAGAGGTTTAACAATAGAACAACCTCTTCACAATGCTTAAAGGAACAAGAACATAAGGTATAATCCCATAACTGGTGTTCAATGTATTATGAACCAATCGTAAAGGATGGATATTGGCTTTGCAATCTAGGGAGATGAGATTTCGTAGTAATCAGGCGAGTTGGAATGCAACATAATGTAATAGGAGGCAGCAAGGAAGAAAAACCAAGGAAAAAACTCCAATTTTGATAAGCAAACCAGATTTAATGCCCAAAGCTCCCATATCATCCAATGTTAAACACAGAGAATGCAATGAAACACACAACGAGAAGAAGGAATTGAAGACTCCAAGAAACATAATAGAGGTTTATCGAAAGAACAACCTTTGCAAAATGCTCAAAGGAACAAGAACTTATGGTATAATCCAATAACCGGTGTTCAACGTATCATGAACCAATTGTAAAAGGAAGAATATTGGCTTTGCAATCTAGGAAGATGAGATTTGGTAGTAATCATGTGAGTTGGAATGTAAGAATACGTAATAGGAGGCAGCTAGAAAGAAAAAGTTGTGAAAATACTCCAATTCTGATATGCAAACTTGATTTAAAGCCTAACGATCCCATATCACCCAATGTTAAACACAGAGAATGCAATGAAACTTACAATGAAAAGATGGAATTAAAGACCCCAAGAAGCATAATTGAGGTTTAACGAAGGAACATCTTTTGCATAATGCTCAAAAGAACAAGAACTTATGGCATAATACAATAACAAGTGTTCAAAGCATCGTGAACCAATACTGAAAGGAAGGATATTGGCTTTCCAATCTAGGAAGATGAGATTTGGTAGTAATGGGAGGAGTTGGAATTCAACAAACATAATAGGAGGCAGCAAGAAAGAAGAACTAGAGAAAAAACTCCAATTTTGATAAGCACACCTGATTTGAATCCCTAAGCTCCTGTATCACCCAATGTTAAACATAAAGAATGCAATGAAGCCTACGATGAAAAGATGGAATTAAAGACGCAAAGAAAAATAATTGAGGTTTAACGAAAGAACAAGCTTTGCACAATGCTCAAAGGAACATGAATGCATTGTATAATCCAATAACCAGTGTTCAAAGTGTCATGAACCAATGGTGAAAGGAAGGATATTGGCTTTGTAATCTTGGAAGATGAGATTTGGTAGTAATGAGGGGAATTAGAATCCAACAAAACATTATAGGGCGCAGCAAGGAAGAAAAACTAGAGAAAAAACTCCAATTTTGACATGCAAACGTAATTGGAATCCCAAGGCTTCCATATCACCCAATGTTAAACGTAAAGAATGCAATGAAACGTACAATGAAAAGATGGAATTGAAGCCCTTAAGAAACATAATTGAGCTTTAATGAAAGAACAACCTTTAAACAATGCTCAAAGGAATATGAACCTATGGTATAATACAATAACCAATGTTTAAAGCATCATGAACCAATAGTGAAAGGAAGGATATTGGCTTCGGAATCTAGGAAGATGAGATTTGGTAGTAAGGAGGGGAGTTAAAATCCAACAAAACGTTATAGGGTGCAGCAAGGAAGAAAAACTAGAGAAAAAACTCCAATTTTCAGTAGCAAACCTGATTTGATTCCCGAAGCTTCCATATCACCCAATGTTAAGCATAGAGAATGCAATGAAACTTACAATGTAAAGATGGAACTGAAGACCCCAAGAAACATAATTGAGGTTTAATGGAAGAACAACCTTTACACAATGCTCAAAGGAAAAAGAACTTGTGGTATAATACAATAACCAGTGTTTAAAGCATCATGAACCAGTAGAGAAAGGAAGGATGTTGGCTTTGCAATGTAGGAAGATGAGATTTGGTAGTAATGAGGGGAGTTAAAATCCAACAAAACGTTATAGGGTGCAGCAAGGAAGAAAAACTAGAGAAAAAAAACTCCAATTTTGATATGCAAACGTGATTTGAATCCCAAGCCTTCCATATCACCCAATGTTAAACGTAGATAATGCAATGAAACATACAATGAAAAGATGGAATTGAAGACCCCGAGAAACATAATTGAGGTTTAACGAAAGAACAAGCTTTGCATGAAGCTCAAAGGAACAAGAACCTATGGCATAATACAATAACCAGTGTTCAAAGCATCATGAACCAATAGTGAAAGGAAGGATATTGGCTTTGCAATCTTGGAAGATGAGATTTGGTAGTAATGAGGAGAGTTAAAACCCAACAAAACATTATAGGGTGCAGCAAGGAAGAAAAACTAGAGAAAAAACTCTAATTTTGATATGCAAACCTCATTTGAATCCCAAGGCTTCCATATTACCCAATGTTAAACGTAGATAATGCAATGAAACTTACAATGAAAAGATGGAATTGAAGACCCCAAGAAACATAATTGAGGTTTAACGGAAGAACAACCTTTGCACAATGCTCAAAGGAACAAGAATCTATGGTATAATGCAATAGCTAGTGTTTAAAGTATCATGAACCAATAGTGAAAGCAAGGATATTGGCTTTGCAATGTAGGAAGATGAGATTTGGTAGTAAAGAGGGGAGTTAAAATCCAACAAAATGTTATAGGGCGGTACAAGGAAGAAAAATGAGAGAAAAAACTCCAATTTTCATAAGCAAACCTAATTTGAATCCCAAAGCTTCCATATCACCCAATGTTAAATATAGCGAATGCAATGAAACTTACAATGGAACGATGGAATTGAAGTCCCCAAGAAACATAATTGAGGTTTAGCAAAAGAACAAGCTTTGCACAATGCTCAAAGGAACAAGAACTTATTGTCTAATCCAATAACCAGTGTTCAAAGCATCATGAACCAATGGTGAAAGGAAGGATATCAGCTTTGCAATATAGGAAAATGAGATTTGGTAGTAATGAGGGGTGTTAGAATCCAACAAAACGTTATAGGGCGCTGCAAGGAAGAAAAATTAGAGGAAAAACTCCAATTTTGATAAGCAAACCTGATTTCAATCCCAAAGCTTCCATATCACCCAATGTTAAACATAAAGAATGCAATGAAACTTACAATGAAAAGATGGAATTGAAGACCCTAAGAAACATAATTGAGGTTTAATGAAAGAACAACCCTTGCACAATGCTCAAAGGAACAAGAACTTACCGTATAATACAATAACCATTGTTCAAAGCATCATAAACCAATAATGAAAGGTAGGATATTGGCTTTGCGATCTAGGAAGATGAGATTTGGTAGTAATGAGGGCAGTTAGAATCCAAGAAAATGTTATAGGCATAGCAAGGGAGAAAAACTAGAAAAAAAACTCCAATATTGATAAGTAAACCTGGTTTGAATCCCAAAGCTTCCATATCACCCAATGCTAAACATAGAGAATGCAATGAAATTTACAATGAAACAATGGAATTGAAGACCCCAAGAAACATAATTGAGGTTCAACGAAAGACCGACCTTTGCACAACGCGCAAAGGAACAAGAACTTATTGTATGATCCAATAACCAGTGTTCAAAGCATCATGAAGGAATGTTGAAAGGAAGGATATTCGCTTTGCAATCTTGGAACATGAGATTTGGTAGTAATGAGGGGAGTTGGAATCCAACAACACGTAATAAGGGGCAGCAAGGAAGAAAAACTAGACAAAAAACTCCAATTTTGATAAGCAAACCTAATTTAAAGCCCAAAGCACCCATATCGCCCAATGTTAAACACATAGAATGCATTGAAACACACAATGAAAAGAAGGAATTGAAGACTCCAAGAAACATAATTGAGATTCAAGGAAAGAACAACCTTTGCACAATGTGCAAAGGAACAAGAACATATTGTATAATCCAATAACCAGTGTTCAAAGCATCATGAAGGAATGGTGAAAGGAAGGATATTGGGTTTGCAATCTAGGAAGATGAGATTTGGTAGTAATGAGGCAAGATGGAATGCAACAAATTCTAATAGGAGGCAGCAAGGAAGAAAAACTAGAGAAAAAACTCCAAATTTGATAAGTAAAGCTGATTTAAAGCTCAAAGCTTGCATATCACCCAATCTTAAACATAGAGAATGCTATGAAACACATAATGAAAAGAAGGCATTGAAGACGCCAAGAAACAAAATTGCGGTTTAATGAAAGAACAACTTTTGCACCACGCTCAAAGGAACAAGAACTTATGGTATAATCCAATAACCAGTGTCCAAAGCATCATGAACCAATAGTGAAAGGAAGGATATTGGCTTTGCAATCTAGGAGGATGAGATTTGGTAGTAATGAGGCAAGTTGGAATGCAACAAAATGTAAAAGGAGGCAGCTAGGAAGAAACTAGAGAAAAACCTCCAATTTGGATAAGTGAACCTAATTTAAAGCCCAAACCACCCATATCACCCAATGTTAAGCACGGAGAATGCAATGAAACACACGATGAAAAGAAAAAATTGAAAACTCCAAGAAACATAATTAAGGTTTAATGAAAGAACAACCTTTGCACAATGCTCAAAGGAACAAGAACTTATTGTATAATCCAATAACCAGTGTTCAAAGTATCATGAACCAATGGTGAAAGGAAGGATATTGGCTTTGCAATCTAGGAAGATGACATTTGGTAGTAATGAGGGGAGTTGGAATCCAACAAAACATAATAGGAGGATGCAAGGAAGAAAAACAAGAGATAAAACTCCAATGTTGATAAGCAAACCAGATTTAAAGCCCAGAGCTCCCATATCACTAAATGTTAAACATAGAGAATCCAATGAATCACACAATGAAAGAAGAAATTGAAGACTCCAAGAAACATAGTTGAGGATTAATGAAAAGAACGACCATTGCACAATGCTCAAAGGAACAAAAACCTATTGTGTAATCCAATAACTAGTGTTCAAAGCATCTTGAACCAATGGTGAAGGGAAGGATATTGGCTTTGCAATCTAGGAAGATGAGATTTGGTAGTAATGAGGGGACTTGGAATCCAACAAAACGTAATGGGGGGTAGTAAGGAAGAAAAATTAGGGAAAAAACTCCAATTTTGATACTCAAACCTGATTTAAAGCCCACCCTATGTTAAACATAGAGAATGCAATGAAACTTACAATCAAAAGATGCAATTGAAGACCCTAGGAAACATAATTGAGGTTTAACGAAAGAACAACCTTCGCACAATGCTCAAAGGAACAAGAACTTATTGTATAATACAATAACCAGTGTTCAAAGCATCATGAACCAATGGTGAAAGGAAGGATATTGGCTTTGCAATCTAGGAAGATGAGATTGGGTAGTAATGAGGGGAGTTGGAATCCAACAAAACGTAATAGGGGGCAGCAAGGAAGAAAAACTAGGGAAAAAAACACCAATTTGATAAGCAACCCTGATTTAAAGCCTGAAGCTCCCATATCTCCCAATGTTAAACACAGAGAATGCAATGAAACACACAATGAAAAGAAGTAATTGAAGACTCCAAGAAACATAATGCTCAAAGGAACAAGATCTTATTGTATAATCCAATAACCAGTGATGAAAGGATCATGAACCAATGGTGAGAGCAAGGATATTGGCTTTGCGATCTATGAAGTTGAGATTACATTGTAATAAGGGGAGTTGGACTCCAACAGAACGTAGTAGGGGGCAGCAAAGAAGAAAAACTAGGGAGAAAACTCCAATTTTGATAAGCAAACCTCATTTAAAGCCCAAGGCTTCCGTATTACCCAATGTTAAACATAGAGAATTCAATGAAACTTAGAATGAAAAGATGGAATTGAAGTCCAGAAAAAACAAAATAGAGGTTTAACGAAAGAACAACATTTGCACAATGCTCAAAGGAAGAAGAACATATGGTATAATCTAGTTACTAGTTTTCAAAGCATCATTAACCAATAGTGATAGGAAGGATATTGGCTTTGCAATCTTGGAAGATGAGATTCGGTAGTAATGAGGGGATTTGGAATCCAACAAAACGTAATAGGAGGCTGCAAAGCAGAAAAACTATAGAAATACTCCAATTTTGATAAGCAAACCAGATTTAAAGCCCATAGCTCCCATATCACGCAATGTTAAACACAGAGAATGCAATGAAACACACAATGAAAAGAAGGTATTGAAGACTCCAAGAAACATAATTGAGGTTTAACGAAAGAACAACCTTTGCACAAGGCTCAAAGGAACAAAAACCTATTGTATAATCCAATAATCCGTGTTCAAAGCATCATGAGCCAATGGTGAAAGGAAGGATACTGGCTTTGCAATCTATGAAGTTGAGATTATGTAGTAATGAGGGGAGTTGGTCTCCAAGAAAATGTAATAGGGGGCAGCAAAGAAGAAAAACTAGAGAAAAAACTCCAATTTTGATAAACAAACATCATTTAAAGCCCAAAGCTTCCATATCACCCACTGTTAAACATAGAGAATGCATTGACACTTAGAATCAAAAGATGGAATTGAAGACCCCAAGTAACAAAATTAAGGTTTAACAAAAGAACAACCACTGCACAATGCTCAAAGGAACAAGAACTTATTGTATAATCCAATAACTAGTGTTCAAAGCATCATGAACCAATGGCGAAAGGAGGGAGATTGGCTTTGCAATCTAGGAAGATGAGATTCGATTGCAATGAGGGGATTGTAATCCAACAAAATGTCATGGGGGGCAGCAAGGAAGAAAAACTAGACAAAAAACTCCAATTTTGATAAGCAAAACTGGTTTAAAGCCCAAAGATCCCATATCACCCAATGTGAAACATAGAGAATGAAATGAAACACACAATCAAAAGAAGGAATTGAAGAATCTAAGAAACATAATTGAGGTTTAATGAAAGAACAACCTTTGCACAATGCTCAAAGGAACAAGCACTTATTGTATAATCCAATAACCAGTGTTGAAAGCATCATGAACCAATGGTGAAAGGAAGGATATTGGCTCTGCAATCTAGGAAGAAGAGATTTGGTAGTAATGAGGGGAGTTGGAAACCAAGAAAACGTAATAGGAGGCAGCAAAGAGGAAAAACAAGAGAAAAAAACTCCAATTTTGATAAGCAACCTAGATTTAAAACCCAAAGCTCCCATATCACCCAATGTTAAACATAGAGAATGCAATGAAACACACAATCAAAAGAAGGATTTGAAGACTCCAAGAAACATAATTAAGGTTTAACGAAAGAACAAACTTTGCACAATGTGCAAGGGAACAACAGTTTATTGTATAATCCGATAACCAATGTTCAAAGCATCATGAAGGAATGATGAAAGAAAGGATATTGGCTTTGCAATCTATGAAGATGAGATTACATAGTAATGAGGGGAGTTGGAATCCAACAAAATGTAATAGGGGGCAGCAAGGAAGAAAAACTAGAGAAAAAACTCCAATTTTGATAAGCAACCCAGATTTAAAGCCCAAAGCACCCATATCACCCAATGTTAAACACAAAGAATCCAATGAAACACACAATCAAAAGAAAGAATTGAAAACTCCAAGAAACATAATTGAGGTTTAACGAAAGAACAACCTTTAGACAAGGCTCAAAGGGACAAGAACTTATTGTATAATCCAATAACCAGTGTTCAAAGCATGATGAACCAATGGTGAAAGGAAGGCTATTGGCTTTGCAATCTATGAAGTTGAGATTACATAGTAATGAGGGGAGTTGGACTCCAACAAAACGTAATAGGGGGCAGCAAAGAAGAAAAACTAGAGAAAAATCTCCAATTTTGATAAGCAAACCTCATTTAAAGCCCAAAGCTTCCATATCACCCAATGTTAAACATAGAGAATGCAATGAAACTTAGAATGAAAAGATGGAAATGAAGTCCCGAAAAAACAAAATAGAGGCTTAACGAAAGAACAACCTTTGCATAATGCTCAAAGGAAGAAGAACATATGGTATAATCCAATAACTAGTGCTCAATGCATCATTAACCAATAGTGAAAGGAAGGATATTGGCTTTGCAATCTAGGAAGATGAAATTCGGTAGTAATGAGGGGACTTGGAATCCAACAAAATGTAATAGGAGGCTGCAAAGCAGAAAAACTAGAGAAAAAACTCCAATTTTGATAAGCAAACCAAATTTAAAGCCCATGGCTCCCTTATCACACAATGTTAAACACAGAGAATGCAATGAAACACACAATGAAAAGAAGGTATTGAAGACTCCAAAAAACATAATTGAGGTTTAACGAAAGAACAACCTTTGCACAAAGCTCAAAGGAACAAGAACTTATTGTATAATCCAATAATCTGTGTTCAAAGCATCATGAACTAATGGTGAAAGGAAGGATATTGGCTTAGCAATCTATGAAGTTGAGCTTACATAGTAATGAGGGGAGTTGGACTCTAACAAAATGTAATAGTGGGTAGCAAAGAAGAAGAACTAGAGAAAAATCTCCAATTTTGATAAGCAAACATCATTTAAAGCCCAAAGCTTCCATATCACTCAATGTTAAACATAGAGAATGCATTAAAACTTAGAATGAAAAGATGGAATTGAAGACCCCAAGAAACAAAATTAAGGTTTAACGAAAGAACAACCACTGCGCAATGCTCAAAGGATCAAGAACTTATTGTATAATCCAATAACTAGTGTTCAAAGCATCATGAACCAATGGTGAAAGGAAGGAGATGGGCTGTGCAATCTAGGAAGATGAGATTCAGTCGCAATGAGGGGACTTGGAATCCAACAAAACGTAATGGGGGGCAACAAGGAAGAAAAACTACACAAAAAACTCCAATTTTGACAAGCAAACCTGGTTTGAAGCCCTAAGATCCCATATCACCCAATGTTAAACACAAAGAATGAAATGAAACTCACAATCAAGAGAAGGAATTGAAGACTCTAAGAAACATAATTGAGGTTTAACGAAAGAACAACCTTTGCACAATTCTCAAAGGAACAAGAACTTATTGTATAATCCAATAACCAGTGTTCAAAGCATCATGAACCAATGGTGAAAGGAAGGATATTGGCTCTGTAATCTAGGAAGATGAGATTTGGTTGTAATGAGGGGAGTTGGAAACCAACAAAACATAATAGGAGGTAGCAAGGAGGAAAAATTGGAGAAAAAACTCCAATTTAGATAAGCAATCTAGATTTAAAGCTCGAAACTCACATATCACCCAATGTTAAACACAGAGAATGCAATGAAACACACAATGAAAAGAAGGATTTGAAGAGTCCAAGAAACATAATTAAGGTTTAATGAAAGAACAACCTTGGCATAATGTTCAAAGGAACAAAAACTTAGGGTATAATTCAATAACCAGTGTTCAAAGCATCATTAACCAATGGTGAAATGAAGGATATTGGCTTAGCAATCTAGGAAGATGAGATTTGATAGTAATGAGGGGAGTTGGAAACCAACAAAACATAATAGGAGGCAGCGAGGAGGAAAAACCGGAGAAAAAACTCCAATTTTGGTAAGCAACCCAGATTTAAAGCCCAAAGCACCCATATCACCCAATATTAAACACAGAGAATGCAATGAAACACACAATCAAAAGAAGGAATTGAAAACTCCAAGAAACATAATTGAGGTTTAACAAAAGAACAACCTTTGCACAAGGCTTAAAGGAACAAGAACTTATTGTATAATCCAATAACTAGTGTTCAAAGCATCATGAACCAATGGTGAAAGGAAGGATATTGGCTTTGCAATCTATAAAGATGAGATTACATAGTAATAAGGGGAGTTGGAATCCAACAAAATGTAATAGGGGGCAGCAAGGAAGAAAAACTAGAGAGAAAAGTCCAATTTTGATAAGCAAAGATGATTTAAAGCCGAAAGCTCCCATATCACCCAATGTTAACCACAGAGAACATAATGAAACTTAGAATGAGAAGATGTAATTAAAGGCCCCAAGAAACAAAATTAAGGTGTAACGAAAGAACAACCATTGCGCAATGCTCAGAGGAACAAGAACTTATTGTATAATCCAATAACCAGTGATCAAAGCATCATGAACCATTGGTGAATGGAAGGATATTGGCTTTGCAATCTAGGAAGATGAGATTTGATCGCAATGAGGGGACTTGGAATCCAAGAAAACGTAATGGGGGGCAGCAAGGAAGAAAAACTAGAGAAAAAACTCCAATTTTGATAAGCAAACCTGATTTGATGCCCAAAGCTCGCATATCACCCAATGTTAGACACAAAGTATGCAATGAAACACACAATGAAAAGAAGGCATTGAAGGCCCCAAGAAACATAATTGAGGTTTAACGAAAGAATAACCTTTGCACAATGCTTAATGGAACAAGAACATATGGCATAATCCAATAAGCAGTGCTCCAGGCATCATGAACCAATAGTGAAAGGAAGGATATTGGCAATGCAATCTAGGAAGATGAGATTTGGTAGTAATGAGGCGAGTTGGAATCCAACAAAATGTAATAAGCGGTAGCTAGGAAGAAAACTAGAGAAACATCTCCAATTTTGATAAGCGAACCTGATTTGAAGCACAAAGCTCCAATATCATCCAATGTTAAACACAAAGAATGCAATGAGATACACAATGAAGAGAAGGAATTGAAGACACCAAGAAACAAAATGGAGGTTTAACGAAAGAACACCCTTTGCACAATGCTCAAAGGAACAAGACCTTAAGGTATAATCCAATAACCAGTGTTCAAAGCATCATGAACCAATGGTGAAAGGAGGGATTTTGGCTTTGCAATCTAAGAAGATGTGATTTGGTAGTAATCAAGCACGTCGGAATGCAACAAAATGTAGTAGGAGGCAACAATGAAGAAAAACTAGAGAAAAAACTCCAATTCTGATAACCAACTTGATTTAAAGCCCAAAGATCCCATATCACCGAATGTTAAACACAGAGACTGCAATGAAGCACACAATGAAAAGATGGAATTGAAGACTCCAAGAAACATAATAGAGGTTTAACAAATGAACAACCTTTGCACAATGCTCAAAGGAACTAGAACTTAAGGTACAATCCAATAATCGGTGTACAAAGCATCATAAACCAATGGTGAAAGGAAGGATTTTTGCTTTGCAATGTAGGCAGATGAGATTTAGTAGTAATCAGGCGAGTTGGAATGCAGCAAAACATAATAGGCGGCAGCAAGGAAGAAAAAGTAGAGAAAAAACTCCAATTTTTATAAGCAAACCTGATTAAAGCCTAAAGCTCCCATATCACCCAATGTTAAACATAGAGAATCCAATGAAGGTTACAATCAAAAGATGCAATTGAAGACCCTAAGAAACATAAGTGAGGTTTAACAAAAGAAGAACCTTTGCACAGTGCTCAAAGGGACAAGAACTTATTGTATAATCCAATCACCTATGTTGAAAGCATCATGAACCAATGGTGATTGGAAACCAATGGAGATTGGAACGATATTGGCTTTGGAATCTAGGAAGATGAGATTAGGTAGTCATGAGGGCAGTTGGAATCCAACAAAATGTAATAGGAGGCAGCAAGGAAGAAAAACTAGAGAAAAACTCCAATTTTGATAAGCAAACATGATTTAATGCTTGAAGCACCCATATCACCCAATGTTAAACACAGAGAATGCAATGAAACACACAATGAAAAGAAGAAATTGAAGACTCCAAGAAACATAATTGAGGTTTAACGGAAGAACAACTTTTGCACAATGCTTAAAGGAACAAGAACTTATTGTATAATCCAATAACCAGTGTTCAAAGCATCATGAAGGAATGGTGAAAGGAAGGATTATTGGCTTTGCAATCTAGGAAGATGAGATTTGGGAGTAATGAGGGGAGTTGGAATCCAACAAAATGTAAAAGGAGACAACAAGAAAGAAAAACTAGAGAAAAAACTCCAATTTTGATAAGCAAACCTGATTTAAAGCCCAAGGCACCCATATCACCCAATGTTAAACACAGAGAATGAAATGAAACACACAATGAAAAGAAGGAACTGAAGACTCCAAGAAAGATAATTGAGGTTTAACGAAAGAACAACCTTTGCATAATGCTCAAAGGAACAAGAACTTATTGAATAATCCAATGACCTGTCTTCAAAGCATCATGAAGCAATGGTGAAAGGAAGGATATTGGCTTGGCAATCTAGGAAGATGAGATTTGGGAGTAATGAGTAGAGTTGGAATCCAACAAAACTTAATAGCAGGCAGCAAGGAAGAAAAACTAAAGAAAAAACTCCAATTTTGATTAGCAAACCTGATTTAAACCCCAAAGATCCCATATCACCCAATGTTAAACAAAGAGAATGTAATGAAGCTTACAATGAAAAGATGGAATTGAAGACGCCAAGAAACAAAATTGCGGTTTAACGAAAGAACAACCTTTGCACAACGCTCAAAGGAACAAGAACTTAAAGTATAATCCAATAACCATTGTTCAAAACTTCATGAACCAATGGTGAAAGGAAGGATTTTGGCTTTGCAATCTAAGACGATGAGATTTGGTAGCCATCAGGCATGTTGGAATGCAGCAAAATGCAGTAGGAGGCAGCAAGGAATAAAAACTGGAGAAAAAACTCCAATTCTGATAATCAACCTGATTTAAAGCCCAAAGCTCTCATATCACCAAATGTTAAACGCAGAGAATGCAATGAAACACACAATGAAAAGAAGGAATTAAGGACTCCAAGAAACATAATAGAGGTTTAACGAACGAACAACCTTTGCACAATGCTCAAAGGAACAAGAACTTATTGTATAATCCAATAACCAGTGTTCAAAGCATCAAGAACCAATAGTGAAAGGAAGGATATTGGCTTTTGCAATCTAGGAAGATGAGATTTGGTAATAATGAGGCGAGTTGGAATGCAAAAAAGCGTAATAAAGCCAGCTAGGAAGAAAACCAGAGAAATATCTCCAATTTTGATAAGCAAACCTGATTTAAAGCCCAAAACTCCCATATCACCCAATCTTAAATACAGAGAATGCAATGAAGTTTACAATGAAAAGATGGAATTGAAGACACCAAGAAACATAATTGAGGTTTAACGAAGGAACAACCTTTGCACAATGCTCAAAGGAACAAGAACTTGTTGTATAATCCAATAACTAGTGTCCAAAGCATCATGAAGCAATGGTGAAAGGAAGGATATTGGCTTTGCAATCTAGGAAGATGAGATTAGGTGGTAATGAGGGCAACTGGAATCCAACAAAATGTAATAGGGTGCAGAAAGGAAGAAAAACTGGAGAAAAAACTCCAATTTTGATAAGCAAACCTGATTTAAAGCCCAAAGCTTCCATATCTCCCAATGTTAAACATAGAGAATGCAATGAAACACCCAATGAAAAGAAGGCACTGAAGACCCCAAGAAACATAATAGAGGTTTAACGAAAGAACAACCTTTGCACAATGCTCAAAGGAACAAGAACTTATTGTATAATCCAATAACCAGTGTTCAAAGCATCATGAAGGAATGGTGAAAGGAAGGATTATTGGCTTTGCAATCTAGGAAGATGAGATTTGGGAGTAATGAGGGGACTTGGAATCCAACAAAACTTAATAAGAGGCAGCAAGGAAGAAAACTAGAGAAAAAACTCCAATTTTGACAAGCAAACCTGATTTAAAGCCCGAAGCTCCCATATCTTGCAATGTTAGACACAGAGAATGCAATGAAACACACAATTAAAAGAAGGAATTGAAGACTCCAAGAAACGTAATTGAGATTTAACGAAAGAACAACCTTTGCACAATGCTCAAAGGAACAAGATCTTATTGTATATTCCAACAACCAGAGTTCAAAGCATCATGAACCAATTGTGGAAGGAAGGATATTGGCTTTGCAATCTAGGAAGATGAGATTTGGGAGTAATGAGGGAAGTTAGGATCCAACAAAACATAATAGGAGGCAGCAAGGAAGAAAAACTAGATAAAAAACACCAATTTCTATAAGCCAATAAGATTGAAAGCCTAAATGTCCCATATCACCGAATGTTAAACACAGAGAATGCAATGAAACACACAATTAAAAGAAGGAATTGAAGACTCCAAGAAACGTAATTAGGATTTAACGAAAGAACAACCTTTATACAATGCTCAAAGGAACAAGATCCTATTGTATAATCGAATAACCACTGTTCAAAGCATCATGAACCAATGGTGAAAGGAAGGATATTGGCTTTGCCATCTAGGAAGATGAGATTAGGTAGCAATAAGGGGAGTTGGAATCCAACAAAAGCTAATAGGGGGCAACAAGAAACGAAAACTAGAGAAAAAACTCCAATTTTCATAAGCAAACCTGATTTAATGCCCAAAGTTTCCATATCACCCAATGTTAAACATAGAGATTGCAATGAAACACACAATGAAAATAAGGCATTGAAGACCCCAAGAAACATAATTGAGGTTTCACGAAAGAACAACCTTTACACAAAGCTCAAAGGAATGAGAACTTACTATATAATCCAATAACTAGTGTTCGAAGCATCACGAACCAATGGTGAAAGGAAGGATATTGGCTTTGCAAGCTAGGAAGATGAGATTTGGTAGTAATCAGGCAAGTTGGAATGCAACAAAACGTAATAGATGGCAACAAGGAAAAAAACTAGAGAAAAAACTCCAAATTTGATAAGCAAACCTAGTTTAAAGCCCAAAGCTGCCATATCACCCAATGTTAAACATAGAGAATGCAATGAAACACACAATGAAAATAAGGCATTGAAGACCTCAAGAAACAAAATTGAGGTTTAACTAAATAACAACCTTTGCACAATGCTCAAAGGAACAAGAACTTATTGTATAATCCAATAACCAGTGTTCAAAGGAAGGATATTGGCTTTGCAATCTAGGAAGATGAGATTTGGTAGTAATGACGGGACTTGGAATCCAACAAAACGTAATAGGGGGCAGCAAGGAAGATAAACTAGAGAAAAAACTCCAATTTTGATAAGCAAACCTGGTTTAAAGGCCGAAGCTCCTATATCTTGGAATCTTAAACATAGAGAATGCAATGAAACACACAATGAAAAGAAGGAATTGAAGACTCCAAGTAATGTAATTGAGATTTAATGAAAGAACAGCCTTGGCACAATGTTCAAAGGAACAAAAACTAAAGGTATAAGAAAATAACCAATGTCCAAGCATCATGAACCAATGGTGAAAGGAAGGATATTGGCTTACCAATCTAGGAAGATGAGATTTGGTAGTAATGAGGGGAGTTGCAAAACCAAAAAAACGTAATAGGAGGCAGCAAGGAAGAAAAACTAGGGAAAAAACTCGATTTTTGATAAGCAACCCAGCTTTAAAGCCCAAAGCTCCCATATCACCCAGTCTTAAACACAAAGAATGCAATGAAACACACAATCAAAAGAAGGAATTGAAGACTCTTAGAAACATAATTATGGTTTAACGAAAGAACAACCTTTGCACAATACTCAAAAGAACAACAACTTAAGGTATAATCCAATAACCACTGTTCAAAGCATTATGAACCAATGGTGAAAGGAAGGATATTGGCTTTGCAATCTAGGAAGATGAGATTTGGTAGTAATCAGGCGAGTTGGAGTGCAACAAAACGTAATAGGAGGCAGCAAGGAAGAAAAACTAGAGAAAAAACTCCAATTTTGATAACCAAATCTGATTTAAAGCCCAGACCTCCCATATCACCCAATGTTAAACATGGGGAATGCACTGAAGCTTACAATTAAAAGATGCAATTGAAGACCCCAAGAAACTTAATTGAGGTTTAATGAAAGAACAACCCTTGCACAATGCTCAAAGGAACAACAACTTAAGGTATTATCCAATAACCATTGTTCAAAGCATCATGAACCAATGGTGAAAGGAAGGATATTGGCTTTGCAATCTAGGAAGATGAGATTTGTTAGTAATCTGGCGAGTTGGAGTGCAACAAAACATAATAAGAGGCAGCAAGGAATAAAAACTGGAGAAAAAACTCCAATTTTGATAACCAAACCTAATGTAAAGCCCAGAGCTCCCATATAACCCAATGTTGTACATGGAGAATGCAATGAAGCTTACAATGAAAAGATGCAATTGAAGACCCCAAGAAACATAATTGAGGTTTAACGACAGAGCAACCTTTGCACAATGCTCAAGAGAACATGAACTTATGGTATAATCCAATAACAGGTATTCAAGCATCATGAACCAATGGTAAAAGGAAGGATATTTGCTTTGCAATCTAGGAAGATGAGATTTGGTAGTAATGAGGGGAGTTGGAAACCAACAAATGTAATAGGAGGCAGCAAGGAAGAAAAACTGGAGAAAAAACTCCAATTTTGATAAGCAACCCAGATTTAAAGCCCAAAGCTCCCATATCATCCAATGTTAAACACAGATAATGCAAAGAAACACACAATCAAAAGAAGGAATTGAAGACTCCAAGAAACATAATTGAGGTTTAATGAATGAACAACCTTTGCACAAGGCTCAAAGGAACAACAACTTATTGTATAATCCAATAACAAGTGTTCAGAGCATCATGAACCAATGGTGAAAGGAAGGATACTAGCTTTGCAATCTATGAAGATGAGATTATGTAGTAATGAGGGGAGTAGGACTCCAACAAAACGTAATAGGGGCCAGCAAAGAAGAAAAACTAGAGAAAAAACTCATATTTTGATAAGCAAACCTCATTTAAAGCCCAAAACTTCCATATCACCCAATGTTAAACATTGAGAATGCAATGAAACTTAGAATGAAAAGATGGAATTGAATACCCTAAGAAACAAAATATAGGTTGAACGAAAGAACAACCTTTGCACAATGCTCAATGGAACAAGAACATATGGTATGATCCAATAACCAATGTTCAGAGCATCCTTAACCAATAGTGAAAGGAAGGATATTGGCTTTGCAATCTAGGAAGATGAGATTTGGGGGTAATCAGTCAAGTTGGAGTGCAACAAAACGTAATAGGAGGCTACAAGTAAGAAGAACTAGAGAAAAAACTCTAATTTTGATAAGCAAACCTAATTTAAAGCCCAAAGATCCCATATCACACAATGTTAAACATAGAGAATAAAATGAAACACACAATCAAAAGAAGGAATTCAAGACTCCTAGAAACATAATTAAGGTTTAACGAAAGAACAACCTTTGCACAATACTCAAAGGAACAACAACTTAAGCTATAATCCAATAACCACTGTTCAAAGCATCATGAACCAATGGTGAAAGGAAGGATATTGGCTTTGCAATCTAGGAAGATGAGATTTAGTACTAATCAGGCGAGTTGGAGTGCAACAAAATGTAATAGGAGGCATCAAGGAAGAAAAACTAGAGAAAAAACTCCAATTTTGATAACCAAAGCTGATTTAAAGCCCAAAGCTCCCATATCACCCAATGTTAAACATGGAGAATGCAATGAAGCTTACAATTAAAAGATGCAATTGAAGACCCCAAGAAACATAATTGAGGTTTAACGAAAGAACAACCTTTGCACAATGCTCAAAGGAACAACAACTTAAGGTATTATCCAATAACCACTGTTCAAAGCATCATGAACCAATGGTGAAAGGAAGGATATTGGCTGTGCAATCTAGGAAGATGATATTTGGTAGTAATCAGGTGAGTTGGAGTGCAACAAAATGTAATAGGAGGCAGCATGGAAGAAAAACTAGAGAAAAAACTCCAATTTTGTTAACCAAACCTAATTTAAAGCCCAAAGCTCCCATATCACCCAATGTTAAACATGGAGAATGCAATGAAGCTTACAATGAATAGATGCAATTGAAGACTCCAAGAAACACAATTGAGGTTTAACGAAAGAACAACCTTTGCACAATGCTCAAAGGAAGAAGTACTTATGGTATAATCCAATAACCGGTGTTCAAAGCATCATGAACCAATGGTGAAAGGAAGGATATTGGCTTTGCAATGTAGGAAAATGAGATTTGGAAGTAATCAGGCAAGTTGGAGTGCAACAAAACGTAATAGGAGGCAGCAAGGAATAAAAACTAGAGAAAAAACTCCAATTTTGATAACCAAACCTGATTTAAAGCCCAGACCTCCCATATCACCCAATGTTAAACGTGGTGAATGCAATGAAGCTTACAATGAAAAGATGCAATTGAAGACCCCAGGAAACATAATTGAGGTTTAACGAAAGAACAACCTTTGCACAATGCTCAAAGGAACATGAACTTATGGTATAATCCAATAACTAGTATTCAAAGCATCGTGAACCAATGGTGAAAGGAAGGATATTGGCTTTGCAATCTAGCAAGATGAGATTTGGTAGGAATCAAGCGAGTTGGAGTGCAACAAAATGTAATAGGAGGCTGCAAAGAAGAAAAACTTGAGAAAAACTCCAATTTTGATAACCAAACCTGATTTAAAGCCCACAGCTACCATATCACCGAATGTTAAACACAAAGAATGCAATGAAACACACATTGAAAAGAATGAATTGAAGACTCCAAGAAACATAATTGATGTTTAATGAAAGAACATCCTTTGCACAATGCTCAAAGGAATAAGAACTTAAGGTATAATCCATTAACCGATTGTTTGTGCACAAAAGGAACTATATTTATGGAAACAAGCACATTTATTCTCCCTTGGAACTAGGAATGCATTGAATTTCATTCAACAAGGTGTCTTGGATGATGACTAGCAATACTTACAAGTATTTTCGTTATAATTATTGAATAATGAGACCGTCTCCCCATTGATTCCTAGGAATGCTCCACCTCACGTTGCAACAATTCATTCACATTTAATGAATTTGAAAATAGCATGTTTATGCACAAAAGGAACAATATTCAAGGAAACAATCATACCTATTCTCCCTTGGAACTAGGAATGCATTGTATTTCATTCAACAAGGTGGCTTGGATAATGACTAGTAATACTTACAAGTATTTTTGTTATAATTATTGAATAATGAGACTGCCTCCCTATTGATTCCTAGGAATGCTCCACCTTATGTTGCAACAACTTATTCACATTTAATGATCATGAAAATAGCTTGTTTGTGCACAAAAGGAACTATATTCATGGAAACAAGCACATCTATACTCCCTTGCAACTAGAAACGCATTGAATTTCTTTCAACAAGGTGTCTTGGATGATGACCAGCATATCTTACAAGTATTTTCATTACAATTGCTGAATAATGAGACTTTCTCCCAATTTATTCCTAACAATGCTCCACCTTCTATTGCAACAACTCATTCACATTTAATTAGCTTGAAAATAGCTTGTTTGAGCACAAAAGGTATTATATTTATGGAAACAAGCACATCTCTTCTCCCTTGAAACTAGGATTGCATTGAATTTCATTCAACAAGGTGTCTTGGATGATGACTAGCATTTCTGACAAGTATTTTTGTTATAATTACCGAATAATAAGCCCATCTCCCCATTTATCCCTAACAGTGATCTTGAAAATTGCTTGTGTGCTCACAAAAGGGACTATATTCATGGAAACAAGTACATCTATACTCACCTACAACTAGGAATGCATTGAATTTCATTCAATAATGTGTCTTGGATGATGACTAGCATTTCTTACAAGTATTTTTGATACAGTTACTGAATAATGAGTCCATCTCCCAATTTATCCATAACAATGCTCCACTTTTTGTTGCAACAACTCATTCACAGTTAATGATCTTGAAGTAGCTTGTTTGCGCACAAAAGGAACTATATTCATGGAAACAAGCACATCTATATTGCCTTGCAACTAGGAATGCATTGGATTTCATTCAACAAGGTGTCTTCGAGGGTGACTAGCATTTCTAACAAGTATTTCCATTATAATTAAGGAATAATGAGACTATCTCCCCATTTATTCCAAACAATTTTCCACCTTATGTTGCAATAACTCATTCACAATTAATGATCCTGAAAATAGCTTGTTTACACACAAAAGAAACTATATTCATGGAAAGAAGCACATCTATAATCCCATACAACTAGGAATGCATTGAATTTCTTTCAACAAGGTGTCTTGGATGATGACTAGCATTACTGACAAGTATTTTCATTATAATTAATGAATAATGAGACTGTCTAACCATTTATTTTTAACAATGCTTCACCTTTTGTTGCAACAACTCATTCACATTTAATGATCTTGAAAATAGCTTGTTTATGCACAAAAGGAACTATATTCATGGAAACTAGCACATTTATACTCGCTTGCAACTAGGATTGCATTGAATTTCATGCAATGAGGTGTCTTGGTTGATAACTACTATTTTCTACAAGTATTCTCGTTACAATTACTGAATTACGAGAGTGTCTCCTAATTTATTCCTAACAATGCTCCACCTTATGTCACAACTCATTCACACTTAATGATCTTGAAAATAGCTTGCTTGTGCACAAAAGGAACTATATTTTTGGAAACTAGCACATCTATACTCCTTTGCACTTTCTCCCAATTTATTCCTAACAATGCTCCACCTTATGTTGAAACAACTCATTCACACTTGATGATCTTGAAATAGCTTGTTTGCGCACATAAGAAACTATATTCATGAAAACAAGCCCATCTACACTCCCTTGCAACTACGAATGCATTGAATTTCATTCAACCAGGTGTCTTGGATCATGACTAGCATTTCTTACAAGTATTTTCCTTACAATTACTGAATAATGAGTCCATTTGCCAATTTATTCATAACAATGCTCCACCTTTTGTTGCAACAACTCATTCATAGTTAATGATCTTGAAAATAGCTTGTTTGCACACAAAAGGGACTATATTCATGGAAACAAACCCATCTATATGCCCTTGCATCTAGCAATGCATTCAAATTTCATTCAACAAGTTGTTTTGGATGATAACTAGCATTTCTTACAAGTATTTTCGTTACAATTACTGAATTATGAGACCGTCTCCCAATTTATTCCTAACAATGCTCCACCCTTTGTCATAACAACTCATTCACACTTAATGATCTTGAAATAGCTTGTGTGTGCACAAAAGGACCTATATTCATTTAAACAAGCACATCTATACTCCATTGCAACTAGGAATGCATTGAATTTCATTCAACAACGTGCCTTGGATGATGACTAGCATTTCTTACAAGCATTTTCGACACAATTACTGAATAATGAGTCCATCTCCCAATTTATTCATAACAATGCTCCACTTTTTGTTGCAACAACTCATTCATAGTTAATGACCTTGAAAATAGCTTGTTTGCACACAAAAGGAACTATATTCATGGAAACAACCACATCTATACTCCCTTGCAACTAGGAATGCTTTGAATTTCCTTTAACAAGGTGTCTTGGACGATGACTAGCATTTCTTACAAGTATTTTCGTTACAATTATTGAATAATGAGAGCGTCTCCCAATTTATTCCTAACAATGCTCCACCTTAGGTTGCAACAACTCCTTCACACTTAATGATTTTGATATAGCTTGTTTACGCACAAAAGGAGCTATATTCATGGAAACAAGAGCATTTATACTCCCTTGCAGCTAGGAATGCATTGAATTTCATTCAACATGTGGATGATGACTATAATTTTTTACAAGTATTTTCAATACAATTACTGAATAATGAGAGCGTCTCCCAATTTATTTCTAACAATGCTCCAACTTAGGTTGCAACAACTCATTCACACTTAATGATCTTGAAATAGCTTGTTTGTGCACAAAAGGAGCTATATTCATGGAAACAAGCACATCTATACTCCCTTGGAACTAGGAATGCATTGAATTTTATTCAACAAGGTGTCTTGGATGATGACTAGCAATACTTACAAGTATTTTCGTTATAATTACTAAATAATGAGACAACCCCCCCATTGATTCCTAGGAATGTTCCACCTTATGTTGCAACAACTCATTCACACTTAATGATCTTGAAAGTAGCTTCTTTGCAAACAAAAGGAACTATATTCTTGGAAACAAGCACATCTATACTCCCTTTACAAGTAGGAATGCATTGAATTTCATTTAACAAGGTGTCTTGGATGATGACTTGCATTTCTTATAGGTATTTTCATTACAATTACTGAATAATAAGAGCGTCTCCCAATTTATTCCTAACAATGCTCCACCTTATGGTGCTACAACTCATTCACACTTAATGATCTTGAAGTAGCTTGTTTGTGCACAAAAAGGATCTATATTCATGGAAACAAGCACATCTATACTCCTTTGCAACTGGGAATGCATTGAATTTCATTCAACAATGTGTCTTGGATGATCAATAGCATTTCTTACAAGTATTTTCATTACAATTACTGAATAATGAGAGTGTCTCCCAATTTATTCCTAAAAATGCTCCACCTTTTGTTGCTACAACTCATTCACACTTAATGATCTTGAAGTAGCTTGTTTGTGCACAAAAGCAACTATATTTTTGGAAGCAAGCACATCTATGCTTGATTGCAACTAAGAATGCATTTAATTTCATTCAACAACATGTCTTGGATGATGACTAGCATTTCTTACATTTATTTTTGTTACAATTACTGTATAATGAGACCGTCTCCCAATTTATTCCTAACAATGCCCCACCTTATGTTCCAACAGCTCATTCAAACTTAATGATCTTGAAGTAACTTGTTTGCACACAAAAGCAAGTATATTCAAGGAAACAAGCACATCAATACCCCTTTACAACTAGGAATGCATTGAATTTCATTCAACAACATGTCTTGGATAATGACTAGCATTTCTTACATGTATTTTCGTTACAATTACTAAATAACGAGAGTGTCTCCCAATTTATTCCTAACAATGCTTCACCTTATGTTGCAACAAATCATTCACACTTAATGATCTTGAAGTATCTTGTTTGCGCACAAAAGGAACTACATTTAAGGAAACAAACACGTCTATACCCCCTTGCAAGAAGGAATGCATTGAATTTCATTCAACATCGTGTCTTGGATTTGGATGATGACTAGCATTTCTTACAAGTATTTTCCTTACAATTAAAGAATAATGAGACTTTCTCCCAATTTATTCCTAACAATGCTCCACCTTATGTTGCAACAACTCATTCACACTTAATGATCTTGAAATAGCTTGTTTGCACACAAAAGAAACTATATTCATAGAAACAAGTACATTTACACTCCCTTGCAACTACGAATGCATTGAATTTCAATCAACAAGTTGTCTTGCACGATGACTAGCATTTCTTACAAGTATTTTCATTTCCAGTACTGAATAATGACAGTGCCTCCCAATTTATTCCTGACAATGCTCCACCTTATATTGCAATAACTCGTTCACACTTAATATCTTGAAATAGCTTGTTTGCGCACAAAAGGAACTATATTCTTGGAAACAATGACATCTATACTCCATTGCAACTAGGAATGCATTGAATTTCATTCAACCAGGTGTCTTGGATGATGACTATTATTTCTTACAAGTATTTTCGCTACCATTACTGAGTTATGAGAGCGTCTGTGAATTTATTCTTAACAATGATCCACCTTATGTTGTAAGAATACATTCACACTTAATGATCTTGAAAATAGCTTGTCTATGCACAAAAGGAACTATATTCATGGAAACAAGCACATCTATACTCCCTTGTAACTAGGAATGCATTGAATTTCATTCAACAAGGTGTCTTGGATGATGACAAGCATTTCTTACAAGTATTTTTGCTACAATTACTGAATAATGAGAGCGTCTCCCAATTTATTCCTAACAAAGCCCCACCTTATGTTGCAACAACTAATTCACACTTAACCATCTTGAAAATAGCTTGTTTGTGCACAAAAGGAACTATATTCATGGATAATAAAACATCTATACTGCCTTTTAACTAGGAATGCATTCAATTTCGATAGGCATTTCATCCAATTTATTCAAAACAATGCTCCATCTTTTGTTGCTACAACTCATTCACACAAAATGATCTTGAAAATAACTTGTTTGCACACAAAGGAACTATATTAATGGAAACAAGCACATCTATGTTTCCTTGCAACTAGGAATGCATTGAATTTCATTCAACAAGGTGTGTTGGATGATGACTAGTATTTCTTACAAGTATTTTCATTGCAATTACTAAATAATGAGAGCGTCTCCCAATTTATTCCCAACAACGCTCCACCTTATGTTGCAACAACTCATTCACACTTAACGATCTTGAAAATAGCTTGTTTGTGCAGAAAAGGAACTATATTCAAGGAAACAAGGTGTCTTGGATGATGACTAGCATTTCTTACAAGTATTTTCAATACAACTACTAAATAATGAGTCCATCTCCCAATTTATTCATAACAATTCTCCATCTTATGATACAACAACTCATTCACCCTTAATGATCTTGAAATAGCTTGTTTGCGCACAAAAGGAACTATACTTATGGAAACATGCACGTCTATACTTCCTTGTAACTAGGTGCAACTAGGAGTGCGTTGAATTTCATTCAACCAGGTGTCTTGGATGATGACTAGTATTTCTTACAAGTATTTTCGATTCCATTACTGAATTATGAGTGTGTCCACGAATTTATTCCTAAGAATGATCCACCTTATGTTGCAAGAACACATTCACACTTAATGATCTTGAAAATAGCTTGTTTGTGCACAAAAGGAACCATATTCATGGAAACAAGCACATTTGTACTCCTTTGCAACTAGGACTTCATTGAATTTCATTCAACAAAGTGTCTTGGATGATGACTAGCATTTCTTACAAGTATTTTAGAGACAATGACTGAATAATGAGTCCATCTCCCAATTTATTCATAACAATGCTGTACCTTTTGTTGCAACAACTCATTCACACTTAATGATCTTAAAAGTAGCTTGTTTGCAAACAAAAGGAACTATATTCTTGGAAACAAGTACATATATTCTGCCTTGCAACTAGGAAAGCATTGAATTTCATTCAACAAGGTGTCTTGGGTAATGACTAGCATTTCTTACAAATATTTTCGTTACCATTACTGAATTATGAGAGCATCTGCAAATTTATTCCTACCAATGATCCACCTTATGTCGCAATAACACATTCACACTTAATGATCGTGAAAATAGCTTTTTTGTGCACAAAAGGAACTATATTCATGGAAACAAGCATATCTATACTCCCTTGCCATTAGGAATGCATTGAATTTCATTCAACAAGGTGTCTTGGATGACGACAATCATTTCTTACAAGTATTTTCGATACAATTACTGAATAATATGTCCATCTCCTAATTTGTACATAACAATGCTCCACCTTATGTTGCAACAACTCATTCACACTTGATAATCTTGAAAATAGCTTGTTTGTACCCAAAAGGAGCTATATTCATGGAAACAAGTACATCTATACTGCCTAGCAACTAGGAATTTATTGAATTTCATCCAACAAGGTGTCTTGGGTAATGACTAGCATTTCTTACAAGTATTTTCGTTACAATGACTGAATAATGAGTCCATCTCCCAATTTATTCATAACAATGCTGCACCTTTTGTTACAACAACTCATTCACACTTAATGATCTTAAAAGTAGCTTGTTTGCGCACAAAAGGAACTATATTCTTGGAAACAAGTACATCTATTCTGCCTTGCAACTAGGAAAGCATTGAATTTCATTCAAGAAGGTGTCTTGGATGATTAGTAGCATTTGTTACAAGTATTTTTGATACAATTACTAAATAATGAGTCCATCTCCCAATTTATTCATAACAATGCTCCATCTTTTACTGCAACAACTCATTTACAGTCAATGATCCTGAAAATAGCTTGTTTGCACACAAAAGAAACTATATTCTTGGAAACAAGTACATCTATTCTGCCTTGCAACTAGGAAAGCATTGAATTTCATTCAACAAGGTGTCTTGGATGATTACTAGCATTTCTTACAAGTATTCTTGATACAATTACTGAATAATGAGTCCATCTCCCAATTTATTCATAACAATGCTCCATCTTTTATTGCAACAACTCATTCACAGTCAATGATCCTGTAAATAGCTTGTCTGCACACAAAAGGAACTATATTCCTGGAAACAAGCACATCTATACTCCCTTGCAACTAGGAATGCTTTGAATTTCATTCATCAAGGTATCTTGGATGATGACAAGCATTTCTTACAAGTATTTTCATTACAATAACTGAATCGTAAGAGTGTCTCCCAGTTTATTCCAAACAATGCTCCACCTTATGTTGCAACAACTCATTCACACTTAACGATCTTAAAAATAGCTTGTTTGCACCCAAGAAGATTTATATCCATGGAAACAAGGACATCTATACTCCCTAGCAACTAGGAATGCGTTGAATTTCATTCAACAAGGTGTCTTGGGTGATGACTATCATTTCATACAAGTATTTTCGTTACCATTACAGAATAATGACAGCGTCTCCCAATTTATTCCTGACAATGCTCAACCTTATGTTGCAACACCTCATTCACACTTAATGATGTTTAAATAGCTTGTTTGCTCACAAAAGGAACTATATTCATGGAAACAAGCACATCTATACTCCCTTGCAACTAGGAATACATTGAATTTCATCCAACGAGATGTCTTGGATGATGACTAGCATTTCTTACAAATATTTTCGTTACCATTACTGAATTATGAGAGCGTCTGTGAATTTATTCCTAACAATGATCCACCTTATGCCGCAGGAATACATTCACACTTAATGATCTCGAAAATAGCTTCTTTGTGCATAAAAGGAACTATATTCATGGAAAAAAGCACATCTATACTCCCTTGCAAGTAGAAATGTATTGAATTTCATTCAACGAGATGTCTTGGATGATGACAAGCATTTCTTACAAGTATTTTTGTTACAATTACTGAATCATGAGAGTGTCTCGCAATTTATTCCTAACAATGCTCCACCTTATGTTGCAAGAACTCATTCACACTTAATGACCTTGAAAATAGTTGTTTGCCCACAAAAGGAACTATATTCGTGGAAATAAGCACATCTATACTCTCTTGCAACTAGGAGTGCATTTAATTTCATTCAACGAGGTCTCTTGGATGATGACTAGCATTTCTTACAAGTATTTTCGTTTCCATTTCTGAATTATGAGAGCGTCTACGTATTTATTCCTAACAATGATCCACCTTATGTTGCAAGAACACATTCACACTTAATGATCTTGAAAATAGTTTGTCTGTGCACAAAAGGAACTATATTCATGGAAACAAGCACATCTATACTCCCTTGCAACTAGGAATGCATTGAATTTCATTCAACAAGGTGTCTTGCATGATGACTAGCATTTCTTACAAGTATTTTTGTTACCATTACTGAATAATGACAGCATCTCCCAATTTATTCCTGACAATGCTCCAACTTATGTTGCAACAACTCATTCAAACTTAATGATTTTGAAATAGCTTGTCTGCGCACAAATGGAACTATATTCATGGAAACAAGCATATCTATACTCCCTCACAACTTTGAATGCATTGAATTTCATTCAACAAGGTTTCTTGGATGATGACTAGCATTTCTTACAAGTATTTTTTTACCATTACTGAATTATGAGAGCGTCTGCAAATTTATTCCTAACAATGATCCACCTTATGTCGCAAGAATGCATTGACACTTAATGATCTTGAAAATAGCATCTTTTTGCACAAAAGGAACTATATTCATGGAAACAAGTACATCAATACTCCCTTGCAACTAGGAATGCATTGAATTTCATTCAACTAGGTGTCTTGGATGATGACTAGCATTTCTTAGAAGTATTTTTGTTACCATCACTGAATAATGACAGCATCTCGCAACTTGTTATTGACAATGCTCCACCTTATGTTGCAACAACTCATTCACACTTAATGATATTGAAATAGCTTGTTTGCACACAAAAGGAACTATATTCATGGAAACAAGCACATCTATACTCCCTTGCAACTAGGAATGCATTGAATTTCATTCAACAAGGTGTCATGGATGATGACTAGCATTTCTTACAAGTATTTTCTTTACCATTATTGAATTATGAGAGCGTCTGTGAATTTATTCCTAACAATGATCCACCTTATGTCATAAGAACACATTCGTGAGTAATGATGTTGAAAATATCTTGTTTGCGCACAAAGGAACTATATTCACGGAAACAAGCACATCTATACTCCCTTGCAACTACGAATGCATTGAATTTCATTCATCAAGGTGTCTTGGATGATGACTAGCTTTTCTTACAAGTCTTTTTGATACAATTACTGAATAATGAGTCCATCTCTAAAATTTATTCATAACAATGCTCCGACTTATGCTGCAACAACTCATTCACACTTAATGATATTGAAATAGCTTGTTTGCGCACAAAAGGAATTATATTCACAGAAAGAAGCACATCTATACTCCCTTGCAACTAGGAATGCATTCAATTTCATTCAACTAGGTGTCTTGGATGATGACTATAGTTCTTACAAGTATTTTTGTTACCATTACTGAATAATAACAGCATCTCTCAATTTATTCCTGACAATGCTCCAACTTATTTTGCAATAACTCATTCAAACTTAATGATTTTGAAATAGCTTGTTTGCGCACAAAAGGAACTACATTCATGGAAATAAGCATACCTATACTCCCTCGCCTCATGGAATGCATTGAATTTCATTCAACAAAGTGTCTTAGATGATCACTAGCATTTCTTACAAGTATTTTCGTTACCATTTTTGAGTAATGATAGCATCTCCCAATTTACTCCTGACAATGCTCCAACTTATGTTGCAATAACTCATTCACACTTAAAGATCTCGAAATAGCTTGTTTGCGCAGAAAAGGAACTATATTCATGGAAACAAGCACATCGATACTCCCTTGCAACTAGGAATGCTTTGAATTTTATTCAACTAGGTGTCTTGGATGATGACTAGCATTTTTTACAAGTATTTTTGTTACCATCACTGAATAACGATAGCATCTCCCAACTTATTCCTGACAATGCTCCACCTTATGTTGCAACAACTTATTCACTTTTAATGATATTGAAATAGCTTGTTTGTGCACAAAAGGAACTATATTCATGGAAACAAGCACATGTATACTCCCTTGCAACTAGGAAAGCATTGAATTTCATTCAACAAGGTGTCGTGGATGATGACTAGCATTTCTTACAAGTATTTTCTTTACCATTACTGAATTATGAGAGCGTCTGTGAATTTATTCCTAACAATGATCCACCTTATGTCGTAAGAACACATTCACACTTAATGACCTTGAAAATATCTTGTTTGCGCACAAAGGGAACTATATTCAGGGGAAAAAGTACATCTATACTCCCTTGCAACTAGGAATGCATTGAATTTCATTCAACAAGGTGTCTTGGATGATGACTAGTATTTCTTACAAGTCTTTTCGATACAATTACTAAATAATGAGTCCATCTCTAAAATTTATTCATAACAATGCTCCACCTTGATGAGAACCGTAGAAATGAAGGGTGGAAGGGTTCAAAGGATGCAAAAAGTCCATTGCACATTCTAGAAGGCCTAATAACACGAGCTAGGGCTTCAATGGATGCAAGAGGTCCATTGCACATCCCAGAAGGCCCAATAACATGAGCTAGGGCCAGAAAGATTAAAGAAGCACTAAATGGGCTGATTCAGGACGCTCAGGCCAACCCAACTTCAAATGGTGCGAATTTAAACTTGGAAGAGAGTCCAGGCCTTATTAATATCATTAGAGTAATTAAAGTGTTAGGACTAATAATAGTAGTTACTCTAAATTAGGAGTTTATTTTCCATATAAGAATTTGTACCTAGATAGGAATTCTGCCTAATTAAGGAATTGTCCTAACTAGGAATTTATGCCTCTTTAGGATTGCTATCTTAGCCTATAAATAGGCACCCCTTGTAAGCTTTGGAAATCAGACAATCAAGATAAAAGACAACTTTCAGTGAAATAGAAAGTAAGGGTTTCTCCTTCGGTTCTTTTAAGAACTAAAGAACTTATCAAGAGGTACTTCTTCTTGTGGCGTTCAAATCGACTTATCACTCCCAATTCCTTCCTTTTCTAGAGTGTGGCATCCATATCCTTCTTGAATACCCTAGGTTCATGTTCCTTCGAATATTGGGTCTCGGGTTTGTGTTATTAAACTCTGATTTAGCTTTCTTGGTTGTTCTTTGATTCATTGTGTGCGTTGGGTCCTTAAGCCACGTCTTTTTGGGGTTTTCCGCATCAGTTGGTATAATGATGAGAACCATAGACATGAAGGGTGGAAGGCTTCAAAGGATGCAAAAAGTCCATTGCACATTCTAGAAGGCCCAATAACACGAGCTAGGGCTTCAATGGATGTAAGAGGTCCATTGCACAATCCAGAAGGCCCAATAACATGAGCTAGGGCCAGAAAGATTAAAGAAGCACTAAATGGGCTGATTCAGGACGCTCAGGCCAACCCAACTTCAAATGGTGCGAAACTTGGAAGAGAGTCCAGGCCTTATTAATATCATTAGAGTAATTAAAGTGTTAGGACTAATAATAGTAGTCACTCTAAATTAGGAGTTTATTTTCCATATAAGAATTTGTACCTAGATAGGAATTCTGCCTAATTAAGGAATTGTCCTAACTAGGAATTTATGCCTCTTTAGGATTGCTATCTTAGCCTATAAATAGGCACCCCTTGTAAGCTTTGGAAATCAGACAATCAAGATAAAAGACAACTTTCAGTGAAATAGAAAGTAAGGGTTTCTCCTTCGGTTCTTTTAAGAACTAAAGAACTTATCAAGAGGTACTTCTTCTTGTGGCGTTCAAATCAACTTATCACTCCCAATTCCTTCCTTTTCTGGAGTGTGGCATCCATATCCTTCTTGAATACCCTAGGTTCGTGTTCCTTCAAATATTGGGTCTAGGGTTTGTGTTATTAAACTCTGATTTAGCTTTCCTGGTTGTTCTTTGATTCATTGTGTGTGTTGGGTCCCTAAGCCACGTCTTTTTGGGCTTTTTCGCATCAGTTGGTATCAGAGCTTGGCTCTAAATCAAGTTGAATCCACTCACTCTTCAATTTTCTACCTTGTGATTTATTTATTTCGATTCAATTTGTCTATTATGTGCATTACAATTCAAATGCACAAATCTGTTTGCTTGCAATACTTCTCAACGTGCTAATTTCAATTCCAGTTGCTGTATCTAAGTGTTTTACTGTTGTTTTGTGTTGAGTAAAAGAAAAAAACAAAAAAAAAGAAGGATCAACGAAAAAAAAAAGAAAAAAAGAAAAAGAAAAAGCAGAAAAGAAAGGAAACATCAAATTCAAGTTATTGATAAAGTTAATAGTTTGGTCATATTGGCCACAATAATAACAAAGTTTTCTTGCTCAACTCCAATTCTGCCATCCATTTTCCTTTCTTGTTATCCAAGTTTGTCCTCTAAATTTAACTTCCCTTATCCTAATTCTTTTTGTGAGTTTA
This sequence comes from Bruguiera gymnorhiza, assembly GCA_020883675.1. NCBI lineage: Eukaryota > Viridiplantae > Streptophyta > Magnoliopsida > Malpighiales > Rhizophoraceae > Bruguiera > Bruguiera gymnorhiza. The sequence continues at coordinate 444,454 of JAIRCJ010000040.1, forward strand.
GTTCATTAAAATCGTTTTGCCTTGATATCCTTTTTCGTTTTTTTAATTCCTTGTTCTCCAATTTGTTCAATTATACACCATTTATCTTATTTTGTTTAAAATCAATACTCTTGATTTACCTTGTTTAGTTCTTTATAGAGCTGAAAGGAGAAATCTGAGTGGTAAAAGGCAAGAGTGAAAGTTCATATAAAGAAAAAGCCATAAAGAGTGTAAACACGAGAGAGTGTGACACCTTCCTTTGAGTGAAACACGTGAGGGAGTGCTCTGTGAGGTATCTTATTATTTTGTAGAAGTAATTATGACATCCAAAGACAAAGGTGCAGCTCAAGAGGGAGTTGGTGATATGTCCTTCATGATCAAAGCTATGCAACAACAATTTGAGCGTATGAATACCAGATTTGATGATATGAGGGAGAGGATGGAGGAGCAATCTAATACTATAGCATAGTTGCAAAGAAGGCATGGGGAGTATAAGGCTCCTAAAGCAAGAAGGCAGTTGAGACGTGCCTATGACCATGAAGATGACGTAGAAAATGATGAAATTGATGACCAAACTACTATGGTCCGAACTGCTAACAATAGAAGAGATCAAAGAGAATTTGGGAGGCAAGGCACCTATGACCATAATTTGGGCAGTATTAAAATGACAATTCCTCCATTCCAAGGTAAGAATGATCCTGATGCATACCTATAATGGGAGAAGAAGGTTGAATTGGTTTTTGACTGCCAAAACTATTCCGAGGAGAAAAAGGTAAAGCTTGCTGCAATTGAATTCACTGATTATGCTATTATTTGGTGGGATCAACTTGTTTTGACTAGGAGAAGAAATCGTGAACAGCCTATTAATACATAGGAGGAGATGAAGGCTATCATGAGGAGGAGGTTTGTCCTTAATCACTATTATAGGGAGCTGTACCAAAGGCTACAAGGGCTCACTCAGGGCACCAAAAGTATGGAAGACTACCACAAGGAGATGGAGATCACCATGATTAGGGCGAATGTAGAAGAAGATAGAGAAGCAACCATGGCTCGATTTCTGCAAGGGCTAAATAGGGACATAGCAAATGTGGTTGAATTGCAACACTATGTGGAATTAGAAGACATGGTGCACATGACCATAAAAGTTGAAAGGCAACTCAAACAAAAGGGTTCCACACGGTTTGGGCAGAACTCAGGATCAACCTCATCTTGGAAGCCAAATTGGAATAAAAGGGATGAGATGGCCAATCATAAGTCCAAAGCCGAGCTATCCAAGTACAAGAATGTGGGTTCTAGCAAGGAGGCAGGTAATTCTAACCCCCAACCAAGTAGAAATAGAGATGTTAAATGTTTTAAGTGTTTGGGCAGGGGTCACATTGCATCTCAATGTCCAAATAAGCGTGCAATGATCTTGAAAAGTAATGGTGATGTTGAAACTGAAAGTGAATCAGATGATGATTCTATGCCATCATCAGAGGGTGAAAGTGATGGAGAGGAGTATCCAGTTAATGGAGTAGCTCTCGTTACAAGGCGAGCATTGAATGTGCAAGTAAAGGAAGAAAATGAGGTACAACGAGATAACATCTTTCAGATGAGGTGTCTCATCAAAGATAAGGTATGTAGTATGATTATTGATGGTGGGAGTTGCACTAATGTTGCTAGCACAACTATGGTTGAGAAGCTGGATTTACCTACTATGAAGCATCCTAGGCCATATAAGCTTCGATGGTTGAATGATAGTGGTGAAGTCAAGGTAAATAAACAAGTGTTCATATCATTTTCTATCAGAAGGTACCATGATGAAATTTTATGTGATGTTGTACCTATGCATGTGGGCCATATTCTATTAGGAAGACCATGACAATTTGATAGGCGAGTTATGCATGATGGCTTCAAGAACCGATATTCCTTTGTAATGAATAAAAAACCTGTCACTCTTGTACCATTATCACCTTAACAAGCTTATGAGGATCAATTAAGGATTAAAAATGAGAGTGAACAGAAAAGAAAGATTGATAAAAGAGAAAAGAGAGCAGAAAATGTGAGAACACAAGAGAAAGAGAAGAAAACAGAAAGTTTCTATGCAAAAGAAATTGATGCTAAAAGAGAAATTTTTGCCATACAACCTATGATCGTACTTTTGTACAAAAAGGCTTCTTTTAACACTAACAAGCTTGAACCATCTTTGCCTAGTACTATTGTTGTTCTATTGTAGGAATTTGAAGATGAATTCCATGATGATGTCCTAAGTGGATTGCTACCTAAGAGAGGAATTAAGAATCAAATTGTTTTCATCCCTGGTGCATCCATCCCAAACCGGCCAATATATAAGAGTAATCCTGAGGAGACAAAGGAGTATAAAAGACAGGTTGAAGAACTTATTTTCAAAGGATATGTGAGGGAAAGCATGAGTCATTGTGCAGTTCTTATCCTATTTGTACAAGGAAAGTTGAACAGAAGGCATGCCAAGTGGATCAAATTCATTCAGACCTTTCCCTACATCATCAAGTATAAACAAGGTGATGATTCGAGGACGAATCTTTTTGAGGAAAGGGGGAATGATGAGAACCGTAGACATGAAGGGTGGAAGGCTTCAAAGGATGCAAAAAGTCCATTGCACATTCCAGAAGGCCCAATAACACGAGCTAGGGCCAGAAAGATTAAAGAAGCACTAAATGGGCTGATTCAGGATGCTTAGGCCAACCCAACTTCAAATGGTGCGAATTTAAACTTGGAAGAGAGTCCAGGCCTTATTAATATCATTAGAGTAATTAAAGTGTTAGGACTAATAATAGTAGTCACTCCAAATTAGGAGTTTATTTTCCATATAAGAATTTGTACCTAGATAGGAATTCTGCCTAATTAAGGAATTGTCCTAACTAGGAATTTATGCCTCTTTAGGATTGCTATCTTAGCCTATAAATAGGCACCCCTTGTAAGCTTTGGAAATCAGACAATCAAGATAAAAGACAACTTTCAGTGAAATAGAAAGCAAGGGTTTATCCTTCGGTTCTTTTGAGAACTAAAGAAGTTATCAAAAGGTTTTCTTCTTGTGGCATTCAAATCGACTTATCACTCCCAATTCCTTCCTCTTCTGGAGTGTGGCGTCCATATCCATCTTGAATACCCTAGGTTCGTGTTCCTTCGAATATTAGGTCTAGGGTTTGTGTTATTAAACTCTGATTTAGCTTTCCTGGTTGTTCTTTGATTCATTGTGTGCGTTGGGTCCCTAAGCCACGTCTTTTTGGGGTTTTCCGCATCACACCTTATGTTGCGACAACTCATTCACACTTAATGATCTTGAAAATAGCTTGCTTGCATGCAAAAGGAATTATATTCACGGAAACAAGCACATCTATACTCCCTTGCAACTAGGAATGCATTCAATTTCATTCAACCAAGTGTCTTGGATGATGACTAGCAGTTCTTACAAATATTTTTGTTACCATTACTGAATAATGACAGCATGTCCCAATTTATTCCTGACAATGCTCCAACTTATTTTGCAACAACTCATTCAAACTTAATGATTTTGAAATAGCTTTTTTGCGCACAAAAGGAACTACATTCATGGAAACAAGCATACTTATACTCCCTCGCAACATGGAATGCATTGAATTTCATTCAACAAAGTGTCTTGGATGATGACTAGCATTTTTTACAAGTATTTTCATTACCATTATTGAGTAATGACAGTGTCTCCCAATTTACTCCTGACAATGCTCTAACTTATGTTGCAACAACTCATTCACACTTAAAGATCTCGAAATAGCTTGTTTGCGCAGAAAAGGAACTATATTCATGGAAACAAGCACATCTATACTGCCTTGCAACTACGAAGGCATTCAATTTCATTCAACTAGGTGTCTTGGATGATGACTAGCATTTCTTACCAGTATTTTCATTACCATTACTGAATAATGTCAGCGTCTCTCAATTTATTCCTGACAATGCTCCACCTTATGTTACAATAACTCATTCACACTTAATGATCTTGAAAATATCTTGTTTGTGCACACAAGGAACTATATCCATGGAAACAAACACATCTATACTCCCTTGCAACTAGGAAAGCATTGAATTTCATTCAACAAGGTGTCTTGGATGATGACTAGCATTTCTTACAAGTCTTTTCGATACAATTACTGAATAATGAGTCCATCTCTAAAATTTATTCATAACAATGCTCCACCTTGTGTTGCAACAACTCATTCAGACTTAATGATCTTGAAAATAGCTTGTTCGCAGCGAAAAGGAACTATATTCATGGAAACAAGCACATCTATACTCCCTTGCAACTAGGAATGCACTAAATTTCATTCAACCAGGTGTCTTGGATAAGGACTAGGATTTTGTTCCAAGTATTGTTGTTACAATTATTGAATAATGACAGTGTCTCCCAATTTATTCCTGACAATGCTCCAACTAATGTTGCAACAACTCATTCAAACTTAATGATTTTGAAATAGATTGTTTGTGCACAAAAAGAACTATATTCATGGAAACAAGCATATCTATACTCCCTCGCAACTTGGAATGCATTGAATTTCATTCAACGAGGTGTCTTGGATGATGACTAGCATTTCTTACAAGTATTTCCGTTACCCTTACTGAATTATGATAGCATCTCCCAATTTATTCCTGACAATGCTCCACCTTTTGTTGCGACAGCTCATTCACACTTAATGATCTTCAAATAGCTTTTTTGCACACTAAATGAACTATATTCATGGAAACAAGCACATCTATACTGGCTTGCAACTAGGAATGCATCGAATTTCATTCAACAAGGTGTCTTAGGTGATGACTAGCTTTTCTTACAAGTATTTATTGATAACAATGCCCCACCTTTTGTTGCAACAACTCATTCACAGTTAATGATCTCAAAAATAGCTTGTTTGCACACAAAAGGAGCTATATTCATGGAAACAAGCACATCTATACTGCCTTGCAACAAGGAATGCATTGAATTTCGTTCAACAAGCTGTCTAGGATGATGACTTGTGTTTCTTACAAGTATTTTCGTTACAATTACTGAATAATGAGTCCATCTCCCAATTTATTAATAACAATGACCCACCTTTTGTTGTCACAACTCATTCACACTTAATGATCTTGAAAATAGCATGTTTGCATACAAAAGGAACTCTATTCATGTAAACAAGCACATCTATACTGCCTTGCAACTAGGAATGCATTGAATTTCATTCAACAAAGTGTCTTGGATGATGACTAGTATTTCTTACAAGTATTTTTGTTACCATTACTGAATTATGACAGTGTCTCCCAATTTATTCCTGACAATGCTCCACCTTTTATTGCAACAACTCGTTCACACTTAATGATCTTGAAATAGATTGTTTGCGCACAAAAGGAACTATATCCATGGAAAGAAGCACACCTATACTACCTTGCAACTAGAAATGCATTGAATTTCATTCAACAAGGTGTCTTGGATGATGACTAGCTTTCCTTAGAAGTATTTTTGATACAATTACTGAATAATAAGTCCATCTCCCAATTTATTGATAACACTGCCCCACCTTTTGTTACAACAACTTATTCACACTTAATGATCTCAAAAATAGCTTGTTTGCACACAATAGGAGCTATATTCATGAAAACAAGCACATCTATACTGCCTTGCAACAAGGAATGCATTGAATTTCGTTTAACAAGGTGTCTAGGATGATGACTTGTGTTTCTTACAAGTATTTTCGATACAATTACTAAATAATTAGTCCATCTCCCAATTTATTGATAACAATGGCCCACCTTTTGTTGCCACAACTCATTCACACTTAATGATCTCGAAAATAGCATGTTTGCACAAAAAAGGAACTCTATTCTTGGAAACAAGCACATCTATACTGGCTTGCAACTAGGAATGCATTAAATTTCATTCAACAAAGTGTCTTGGATGATGACTAGCATTTCTTACAAGTATTTTTGATACAATTACTGAATAATGAGTCCATCTCACAATTTATTCATAACAATGCTCTGCCTTTTCTTGCAACAACTCATTCACAGTTAATGATCTTGAAAATAGCTTATTTGCACACAAAAGGAACTTTATGCATGTAAACAAGCACCTCTATACTCCCTTGCAAGTAGGAATGCTTTGAATTTCATTCAATAAGGTGTCTTGGATGATGACTAGCATTTCTTACAAGTATTTTCCTTACTGTTACTGAATAATGACAGCGTCTCCCAATATATTCCTGACAATGCTCCACCTTATATTGCAACAACTCATTCACACTTTATGATACTGAAATAGCTTGTTTGCGCAGAAAAGGAACTATATTCGTGGAAACAAGCACATTTATACTCCCTTGTAACTAGGAATCCATTGAATTTCATTCAACAAGGTGTCTTGCATGATGACTAGCATTTCTTACAAGTATTTCCTTTACAATTACTGAATAATGAGTGTGTCTCCCAATTTATTCCTAAGAATGCTCCACCTTATGTTACAACAACTCATTCACACTTAATGATCTTGCAAATAGCTTGTTTGCACATAAAAGGAACTTTATGCATGGAAACCAGCACATATATACTCCCTTGCAAGTAGGAATGCATTGAATTTCCTTTAACAAGGTGTCTTGGATGATGACTAGCAATTCTTACAAGTATTTTCATTGCTGTTACTGAATAATGACAACATCTGCCAATTTATTCCTGACAATGCTCCACCTTATGTTGCAACAACTCATTCACACTTAATGATCTTGAAATAGCTTGTTTATGCACAAAAGGAACTATATGTGTGAAAACAAGCACATCTATACTCCCTTGCAACTAGGAATGCATTGAATTTCGTTCAACAAGGTGTCTTGGATGATGACTAGCATTTCTTACAGGTATTTTCGTTACTGTTACTGAATAATGACAGTGTCTCCCAATTTATTCCTAACAATGCTCCACCTTTTGTTGCAACAACTCATTCACACTTAATGCTCTTGAAAATAGCTTGTTTGCACACAAAAGGAATTATATTCATGGAAACAAGCACATCTATACTGCCTTGCAACTAGGAATGCATTGAATTTCATTCAACAAGGTGTCTTAAATGATGATTAGCATTTTTTACAAGTATTTTTGATACAATTACTGAATAATGAGTCCACCTCCCAATTTATTCGTAACAATGCTCCACCTGATGTTGCAACAACTCATTCACACTTAAAGATCTTGAAATAGATTGTTTGTGCACAAAAGGAACTATATTCATGGAAACAAGCACATCAATACTCCCTTGCAACTAGGAATGCATTGAATTTCATTCAACAAGGTCTCTTGGATGATGACTAGCATTTCTTACAAGTATTTTCATTACCATTACTGAATAATGACAGCATCTCCCAATATATTCCTAACAATGCTCCACCTTATATTGCAACAACTCATTCACACTTTATGATGCTGAAATAGCTTGGTTGCGCACAAAAGGAACTATATTCGTGGAAACAAGCACATCTATACTCCCTTGCAACTAGGAATCCATTGAATTTCATTCAACAAGGTGTCTTGCATGATGACTAGCATTTCTTACAAGTATTTCCTTTACAATTACTGAATAATGAGTGTGTCTCCCAATTTATTCCTAACAATGCTCCACCTTAAGTTACAACAACTCATTCCCACTTAATGATCTTCCAAATAGCTTGTCTGCACATAAAAAGAACTTTATGCATGGAAACAAGAACATCTATACTCCCTTGCAAGCAGGAATGCATTGGATTTCCTTCAACAAGGTGTCTTGGATGATGATTAGCATTTCTTACAAGTATTTTCATTACCATTACTGAATAATGACAACGCCTCCCAATTTATTCCTGACAATGCTCCACCTTATGTTGCAACAACTCATTCACACTTAACGATCATGAAATAGCTTGTTTGTGCAGAAAAGGAACTATATTCAAGGAAAGAATCACATCTATACTCCCTCCCAACTAGGAATGCATTGAATTGCATTGAACAAGGTGTCTTGGATGATGACAAGCATTTCTTACAAATATTTTCCTTACCATTACTGAATAATGACAGCATCTCCCAATTTATTCTTGACAATACTCCACCTTTTGTTGCAACAACTCATTCACACTTAATGATCTTGAAATAGCTTGTTTGCCCACAAAAGGAACTATATTCTTGGAAACAAGCACATCTATACACCCTTGCAACTAGGAATGCATTAAATTTCATTCAACCTGGTGTCTTGGATGAAGACTAGCATTTTTTACAAGTATTTTCGATACAATTACTAACTAATGAGTCCATCTCCCAATTTATTCATAACAATGCACTACCTTTTCTTGCAACAACTCATTCACAGTTAATTATCTTGAATATAGCTTATTTGCACACAAAAGGAACTATATGCATGGAAACAAGCACATCTATACTCGCTTGCAAGTAGGAATGCATTGAATTTCATTCAACAAGGTGTCTTGTATGATGACTAGCATTTCTTACAAGTATTTTCGTCACCATTACTGAATAATGACAGCGTCTCCCAATTTATTCCTGACAATGCTCCACCTTATATTGCAACAACTCATTCACACTTAGTGATATTGAGATAGATTGTTTGCGCACAAAAGGAACTATATTCGCGGAAACAAGCACATCTATACACCCTTGTAACTAGGAATGCATTGAATTTCATTCAACCAGGTGTCTTGGATGATGACAAGCATTTTTTACAAGTATTTTCAGTACAATTACTGAATAATGAGTTCATCTCCCAATTTATTCATAACAATGCGCTACCTTTTCTTGCAACAACTGATTCACAGTTAATGATCTTGAATATAGCTTGTTTTCACACAAAGGCAACTTTATGGATGGAAACAAGCACATTTATACTCCCTTGCAAGTAGTAATGCATTGAATTTCATTCAACAAGGTGTCTTGCATGATGACTAGCATTTCTTACAAGTATTTTCATTACCATTACTGAATAATGACAGCATCTCCGAATTTATTCCTGGCAATGCTCCACCTTATGTTGCAACAACTCATTGACACTTAATGATATTGAAATAGCTTGTTTGCGCACAAAAGAAACTATATTTGTGGAAACAAGCACATCTATACTCCCTTGCAACTAGGAATGTGTTGAATTACATTCAACAAGGTGTCTTGGATGATGACTAGCATTTCTTACAAGTATTTTGTTTACAATTACTGAATAATGAGAGCATCTCCCAATTTATTACTAACAATGCTCCACCTTTTCTTGCAACAACTCATTCAAAGTTAATGATCTTGAAAATAGTTTCTTTGCACACAAAAGGAACTATATTTTTGGAAACAAGCACATCTATACTCCCCTGCAACTAGGAATGCATTGAATTTCATTCAATAAGGTGTCTCACATGATGACTAGGATTTCTTACAAGTATTTTCGTTACCATCACTGAATAATGACAGCGTCTCGGAATTTATTCCTGACAATGCTCCATCTTATGTTGCAGCAACTCATTCACACTTAATGATCTTGAAATAGCTTGTTTGCGTACAAAAGGAACTATATTTGTGGAAACAAGCACATCTATTCCTGTAACTAGCGATGCATTGAATTTTGTTCAACAAGGTGTCTTAAATGATGACTAGCATTTCTTACAAGTATTTTTGTTACCATTACTGAATAGTAACAGTGTCTCCCAATTTATTCCTAACGATGCACAAATTATGTTGCAACAACTTATTCACACTTAATGATCTTGAAATAGCTTGTTTGCACACAAAAGGAATGTTATTCATGGAAACGAGCACATCTATACTCCCTTGTAACTAGGTATCCATTGAATTTTATTCAACAAGGTGTCTTGGATGATGACTAGCATTTCTTACAAGTATTGTTGATACAATTACTGAATAATGAGTCCATCTCCCAATTTATTCAAAATAATGCTCCACCTTTTCTTGCAACAACTCATTCAAAGTTAATGACCTTGAAAATAGTTTCTTTCCACACAAAAGGAATTATATTACTGGAAACAAGCACATCTATACTCCCTTGCAACTAGGAATGCATTGAATTTCAATCAACAAGGTGTCTTAGATGATGACTAGCATTTCTTACAAGTATTTTTGTTACCATCACTGAATAATGACAGTGTCTCCCAATTTATTCCTAGCAATGCTCCATCTTATGTTACAACAACTAACTCACACTTAATGATCGTGAAATAGCTTGTCTGTGCACATAAGGAACTATATTCGTGGAAACAAGCATATCTATACTGCCTTGCAACTAGGAATGCATTGGATTTCATTCAACGAGGTGTCTTAGATGATGACTAGCATTTCTTACAAGTATTTTTGATACAATTATTGAATAATGAGTCCATCTCCCAATTTATCCATAACAATGGTCTGCCTTTTGCTGCAACAACTCATTCACACTTAATGATCTTGAAATAGCTTGTTTGCACACAAAAGGAACTATATTCATGGAAACAAGCGAATCTATACTCCCTTGCAACTAGGAATGCATTGAATTTCATTCAACAAGGTGTCTTCAATGAAGACTAGCTTTTCTTACAAGTATTTTTGATACAATTACAGAATAATAACAGCGTCTCCCAATTTGTTCATGACAATGCTCCATCTTATGTCGAAAGAACACATTCACACTTAATGATCTTGAAAATTGCTTGTTTGCACTTAAAAGGAACTATATTCATGGAAACAAGCACATCTACACTCCTTTGCAGCTAGGGATGCATTGAATTTCATTCAACAACGTGTCTTTTTATGATGCCAAGCATTTCTTACAAGTATTTTTGATACAATTACTGAATAATGAGTCCATCTCCCAATTTATTCATAACAATGATCCACCTTTTGTTGCAACAACTCATTCAGACTTAATGATCATGAAAGAGCTTGTTTGCACACAAAAAGAACTATATTCATGGAAACGAGCGAATCTATACACCCTTGCAACTAGGAATGCCTTAAATTTCATTCAACAAAGTGTCTTGGATGATGATCAGCTTTTTTTACAAGTATTTTCGATACAATTACTGAATAATAACAGCATCCCCCAATTTATGTCGAAAGAAGACTTTCACACTTAGTGGTCTTAAAAATAGCTTGTTTGGACATAAAAAGAACTATAATCATAGAAACAAGTACATCTATACTCCCTTGCAACTAAGGATGCATTGAATTTCATTCAACAAGGTGTCTTTTTATGATGACTAGTATTTCTTACAAGTATTTTCAATACAATTATTGAATAATGAGTCCATCACCCAATTTATTCAAAACAATGCTCCACCTTTTCTTGCAACAACTCATTCACAGTTAATGATCTTGAAAATAGCTTCTTTGCACACAAGGGGAACTATATTCGTGGAAACAAGCACATCTATACCCCCTTGCAACTAGGAATGCATTTAATTTCATTCAACAAGGTGTCTTGGATGATAACTTGTATTTCGTACAAGTATTTTCGATACAATTACTAAATAATGAGTTCATCTCCCAATTTATTCAAAACAATGCTCCACCTTTTCTTGCAACAACTCATTCAAAGTTAATGACCTTGAAAATAGTTTCTTTCCACACAAAAGGAATTATATTATTGGAAACAAGCACATCTATACTCCCTTGCAACTAGGAATGCATTGAATTTCATTCAACAAGGTGTCTTCAATGAAGACTAGCTTTTCTTACAAGTATTTTTGATACAATTACAGAATAATAACAGCGTCTCCCAATTTGTTCATGACAATGCTCCATCTTATGTCGAAAGAACACATTCACACTTAATGATCTTGAAAATTGCTTGTTTGCACTTAAAAGGAACTATATTCATGGAAACAAGCACATCTACACTCCTTTGCAGCTAGAGATGCATTGAATTTCATTCAACAACGTGTCTTTTTATGATGCCAAGCATTTCTTACAAGTATTTTTGATACAATTACTGAATAATGAGTCCATCTCCCAATTTATTCATAACAATGATCCACCTTTTGTTGCAACAACTCATTCAGACTTAATGATCATGAAAGAGCTTGTTTGCACACAAAAAGAACTATATTCATGGAAACGAGCGAATCTATACACCCTTGCAACTAGGAATGCCTTAAATTTCATTCAACAAAGTGTCTTGGATGATGATCAGCTTTTTTTACAAGTATTTTCGATACAATTACTGAATAATAACAGCATCCCCCAATTTATGTCGAAAGAAGACTTTCACACTTAGTGGTCTTAAAAATAGCTTGTTTGGACATAAAAAGAACTATAATCATAGAAACAAGTACATCTATACTCCCTTGCAACTAAGGATGCATTGAATTTCATTCAACAAGGTGTCTTTTTATGATGACTAGTATTTCTTACAAGTATTTTCGATACAATTATTGAATAATGAGTCCATCACCCAATTTATTCAAAACAATGCTCCACCTTTTCTTGCAACAACTCATTCACAGTTAATGATCTTGAAAATAGCTTCTTTGCACACAAGGGGAACTATATTCGTGGAAACAAGCACATCTATACCCCCTTGCAACTAGGAATGCATTTAATTTCATTCAACAAGGTGTCTTGGATGATAACTTGTATTTCGTACAAGTATTTTCGATACAATTACTAAATAATGAGTTCATCTCCCAATTTATTCAAAACAATGCTCCACCTTTTCTTGCAACAACTCATTCACAGTTAATGATCTTGAAAATAGCTTCTTTGCACACAAAGGGAACTATATTTGTGGGAACAAGCACATCTATACCCCCTTGCAACTAGGAATGCATTGAATTTCATTCAACAAGGTGTCTTGGATGATAACTTGTATTTCATACAAGTATTTTCGATACAATTACTAAATAATGAGTCCATCTCCCAATTTATTCAAAACAATGCTCCACCTTTTCTTACAACAACTCATTCACAGTTAATGATCTTGAAAATAACTTCTTTGCACACAAAAGGAACTATATTCTTGGAAACAAGCACATCTATCCTCCCTTGCAACTAGGAATGCATTGAATTTCATTCAACAAGGTGTCTTGGATGATGACTAGTACTTCTTACAAGTATTTTCGATACAATTACTGAATAATGAGTCCATCTCCCAATTTATTCATAACAATGCTCCACCTTTTGTTGCAACAACTGATTTACATTTAATGATCTCGAAAATAGCCTGTTTGCATGCAAAAGGAATTTTATTCACGGAAACAAGCACATCTATACTCCCTCGTAACTAGGAATGCATTGAATTTCTTTCAACAAGGTGTCTTGGATGACAACTAGCATTTCTTACAAGTATTTTCGTCACCATTACAGAATAATAACAGTGTCTCCCAATTTATTCCAGACAAGGCTCCACTTTATGTTGCAATAACTCATTCACACTTAACGATCTTGAAATAGATGGTTTGCGCACAAAAGGAATGTTATTCATGGAAAGAAGCACATCTATACTCCTATGCAACTAGGAATGCATTTAATTACATTCGACAAGGTGTCTTAGATGAGGACTAGCATTTCTTACAACTATTTTCGTTACCATTACGGAATAATGACAGCGTCTCCCAATTTATTCCTGACAATGTTCCACCTTATGTTGCAACAACTCATTCACACTTAATGATCTTGAAATAGCTTCTTTGCGCACAAAAGGAATGTTATTCATGGAAGCAAGCACATCTATACTCCCTTGCAACTAGGGATGCATTCAATTTTTTTCAACAAGGTGTCTTGGATGATGACTAGCATTTCTTACAAGTATTTTCGTTACCATAATTGAATAATGACAGCGTCTCCCAACTTATTCCTGACAATGCTCCACCTTATGTTGCAACAACTCATTCACACTTAATGACCTTGAAATAGATTGTTTGCACACAAAAGGAACTGCATTCATGGAAACAAACACATCTATACTGCCTTGCAACTAGGAATGCATTGAATTTCATTCAAAAAGGTGTCTTGGATGATGACTAGTATTTCTTACAAGTATTTTCGATACAATTACTGAATAGCAAGTCCATGTCCCAATTTATTCATAACAACGCTCCACCTTTTCTTGCAACAACTCATTCACAGTTAATGATCTTGAAAATAGCTTGTTTGCATACAAAAGGAAGTAAATTCATGGAAACAAGCACATATATACTCCCTTGCAACTAGGGATGCATTTAATTTCTTTCAACAAGGTGTCTTGGATGATGACTAGCATTTCTTACAACTATTTTCGTTACCATTATTGAATAATGACAGTGTCTCCCAATTTATTCCTGACAATGTTCCACCTTATGTTGCAACAACTTATTCACACTTAATAATCTTGAAATAGCTTCTTTGCGCACACAAGGAATGTTATTCATGGAAGCAAGCACATCTATACTCCCTTGCAACTAGGGATGCATTGAATTTCATTCAACAAGGTGTCTTGAATGATGACTAGCATTTCTAACAAGTATTTTCGATATAGTTACTGAATAATGACTCCATCTCCCAATTTATACATAACAATGCTCCACCTTTTGTTGCACCAACTCATTCACACTTAATAATCTTAAAAATTGCTTTTTTGCACATAAAAGGAACTATATTCAGGGAAACAAGCACATCTATACTGCCATGCAATTAGGAATGCATTGAATTTCATTCAACAAGGTGTCTTGGATGATGACTAGCATTTCTTACAACAATTTTAATTACCATTACTGAATAATGACAGCATCTGCCAATTTATTCCTGACAATGCTGCACTTTATGTTGCAACAACTCATTCACACTTAATGATCTTGAAATAGCTTCTTTGCGCACAAAAGGAATGTTATTCATGGAAGCAAGCACATCTATACTCCCTTGCAACTAGGGATGCATTGAATTTCATTCAACAAGGTGTCTTGGATGATGACTAGCATTTCTTACAAGTATTTTCAATACATTTACTGAATAATGACTCCATCTCCCAATTTATTCATAACAATGCTCCACCTTATGTTACAACAACTCATTCCCAATTAATGATCTTGAAATACCTTGTTTGCGCACAAAAAGAACCATAGTCATGGAAACAAGCACGTCTATACTCTCTTGCAACTCGGAATGCATTGAATTTCGTTCAACCAGGTGTCTTGGATGATTACTAGCATTTCTTACAACTATTTTCGTTACCATCACTGAATAATGATAGCGTCTCCCAATTTATTCCTTATAATGCTCCAGCTTATGTTGCAACAACTCATTCACACTTAATGATCTTGAAATAGCTTCTATGCGCGCAAAAGGAACATTATTCATGGAAACATGAACATCTATACTCACTTGCAACTAGGGATGAATTGAATTTCATTCAATAAGGTGTCTTGGATGATGACTACCATTTCTTATAAGTATTTTCGATACATTTACTGAATAATGACTCCATCTCCCAATTTATTCATAACAATGATCTAGCTTTTGTTGCAACAACTCATTCACACTTAATGATCTTGAAAATAGCCTGTTTGCACACAAAAGGAACTATATTCACGGAAACAAGCACATCTATACCCCCTTGCAGCTAGGGATTCATTAAATTTCATTCAACAAGGTGTCTTGGATGATGACTAGCATTTCTTACAAGTACTTTCATTACCATTATTGAATAATGACACCTTATGTTGCAACAACTCATTCGCACTTAATGATCTTGAAATATCTTGTTTGCGCACAAAGGGAACTATATTCATGGAAACAGACACATCTATACTCCCTTACAACTAGGAATGCGTTGAATTTCATTCAGCCAGGTGTCCTGGATGATGACTAGTATTTCTGACAAGTATTTTCATTACCATTACTGAATAATGACAGCGTCTCCCAATTTATTCCTGACAATGCTCCAACTTGTGTTGCAATAACTCATTCGCACTTAATGATCTTTAAAAGATTGTTTGCGCACAAAAGGAACTACATTCATGGAAACAAGCACATCTATTCTGCCTTGCAACTAGCAATGCATTGAATTTCATTCAACAAGGTGCCTTGGATGATGACTAGCATTTCTTACAAGTATTTTTGAGACAATTACTGAATAGTGTGTTCATCTCCCAATTTTTTCATAACAATGCTCCACCATTTCTTGCAACAAATTGTTCATGGTTAATGATCTTGAAAATAGCTTGATTGCACACAAAGGGAACTATATTCATGGAAACAAGCACATCTATACTCCCTTGTAACTAGGAATGCATTAAATTTCATTCAATAAGGTGTCTTGGACAATGACTAGCATTTCTTACAAGTATTTTCGTTACCATTACGGAATAATGAGTCCATTTGCCAATTTATTTATAACAATGCTCCACCTTTTACTGGAACAACTCATTCATAGTTAATTATCATGAAAATAGCTTGTTTGCACACAAAAGGAACTATATTCATGGAAACAAGTGCATTTATACTCCCTTACAAGTAGGAATGCCTTAAATTGCATTCAACAAGGTGTCTTGGATGATGATTAGAATTTCTTACAAGTATTTTCGATACAATTACTAAGTAATGAGCCGATCTCACAATTTATTCATAACAATGCTCCACCTTATGCTCCAACAACTCATTCACAGTTAATGATCTAGAAAATAGCTTGTTTGCACACTAAAGGAACTATATTCATGGAAACAAGCACATCTATACTCCCTTGCAACCTAGAATGCATTGAATGTCATTCAATAAGGTATCTTGGATGATGACTAGCATTTCCAACATGTATTTTATTGAACAATGATAGGGTCTCCCAATTTGTTCTTGACAATGCTGCACGTTATGTTGCAACAACTCATTCACACTTAATGTTCTTGCAATAGGTTTTTTGCGCACAAAAGGAACTATATTCATGGAAACAAGCACATCTATACTCCCTTGCAACTCTGAATGCATTCAATTTCATTCAAGTAGGTGTCTTGGATGATGACTAGCATTTCTTATAAGTATTTTCCATACAATTACTGAATAATGAGTCTATCTCCCAATTTATTCATAACAATGGTCCACATTTTGTTGCAACAACTCATTCGCACTCAATGATCTTGAAACAGTTTGTTTGCACAATAAAGGAACTATATTCATGGAAACAAGCACATCTATAATGCGTTGCAACTAGGAATGAATGGAATTTCATTCAACAAGGTGTCTTGGATGATGACTAGCATTTCTTATAAGTATTTTTGTTACAATTATTGAATAATGAGACATTCTCCCAATTTATTCATAAGAATGCTCCACCTTTTGTTGCAACAAACTCATTGACACTTAATGATCTTGAAATAGCTTGTTTGCCCACAAAAGCATCTATATTCATGGAAACAAGCACATCTATACTCCCTTTCGCAATTAATGATCTTGAAAATTGTTTGTTTGCACCCAAAAGGAACTATATTCATGGAAAAAAGCACATATATACTCCCTTGCAATTAGGAATGCATTGAATTGCATGTAACGAGGTGTCTTCGTTGATGACTAGCATTTCATACAAGTATTTCCATTACAATTCCTGAATAATGAGTGTGTCTGCAAATTTATTCCTAACAATGATCCACCTTATGTCGAAAGAACACATTCACACTTAACGATCTTGAAAATAGCTTGTTTGTGCACAAAAGGAACTATATTCATGGAACAACCACATCTATACTCCCTCGCAACTAGGGATGCATTGAATTCCATTCAACAAGGTGTCTTGGATGATCACTAGCATTTCTTACAAGTATTTTCGTTACCATTACCGAATAATGACAGCATCTCCCAATTTATTCCTGACAATGCTCCACCTTATGTTGCAACAACTCATTCACACTTAATGATCTTGAACTAGCTTGTTTGTGCACATAAGGAACTATATTCGTGTAAACAAGCACATCAATACTGTCGTGCAAATAGGAATGCATTGAATTTCATTCAACAACGTGTCATGGGTGATGACTAGCATTTCTTACAAGTATTTTTGTTACAATTACTGAATAATGAGACTGTCTTCCAATTTATTCCTAATAATGATCCACCTTATGTCACAAGAATACATTCACACTTAATGATCTTGAAAATTGCTTGTTTGTGCACAAAAGGAACTATATTTATGGAAACAAACACATCTATACTCCCTTGCATCTAGGAATGCATTGAATTTCATTCAACAATGTGTCTTGGATGGTGACTAGCATTTCTTACAAGTATTTTTGTTACCATTACTACATAATGACAGTGTCTCCCTATTTATTTCTGGCAATGCTCCACTTTATGTTGCAGCAACTCATTCACAGCTAATGATCTTGAAAATAGCTTGTTTGCACCCAAAATGAACTATATTCAAGAAAACAAGCACTTCTATACTCCCTTGCAACTAGGAATGCATTGAATTTCATTCAACAAGGTGTCTTGGATGATCACTAGCATTTCTTACAAGTATTTTCTTTAGAATTACTGAATAATGAGAGCATCTCCCAATTTATTCGTAATAATGCTCCACCTTATGTTGCAACAACTTATTCACACTTAATGTAGCTTGTTTGCACACTAAAGGAACTATATTCATGGAAACAAGCACATTTATCCTGCCTTGCAACTAAGAATGAATGGAATTTCATTCAACAAGGTGTCTTGGATGATGACTAGCATTTCTTACAAGTATTTTCATTACAATTACTGAATAATGAGTCATTCTTGTAATTTATTCATAATAATGCTCCACCTTTTATTGCAACAAACTCATTCACACTTAATGATCTTGAAATAGCTTGTTTGCGCACAAAAGCAACTATATTCATGGAAACAAGCACATCTATAGTCCCTTGCAAGAAGAAATCCATAGAATTTTATTGAACAAGGTGTTTTCGATGACAACGAGCATTTCTAACAAGTATTTTCGTTACCATTACTGAATAATGAGTACATCTCTTAATTTATTGATGACAATTCTCCACCTTATGTTGCAACAATTGATTCACACTTAATGATCTTGAAAATTAGCTTCTTTCCACACAAAAGGAACTATTTTCATGGAAACAACCACATCTATACTCCCTTGCAACTAGGAATGCATTGAATGTCATTTTAATAAGGTGTCTTGGATGATGACTAGCATTTCCTACAAGTATTTTTGTTACCATTATTGAACAATGATAGTGTCTCCCAATTTGTTCCTCACAATGCTCCACCTTATGTTGCAACAACTCATTCACCCTTAATGATCTTGAAAATAGCTTCTTTGCACACAAAAGGAACTATATTCATGGAAACAAGCACATCTATACTCCCTTGAAACTAGGAATGCATTGAATTTCATTCAACAAGTTGTCTTGGATGATGACTAGCATTTGTTACAAATATTTTTGATACAATTACTGAATAATGTGTCCATCTCCCAATTTATTCATAACAATGCTCCACCTTTTGTTGCGACAAACTCATTCAGACTTCATGATCATGAAAATAGTTTGTTTATACCCAAAAGGAAGTATATTCATGGAAATGAGCACATCTATACTCCCTTGCAACTAGGAATGCATTGAATTTCATTCAACAAGGTGACTTGGATGATGACTAGCATTTTGTACAAGTATTTTCGTTACAATTACTGAATAAAGAGACTATCTCCCAATTTATTCCGGACAATGCCTCACCTTATGTTGCAACAACTCATTCACAATTACTGATCTTGAAAATAGCTTGTTTGCACCGAAGAGGAAGTATATTCAAGGAAACAAGCACATCTACACCCCCTTGTAACTAAGAATGCATTGAATTTCATTCAACAAGGTGACTTGGATGATCACAAGCATTTGTCACAAGTATTTTTGTTACCATTACTGAATAATGATAACGTCTCCCAATTTATTCCTGACAATGCTCCACCTTATGTTGCAACGACTCATTCACACTTAAGGATGTTGAAAAAGCTTGTTTGAGCACAAAAGGAACTATATTCATGGAAACAAGCACATCTATACTCCCTTGCATCTAAGAATGCATTGAATTTCATTCAACAAGGTGTCTTGGATAATGACTAGCATTTCATACAAGTATTTTTGCTATAATTGCTGAATAATTAGTCTATCTCCCAATTTATTCATAACAATGCTCCACCTTTTGTTGCAACAACTCATTCACACTTAATGATCTTGAAAATAGCTTGTTTGCACACAAAAAGGAACTATATTCATGGAAACAAACACATCTATACTGCCTTGCAACTAGGAATGCATTGAATTTCGTTCAATAAAGTGTCTTGGATGATAATTAGCATTTATTACAAGTATTTTCGTTACCATTTCTGAATAATGACAGTGTCTCCCAATTTATTCCGAAAAATGCTCCATCTTATCTTGCAACAACTGATTCACATTTACTGTTCCTGAAATAGCTTGCTTGCACACATAAGGAACTATATTCATGGAAACAAGCACATCTATACTGCCTTGCAACTAGGAATGCATTGCATTCCATTCAACAAGGTGTCTTGGATGATGACAAGCATTTCGTAAAAGTATTTTTGTTTCCATTACTGAATAATGATAGTGTCTCCCAATTTATTCTCGACATTGCTCTACCTTAATGATCTTGAAATAGCTTCTTTGCGCGCACAAAAGGATAAATATTCATGGAAACAAGCACATCTATACTCCCTCGCAACTAGGAATGCATTGAATTTCATTCAACAAGGTGTCTTGGATGATGACTAGCATTCTTACAAGTTTTTTCGCTACAATTGCTGAATAATGAGTCCATCTCCCAATTTCTTCACAACAATGCTCCACCTTTTGTTGCAACAACTCATTCACACTTAATGATCTTGAAAATACCTTGTTTGTACATAAAAGGAACTATATTCATGGAAACAAGCACATCTATACTGCGTTGCAACTAGGGATGCATTGAATTTCATTTAGCATTGAATTTCATTCAATAGGGAGTCTTGGATGATGACTACCATTTCTTTCAAGTATTTTCAATACAATTACTGAATAATGAGTCCATCTCCTAATTTATTCAAAACAATGCACCACCATTTTTTGCAACAGCTCATTCACACTTAATGATCTTGAAAATAGCTTGTTTGCACCCAAAAAGAACTATATTTATGGAAACAAGCTCGTCTATACTCCCTTGCAACTAGGGATGCATTGAATTTCATTCAACAAGTGTCTTGCATGATAACTAGCATTTCTTACAAGTATTTTCATTACCATTACTAAATAATGAGAGCATCTCCCAATTTATTCCTGACAATACTCCACCTTATGTTGCAACAACCCTTTCACAATTAATGATCTTGAAAATTGTTTGTTTGCACCCAAAAGGAACTATATTTCTGACATTACCATTACTGCATAATGACAGTGTCTCCCTATTTATTTCTGGCAATGCTCCACCTTATGTTGCAACAACTCATTCACATTTAGTGCTCTTGAAATAGCTTGTTTGTGCAGAAAAGGAACTATATTCATGGAAACAAGCACATCTATACTCCTTGGCAACTAGGAATGTATTGAATTTCATTCAACAAGGTGTCTTGGATGATGACTAGCATTTCTTTCAAGTATTTTCATTACAATTACTGAATAATGAGACTGTCTCCCAATTTATTCATAACAATGCTCCACCTTTTGTGGCAACAACTCATTCACACAGAATGATCTTGAAAATAGCTTGTTTGCTCCCAAAAGGAACTATATTCATGGAAACAAGTACATCTACACTCCATTCCAACTAGGAATGCATTGAATTTCACTGGACAAAATGTCTTGGATAATGACTAGCATTTCCCATAAGTATTTTCTTTAAAATTACTGCAAAATGAAACCGTCTCCCAATTTATTCCTAACAATGATCAACCTTATGTCGCAAGAACAAATTCACACTTAATGATCTTGAAAATATCTTGTTTGCGAAGAAAAGGAACTATATTCATGGAAACAAGCACATATATGCACCCTTGCAACTAGGAATGCACTGAATTTGATGCAACGAGGTGTCTTGGACGGTGACTAGTATTTCTTTCAAGTATTTTCCGTACAATTCCTAAATAATGAGACCGTCTCCCAATTTATTCCTAACAATGATCCACCTTATGATGCAAGAACACATTTACACTTAACGATCTTGAAAATAGCCTGTTTGTGCAAAAAAGGAACTATTTTCATGTAAACAAGCACATCTATCCTGCCTTGCAACTAGGAATGCATTGAATTTCAATCAACAAGGTGTCTTGGATAATGACTAGCATTTCTTACAAGTATTTTCCTTACATTTACTGAAAAATGAGTCCATCTTCCAAATTATTCACAACAATGCTCCACCTATTATTGTGACAACTCATTCACACTTAATGATCTTGAAAATTGGTTCTTTGCACACAAAAGGAACTATATTCATCGAAACAAGCACATTTATACTCCCTTGCAACAAGGAATGCATCGACTTTTATTCAACAAGGTGTCTTGGTTGATGACTGGCATTTCTTACAAGTATATTCGATACCATTATTGAATAATGACAGCGTCTCCCAATTTATTCCTGACAATGCTCGTCCTTGTGTTGCAACAACTCATTCACACGTGACGATCTTGAACATAGCTTGTTTGTGAACCAAAGGAACTATATTCATGGAAACAAGCACATCTATATTGCCTTGCAACTAGGAATGCAATGAATTTCATTCAGCAAGGTGTCTTGGATAATAACTACCATTTCTTACAAGTATTTTCCTTACAATTACTGAAAAATGAGCCCATCTCACAAATTATTGACAAGAATGCTCCACCTATTGTTGTGACAACTCATTCACACTTAATGATCCTGAAAATAGGTTCTTTGCACACAAAAGGAACTATATTCATGGAAACAAGCACATTTATACTCCCTTGCAACAAGGAATGCATTGACTTTTATTCAACAAGGTGTCTTGGTTGATGACTGGCATTTCTTACAAGTATTTTCCTTACAGTTACTGAAAAATGAGTCCATCTTCCAAATTATTCACAACAATGCTCCACCTATTGTTGTGACAACTCATTCACACTTAATGATCTTGAAAATAGGTTCTTTGCACACAAAAGGAACTATAATCATGGAAACAAGCACATTTATACTCCCTTGCAATAAGGAATGCCTTGACTTTTATTCAACAAGGTGTCTTGGTTGATGACTAGCATTTCTTACAAGTATATTTGTTACCATTATTGAATAATGACAGCGTCTCAAAATTTATTCCTGACAATGCTCCACCTTGTGTTGCAACAACTCATTCACACTTCACGATCTTGGAAATAGCTTGTTTGTGAACCAAAGGAACTATATTCATGGAAACAAGCACATCTATACTGCCTTGCAACTAGGAATGCATTGAATTTCATTCAATGAGGTGTCTTGGATAATGACTAACATTTCTTACAAGTATTTTCCTTACAATTACTGAAAAATGAGTCCATCTCCAAATTTATTCATAACAATGCTCCAAGTTTTATTGCAACAACTCTTTCACAGTTAATGATATAGAAAATAGCTTGTTTGCACACAAAAGGAATTATATTCATGGAAATAAGCACTTCTATACTCCCTTGAAACTAAGAATGCATTGACTTTTATTCAACAAGGCGTCTTGGTTGATGACTGGCATTTCTTACAAGTATATTCGTTAACATTATTCAATAATGACAGCGTCTCCCAATTTATTCCTAACAATGCTCCACCTTGCGTTGCAACAACTCATTCACAGTTGACGATCTTGAAAATAGCTTGTTTGTGAACCAAAGGAACTATATTCAAGGAAACAAGCTCATCTATACTGCCCTGCAGCTAGGAATGCATTGAATTTCATTCAGCAAGGTGTCTTGTATAATGACTAGCATTTCTTACATGTATTTTCCTTACAATTACTGAAAAATGAGTCCATCTTCCAAATTATTCACAACAATGCTCCACCTTTTGTTGTGACAACTCATTCACACTTAATGATCTTGAAAATAGGTTCTTTGCTCACCAAAGGAACTATATTCATGGAAACAAGCACATTTATACTCCCTTGCAACAAGGAATGCATTTACTTTTATTCGACAAGGTGTCTTGGTTGATGACTAGCATTTCTTACAAGTCTATTCGTCACCATTATTGAATAATAAGAGCGTCTCCCAATTTATTCTTGACAATGCTCCACCTTATGTTGCAACAACTCATTCGCACTTAATGATCTTGAAAATAGCTTGTTTGTGAACCAAAAGGAACTATATTCATGGAAACAAGTACATCTATACTGCCTTGCAACTAGGAATGCATTGAATTTCATTCAGCAAGGTGTCTTGGATAATGACTAGCATTTCTTACAAGTTTTTTCCTTACAATTACTGAAAAATGAGTCCATCTGGAAAATTATTCACAACAATGCTCCACCTATTGTTGTGACAACTCATTCAGATTTAATGATCTTGAAAATAGTTTCTTTGCACACAAAAGGAACTATATTCATGGAAACAAGCACATTTATACTCCCTTGCAATAAGGAATGCCTTGACTTTTATTCAACAAGGTGTCTTGGTTGATGACTAGCATTTCTTTCAAGTATATTCGTTACCATTATTGAATAATGACAGCGTCTCCCAATTTATTCCTGACAATGCTCCACCTTGTGTTGCAACAACTCATTCACACTTCAGGATCTTGGAAATAGCTTGTTTGTGAACCAAAGGAACTATATTCATGGAAACAAGCACATCTATACTGCCTTGCAACTAGGAATGCATTGAATTTCATTCAATGAGGTGTCTTGGATAATGACTAACATTTCTTACAAGTATTTTCCTTACAATTACTGAAAAATGAGTCCATCTCCAAATTTATTCATAACAATGCTCCAAGTTTTATTGCAACAACTCTTTCACAGTTAATGATATAGAAAATAGCTTGTTTGCACACAAAAGGAATTATATTCATGGAAATAAGCACATCTATACTCCCTTGAAACTAAGAATGCATTGACTTTTATTCAACAAGGCATCTTGGTTGATGACTAGCATTTCTTACAAGTATATTCGTTACCATTATTCAATAATGACAGCGTCTCCCAATTTATTCCTGACAATGCTCCACCTTGTGTTGCAACAACTCATTCACACTTAACGATCTTGAAAATAGCTTGTTTGTGAACCAAAGGAACTATATTCATGGAAAGAAGCACATCTATACTGCCTTGCAACAACTAATTCACACTTAACGTTCTTGAAAATAGCTTGTTTGCGCACAAAAAGGACTGCATTCGTGGAAATAAGCCCATCTATACTGCCTTGCAACTAGGAATGCATTGAAATTCATTCAGCTAGGTGTCTTGGATAATGACTAGCATTTCTTACAAGTATTTTCCTTACAATTACTGAAAAATGAGTCCATCTCCCAAATTATTCACAACAATGCTCCACCTATTGTTGTGACAACTCATTCACACTTAATGATCTTGAAAATAGGTTCTTTGCACACAAAAGGAACTATATTCATGGAAACAGGCACATCTATACTCCCTTGCAACTAGGAATACATTGAATTTCATTCAACAAGATGTCTAGCATTTCTTACAAGTATTTTCGTTACCATCACTGAATAATGACAGCGTCTCCCAATTTAATGCTGACAATGCTCCACCTTATGTTGCAACAACTCATTGACACTTAATGGTCTTGAAATAGCTTCATTGCGCACAAAAGGATCTATATTCATGGAAACAAGTGCATCTATCCTGCATTGCAACTAGGAATGCATTGAATTTCATTCAACAAGGAGTCTTGGAAGATGACTAGCATTTCTTACATGTATTTTCTTTACAATTACAAAAAAATGAGTCCATCTCCCAAATTATTCACATCAATGCTCCACCTATTGTTGCGACAACTCTTTCACTCTTGGTCATCTTGAAAATAGCTTGTTTGCACACAAAAGGAGCTATATTCATTGAAACAAGCACATCTATACTCCCTTGCAACTAGGAATGCATTGAATTTCATTCAATAAGGTGTCTTGGGAGATGCCTAGCTTTTCTTACAGGTATTTTTGTTACCATCACTGAATAATGGCAGCGTCTCCCAATTTAAAGCTGACAATGCTCCACCCTATGTTGCAACAACTCATTCACACATAATGGTCTTGAAATAGCTTGTTTGCACACAAAAGGGCCTATATCCATGGAAACAAGCACATCTATACTGTGTTGCAACTAGGAATCCTTTGAATTTCATTCAACAAGGTGTCTTGGATGACGACTAGCATTTCCTATATATATTTTCTTTACAATAACTGAAAAATGCGTCCATCTCCCAATTTATTCATAACAATGCTCCACCTATTGTTGTGACAACTCATTCACACTTAATGATCATGAAAATACCTTCTTTGCACACAAAAGGAACTATATTCATGGAAACAAGCACATCAATACTGCCTTGCAACTAGGAATGCATTGAATTTCATTCAACAAGGTGTCTTGGATGATGACTAGCATTTCTTACAAGTATTTTCCTTACAATTACTGAAAAATGAGTCCATCTCCCAAATTATTCATAACAATGCTCCACTTATTGTTGCAACAACGCATTCACACTTAATGATCTTGAAAATAGCTTGTTTGCACACAAAGGGAACTACATTCATGGAAACAAGCACATCTATACTTCCTTGCAACAAGGAATGCATTGAATTTCATTCAACAAGGTGTCTTGGTTGATGACTAGCATTTCTTACAAGTATATTTGTTACCCTTACTGAATAATGATAGCGTCTCCCAATTTATTCTTGACATTGCTCCACCTTATGTTTCAACAACTCATTCACACTTAATGATCTTGAAATAGATTGTTTGCACACATACGAAACTATATTCGTGGAAGGAACAACATTTATACTGCCTTGCAACTATGAATGCATTGAATTTCTTTCAACAAGGTGTCTTGGATAATGACTAGCATTTGTCACAAGTATTTTCCTTACGATTACTGAATAATGAGACCGTCTCCCAATTGATTCTTAACAATGATCCACCTTATGTCGTAGGAACAAATTCACACTTAATCATCTTGAAATTAGCTTGTTTGTCCACAAAAGGAACTATATTCATTGAAACTAGCACATTTATACTCCCTTGCGACTAGGGATGCATTGAATTTCATTCAACAAGGTGTTTGGGATGATGACTTGCATTTCTTACAAGTATTCTCCTTACAATTACTAAATAATGAGTCCATCTCCCAATTTATTCATAAGAATGCTCCACCTATTTTTCCAACAACTCATTCACACTTAATGGTTTTGAAATAGCTTGTTTGGGCACAAAAGGATCTATATTCGTGGAAACAAGCGCATCTATACTGTGTTGCATCTAGGGATGCATTGAATTTCATTCAACAAGGTGTCTTAGATGATGACTAGCATTTCTTACATATATTTTCCTTATAATAACTAAAAAATGACTCCATCTCCCAAATTATTCATGACAATGCTCCACCAATTGTTGCGACAACTCATTCACACTTAATCATCTTGAAAACAGCTTGTTTGCATACAAAAGGAACTATATTCATGGAAACAAGCACATCTATATTGCCTTGCAACCAGGAATGCGTTGAATTTCATTCAACAAGGTGTTGTGGATGATGACTACCATTTCTTACAAGTATTTTCGTTACCATTACTCAATAATGATAGTGTCTCCCAG
The DNA here is from genome assembly GCA_020883675.1 of Bruguiera gymnorhiza. Taxonomy (NCBI): domain Eukaryota; kingdom Viridiplantae; phylum Streptophyta; class Magnoliopsida; order Malpighiales; family Rhizophoraceae; genus Bruguiera; species Bruguiera gymnorhiza. Next base: position 472,157 of record JAIRCJ010000040.1, read on the forward strand.
TTTATTCCTGACAATGCTCCACCTTATGTTACAACAACTCATTTACACTTAATGGTCTTGAAATAGCTTGTTTGCGCACAAAATGAGCTATATTCATGGAAACAAGCACATCTATATTGGCTTGCAACTAGGAATGCATTGAATTTCATTCAATAAGGTATCTTGGATGATGACTAGCATTTCTTACTAGTATTTTTGTTACCATTATTGAATAATGACAGTGTCTCTTAATTTATTCCTCACAATGCTTCACCTTATGTTGCAACTACTCATTCATACTTAACGATCTTGAAAATAGCTTGTTTGTGCACAAAGGGAACTATATTGATGGAAACAAGCATATCTATACTGCCTTACTACGAGGAATGCATTGAATTTCTTTCAATAAGGTGTCTTGGATGATGACTAGCATTTCATACAACAATTTTCAATACAATTACTGAATAATGAGTCCATCTCCCAATTTATTCATAACAATGCTCCACGTTACATTGCAAAAACTCATTCACACTTAATCATCTTCAAAATAGCTTGTTTGCACCCAAAAGGAACTATATTCATGGAAACAAGCACTTCTAGACTGCCTTGCAACTAGGAATGCATTGAAAGTCATTCAACAATGTTTGTTGGACGATGATTAGCATTTCTTACAAGTTTTTTCAATACAATTACTGAATAATGAGTGCATCTCCCAATTTATTCATAACAATGCTCCACCTGATGTTGCAACAACTCATTCACACTCAATGATCTTGAAAATAGCTTGTTTGCACCCAAAAGGAACTATATTCATGAAAACAAGCACTTCTATACTTCCTTGCACCCAGGAATGCATTGAATCTCATTCAACAAGGTGTCGTGGATGATGACTAGCATTTTTTGCAAGTATTTTCGTTACACTTACTGAATAATGAGAGCGTCACCCAATTTCTTCCTAACAATGCTCTGCGTTATGTTGCAACAACTCATTGACAATTAATGCTTTTGAAATAGCTTGTTTGCGCACAAAAGGAACTATATCCATGGAAACAAGCACATCTATACTCCCTTGCAACTAGGAATGCATTGAATTTCATTTAACAAGGTGTCTTGGATGATGACTAGCATTTCTTACAAGTATTTTCGATACAATTACTGAATAAGGAGACCATCTCCCAATTTATACTTAACATTGCTACACCTTTTGTTGCAACAACTCATTCACAGTTAATGACCTTGAAAATAGCACGCTTGCACCCAAAAGGAACTATATTCTTGGAAACAAGCACATCTATCCTCCCTTGCAACTAGGAATGCATTGAATTTCATTCAATAGGGTGTCTTGGATGATGATTAGCATTTCTGACAAGTATTTTCAATACAATTACTGAATAATGAGTCCATCCCCCAATTTATTCATAACAATGCTCCACCTAATGTTGTAGCAACTCATACACACTTAATCATCTTGAAAATAGCTTGTTTGCACCCACAAGGAACTATATTCATGGAAACAAGCACATCTATACTCCCTTGCAACTAGGAATGCATTGAATTTCATTCAACAAGGTGTCTTGGATGATGACTAGCATTTCTTACAAGTATTTTCGTTACAATTACTGAATTATGAGAGTGTCTCCCAATTTATTCCAAACAATGCTCTACGTTATGGTGCAACAACTCATTGACAATTAATGCTCTTGAAATAGCTTGTTTGCGCACAAAAGGAACTATATTCATGGAAACAAGCACATCTATTCCCCCTTGCAACTAGGAATGCATTGAATTTCATTTGACAAGGTGTCTTGGATGATGACTAGCATTTCTTCCAATTATTTTCGATACAATTACCGAATAACGAGTCCCTCTCCCAATTTATACATAACAACGCTCCACCTCTTGTTACAACAACTCATTCACAGTTAGTGATCTTGAAAATACCTTGTTTGCACCCAAAAGGAACTATATTCATGGAAACAAGCACTTTTATACTCCCTTGCAACTAGGAATGCATTGAATTTCATTCAACAAGATGTCTTGCATGATGACTAGCATTTCTTACAAGTATTTTCGATACAATCACTGAATAAGGATTCCATCTCCCAATTTATTCATAACAATGCTACACCTTTTGTTGCAACAACTCATTGACAGTTAATGATCTTGAAAATAGCTTGTTTGCACCAAAAAGGAACTATATTCATGGAAACCAGCACATCTATACTCCCTTGCAACTAGGAATGCATTGAATTTCATTCAAGAAGTTGTCTTGGATGATCCCTAGCATTTCTTACAAGTATTTTAGAAAAAATTACTGAATAATGAGTCCATCTCCTAAATGTTTCATACCAATGCTCCAGCTTTTGTTGCAACAACTCATTCACAGTTAATGATCTTGAACACCCAAAAGGAACTATATTCATGGAAACAACCACATCTATACCCCTTAGCAAGGAGGAATGCATTGAATTTCAGTCAATAAGGTGTCTTGGATGATGACTAGCATTTCTTACAAGTATTTTCAATACAATTACTGAATAATGCGTCCATCTCCCAATTTTTTAATTCCAATGCTCAAACTTTTGTTGCAACATCTCATTCATAGTTAGCGATCTTGAAAATAGCTTGTTTGCACCCAAAAGGAACTATATTCATGGAAACAAGCACATCTATACTGCCTTGCAACCAGGAATGCATTGAATTTCATTCAACAAAGTGTCCTGGATGATGACTAGCATTTCTTACGAGTATTTTCGTTACAATTACTGAATAATGAGAGCGGCTCCCAATTTATTCCTAACAATGCTCCACCTCCACCTTATGTTGCAACAACTCATTCATACCTAACAACCTTGAAAATAGCTTGTTTGTGCACAAACGAATCTATATTCATGGAAACAAGCACATCTATACTGCCTTGCAACTAGGAATGCGTTGAATTTCATTCAACAAGGTGTCTTGGATGATGACTAGCATTTCTTACAACTATTTTCGTTACAATTACTGAATTATGAGAGCATCTCCCAATTTATTCCTAACAATGCTCCGCGTTATCTTGCAATAACTCATTGACAATTAATGCTCTTGAAATAGCTTGTCTGCACCCAAAAGGAACTACATTCATGGAAACAAGCACATCTATACTCCTTTACAACTAGGAATGCGTTGAATTTCATTCAACAAGGTGTCTTGGATGATGACTAACTTTTCTTACAACTATTTTTGATACAATTATTTAATAATGAGTCCATCTCCCAATTTATTCATAACAATGCTCCACTTTATGTTGCAAAAACTCATTTGCACCTAATGATCTTGAAAATAGCTTGTTTGCACCGAAAAGGAACTATATTCATGGAAACAAGCACATTTATACTCCCTTGCAACTAGGAAAGCATTGAATTTCATTCAACAAGGTGTGTTGGATGATGACTAGCATTTCTTACAAGTATTTTTGATACAATTACTGAATAATGAGTCCAACTTCCAATTTATTCATAACAATGCTCCACTTTTTGTTGCAACTACTCATTGACAGTTAATGATCTTGAAAATAGCTTGTTTGCTCCCAAAAGGAACTATATTCACGGAAACCAGCACAACTATTCTCCCTTGCAACTAGGAATGCAATGAATTTCATTCAACAAGGTGTCTTGGATGATGACTAGCATTTTTCCAAGTATTTTCAATACAATTTCTGAATAATGAGACCATCTCCCAATTTATTCATAACAATGCTCCACCTTTTGTTGCAATAACTCATTCACAGTTAATGATCTTAAAAATAGCTTGTATGCAGCCAAAAGCAACAATATTCACAGAAACAAGCACATCTATAATCCTTAGCAACAAGGAATGCATAAAATTTCATTCAACAAGGTGTTTTGGATGCTGACTAACATTTATTACAACTATTTTTGATACAATTACTGAATAATGAGTCCATCTCCCAATTTATTCATAACAATGCTCGATGTTATGTTGCAAAAACTCATTTGCACCCAAAAGGAACTATATTCATGGAAACAAGCACATATATCCTCCCTTGCAACTAGGAATCCATTGAATTTTAGTCAACAATGTGTCTTGGATGATGACTAGCATTTCTTACAAGTATTTTCAATACAATTACTGAATAATGAGTCCATCTCCCAATTCTTTCATACCAATGCTCCAGCTTTTGTTACTACAACTCATTGAGAGTTAGTGATCTTGAAAATAGTTTCTTTGCACCCTAAAGGAACTATATTCATGGAAACAAGCACATCTACACTCCCTTGCAACTAGGAATACATTGAATTTCATTCAACAGGTGTCTTGGATGATGACTAGCATTTCTTACAAGTATTTTCATTACAATTACTGAATAATGAGAGTGTCCCCTAATTTATTCCTAACAATGCTTTGCGTTATGCTGCAAAAACTTATTGACAATTAAAGCTCTTGAAATAGCTTGTTTGTGCACAAAAGGAACTATATTCATGGAAACAAGCACATCTACACCCCCTTGTAACTAGGAATGCCTTGAATTTCATTTAACAATGTGTCTTGGATGATGACTAGCATTTCTTCCAATTATTTTCGATACAATTACTGAATAATGAGTTCATCTCCCAATTTATTATAACAATGCTCCACCTTTTGTTGCAACAACTCATTCCAAGTTAATGATCTTTAAAATAGCTAGTTTGCACCCAAAAGGAACTATATTCAGGGAAACAAGCACATCTATATTGCCTTGCAACCAGGAATGCGTTGAATTTCATTCAACAAGGTGTTGTGGATGATGACTACCATTTCTTACAAGTATTTTCGTTATAATTACTCAATAATGAGAGTGTCTCCCAATTTATTCCTAACAATGCTCCACCTTATGTTGCAACAACTCATTCACACTTAATGATCCTGAAATAGCTGGTTTGTGCACAAAAGGAACAATATTCATGGAAAGAAGCACATCTATACTGCGTTGCAACTAGAAATGCATTGAATTTCTTTCAACAGGTTGTCTTGGATGATGACTGGCATTTCTTACAAGTATAGCTGAAAAAATTACTGAACAATGAATCCATCTCCCAATTTTTCCATACAAATGCTCTACCTTTTGTTGCAACAACTCATTTGTAGTTAGTGATCTTGAAAATAGCTTGTTTGCAAGCAAAAGGAACTATATTCATAGAAACAAGCACATCTATACTGCCTTACAACCAGGAATGCATTAAATTTCATTTAACAAGGTGTCGTGCATGATGACTAGCATTTCTTACAAGTATTTTCATTATAATTACGGAATAATGAGAGTGTCTCCCAATTTATTCCTAACAATGCTCCACCTTATGTTTCAACAAATAATTCACACTTAACGATCTTGAAAATAGCTTGTTTGTGCACAAAAGGAACTATATTCTTTCAAACAAGCACATCTATACTGCCTTGCAACTAGGAATGCATTGAATTTCTTTCAACAAGGTGTCTTGGATGATGACTCGTATTTCTTACAAGAATTTTTGATACAATTACTAAATAATGAGCCCATCTCCCAATTTATTCATAATAGTGCTCCACCTTTTGTTGCAACAACTCATTGACAGTTAATGATCTTGAAAATAGCTTGTTTGCACCCAAAAGGAACAATATTCATGGAAATAAGCACATTTATACTCCCTTGCAACTAGGAATGCATTGAATTTCAGTCAACAAGGTGTCTTGGATGATGACTAGCATTTCTTACAAGTATTTTCAATACAATTACTGAATAATGAGTCCATCTCCCAATTTTTTCATACCAATGCTCCAACTTTTGTTGCAACAACTCATTCACAGTTAGTGATCTTGAAAATAGCTTGTTTGCACCCAAAAGGAACTATACTCATGGAAATAAGCAGATTTATACTACCTTGCAACCAGGAATGCATTGAATTTCATTCAACAAGGTGTGGTGGGTAATGACTAGCATTTCTTACAAATATTTTCGATACAATTACTGAATAAAGACAACATCTCCCAATTTATTCCTAACAATGCTCCACCATATGTTGCAACAACTCATTCACGCTTAACGATATTGAAAATAGCTTGTTTGTGCAGAAAAGGAACTATATTCTTTCAAACAAGCACATCTATACTGCCTTCCAACTAGGAATGCATTGAATTTCTTTCAACAATGTGTCTTGGATGATGACTATCATTTCTTACAACTATTTTTGATACAATAACTGAATGATGAGCCCATCTCCCAATTTATTCATAATAATGCTCCACCTTTTGTTGCAACAACACATTCAGAGTTAATGATCTTGAAAATAGCTTGTTTGCACCCAAAAGGAACTATATTCAAGGAAACAAGCACATCTAACTCCCTTGCAACTTGGAATGCATTGAATTTCATTCAACAAGGTGTCTTGGATGATGACTAGCATTTCATACAAGTATTTTGTTACAACTACTGAATAATGTGTGTGTCTCACAATTTATTCCTAACAATGCTCCACCTTTTGTTGCAACAACTCATTTGCACTTAATGAACTTGAAAATGGCTTGTTTGTGCGGGAAAGGAACTATATTCATGGAAACAAGCACGTATGTACTGCCCTGCAACTAGGAATGCACTGAATTTCATTCAACAAGGTGTCTTGGATGATGACTAGCATTTCTTACAAGTATTTTCATTACAATTACTAAATAATGAAAGCGTTACCCAATTTATTCCTAATAATGCTTCAGCTTGTGTTGCAACAACTCATTCACACTTAGCGATCTAGAAAATAGCTCTAAAAAATGAGACCGTCTCTTCATTTCTTCCAAACAAGGCTCCACTTTTCGTTGTAATGACTGATTCACACTTAAAGATCTTGAAAATAGCTTTTATGACCACATCATTCACTAAATTTATTGCAACAACCTCATCTACACCGTCTTGGGACTAGGAATAAGCTGAATTGCACTAAACAAAGAGTCTTTGACGATTTCTAGCATTTCTCACAAGTATTTGATGCTTAATTACTCAAAAATGAGACCGTCTCTTCATTTCTTTCTAATGAGGCTCCACTTTTCGTTATAATGATTGATTCACACTTAAAGATATTGAAAACAGCTTGTATGACCACATCATTCACTAAATTCATTACAACAACCTCATCTATACTCTCTTGGGACTAGGAATAAGTTGAATTGCATTAAACAGAGTGTTTGATGATTTCTAGCATTTCTCACAAGTATTTGATGCTTAATTACTCAAAAATGAGATCATCTCTTCATTTCTTTCTAACGAGGCTCCACTTTTCGTCATAATGACTGATTCACACTTAAAGATCTTGAAAACAGCTTGTATGACCACATCATTCACTAAATTCATTGCAACAACCTCATCTATACTCTCTTGGGACTAGGAATATGTTGAATTACATTAAACATAGGGTCTTTGATGATTTTTAGCATTTCTCACAAGTATTTGATGTTTAATTACTCAAAAATGAGACCGTCTCTTCATTTCTTTCTAACGAGGCTCCACTTTTCGTTATAATGACTGATTCACACTTAAAGATCTTCAAAACAACTTGTATGACCACATCATTCACTAAATTCATTGCAACAACCTCATTATACTCTCTTAGGACTAGGAATAAGTTGAATTGTATTAAACATAGAGTCTTTGATGATTTCTAGCATTTCTCACAAGTATTTGATGCTTAATTACTCAAAAATGCGACCGTCTCTTCATTTCTTTCTAACGAGGCTCCACTTTTCGTTATAATGACAGATTCACACTTAAAGATCTTGAAAACAGCTTGTATAACCACATCATTCACTAAATTCATTGCAACAACCTCATCTATACTCTCTTGGGACTAGGAATAAGTTGAATTGCATTAAACATAGAGTCTTTGATGATTTCTAGCATTTCTCACAAGTATTTGATGCTTAATTACTCAAAAATGAGACCGTCTCTTCATTTCTTCCTAACTGGCGTCCACTGTTCATTTGAATCACTCATTCACACTTAAAGATCTTGAAAACAGCTTGTGCGACCACATCATTCACAATATTCATTGCAACAACGAGATCTATACACCATTGGGACTTGGATTATGTTGAATTGCACAAAACAAAGAGGCCTTGATGATTTCTAGAATTTCTCACAACTATTTGATGATTAATTGCTCAAAAATGAGACCGTCTCTTCATTTCTTCCTAACAAGGCTCCACTTTTCTTTCTAATCACTTATTCACTCTAACAGATATGGAAAACAGCTTGTATGACCACATCATTCAGTAAATTCACTGCAACAGCGTCATCTATACTCTCTTTGGACCAGGAATATCTTAAATTGCATTAAACATAGAGTTTTTGATGATTTTTAGCAATTCTCACAAGTATTTGATGCTTAATTACCCAAAAATGAGACTGTCTCTTCATTTCTTCCTAACAAGGGCCCACTTTTCATTCTAATCACTCATTCACACTTAAAGATCATAAAAACAGCTTATCTGAGCACATCAATCACTAAATTCATTGCAACAAGCTCATCTATACTCTCTTGGGACTAAGAATAAGTTGAATTGCACTAGACAAAGAGTCTTTGAAGATTTCTAGGATTTCTCACAAGTATTTGATGCTTAATTATGCAGAAATAAGGCCGTTTCTTCCTTTCTTCCTAACAAGGTTTCACTTTTCTTTCTAATTACTCATTCACACTTAAAGATCTTGAAAACAGCTTGTTTAAGCACATCATTCACCAAATTCATTGCAACAACCTCATCTATACTCTCTTGGGGTTAGGAATATGTTGGATTGCACTAAACAAGAGTCTTTGATGAATTCTAGCATTTCACACAAGTATTTGATGCTGAATTACCAAAAAATAAGTCCGTCTCTTCCTTTCTTCCTAACAAGCCTCCACTTTTTGTTGTAATGACTAATTCACACTTAAAGATTTTCAAAACAGCTTGTATAACCACATCATTCACTAAATTCATTGCAACAATCTCATCAATACTCTCTTGGGACTAGGAATATGTTGAATTGCGTTAAACATATAGTCTTTGATGATTTCTAGCATTTCTCACAAGTATTTGATGCTTAATTACTTAGAAATGAGACCGCCTCTTCATTTCTTCCCAACAAGGGTCCACTATTCGTTCTAATCACTCATTCACACTTAGAGATATTGAAAACAGCTTGTTTGAGCACATCATTCACTAAATTCATTGCAAGAACCTCATCTATACCCTCTTGGGACTAGGAATAGGTTGAATTGCACCAAACAAAGAATTTTTGACGATTTCTATCATTTCTCACAAGTATTTAATGCTGAATTCGGCAAAAATAAGTTCGTCTCTTGGGACTAGGAATATGTTCAATTGCATTAAACATAGAGTCTTCGATGATTTCTAGCATTTCTCAGAAGTATTTGATACTTAATTACTCAAAAATGAGACCGTCTCTTCATTTCTTCCTAACAAGGCTCCACTTTTCGTTGTAATGACTGCTTCACCCTTAAAGATCTTGAAAACAGCTTGTATTACCACATCATTCACTAAATTCATTGCAACAACCTCATCTATACTCTCTTGGGACTAGGAATATGTTGAATTGCATTAAATATAAAGTCTTTGATGATTTCTAGCATTCTTCACAAGTATTTGATGCTTAATTACTCAAAAATTAGACTGCCTTTTCATTTCTTTTTAACAAGCCTCCCCTTTTCGTTGTAATGACTGTTTCACACTTAAAGATCTTGAAAACAGCTTGTATGACCACATCATTCACTAAATTCTTTGCAATAACCTCATCTATACCCTCTTGGGAGTAGGAATAAGTTGAATTGTCCTAAAAAAAGATCTTTGATGATTTCTAGCATTTCTTACAAGTATTTGATGCTGAATTACACAAAAATAAGTCTGTCTCTTCCTTTCTTCCTAACAAGGCTCCACTTTTCGTTGTAATGACTGTTTCACACTTAAAGATCTTGAAAACAGCTTGTATGACCACATCATTCTCTAAATTCTTTGCAACAACCTCATCTATACTCTTTTGGGACTAGGAATATCTTGAATTGCATTAAACATAGAGTATTTCAGGATTTTTGGCATTTCTCTCAAGTATTTGATGCTTAATTACTCAAAAATGAGACCGTCTCTTCCTTTCTTCGTAACAAGGGTCCACTTTTCCTTCTAATCACTCATTCTCACTTAAAGATCTTGAAAACAGCTTGTTTGAGCACATCATTCACTCAATTCATTGCAACAACCTCATCTATACCCTTTTGGGACTACCAATAAGTTGAATTGTACTAAACAAAGAGTCTTTGACGATTTCTAGCATTTCTCACAAGTATTTGATGCTGAATTATGCAAAAATAAGTCCGTCTCTTCCTTTCTTCCAAACAAGCCTCCACTTTTCGTTGTAATGACTGATTCACACTAACAGATCTTGAAAACATCTTGTATGACCACATCATTCACTAAATTCATTGCAACAACCTCATCTATACTCTCTTTGGACTAGGAATACGTTGAATTGTATTAAACATAGAGTCTTTGATGATTTCTAGCATTTCTCACAAGTATTTGATGCTTAATTACTGAAAAATGAGACAGTCTCTTCATTTGTTGCTAACAAAGCTCCACTTTCCGTTCTAATCACTCATTCACACTTAAAGATCTTGAAAAGAGCTTATTTAAGCACATCATTCACTAAATTCATTGCAACAACCTCATCTATACTCTCTTTGGACTAGGAATATGTTGAATTGCATTAAACATTGAGTCTTTGATGATTTCTAGCATTTCTCACAAGTATTTGATGCTTAATTACTCAAAAATAAGACCGTCTCTTCATTTCTTCCTAACATGGGACCACTTTTTGTTGTAATGACTGATTCACACTTAAAGATCTTGAAAACAGCTTGAGTGACCACATCATTCACAATATTCACTGCAATAACAAGATCTATACACCCTTGGGACTTGGAATCTGTTGAATTGCACTAAACAAAGAGTCATTGAAGTTTTCTAGAATTTCTCACAAGAATTTGATGCTTAATTACCCAAAAATGAGACTGTCTCTTCATTTCTTCCTAACAAGGGTCCACTTTTCATTCTAATCACTCATTCAAACTGAAAGATCTTGAAAACAACTTGTTTGAGCACATCATTCGCTAAATTCATTGCAACAATCCCATCTATACTCCCTTGGGACTAAGAATATGTTGAATTGCATTAAACATAGAGTCTTTGATGATATCTAGTATTTCTCACAAGTATTTGGTGCTTAATTACTCAAAAATGAGATCATCTCTTCATTTCTTCTTGACAAGGCACCATTTTTCGTTGTAATGACTCATTCACACTTAAAGATCTTGAAAACAGCTTGTGTGACCACATCATTCACAATATTCATTGCAACAACAAGATCTATACACCCTTGGGACTTGGAATCTATTGAATTGCACTAAACAAAGAGTCATTGATGTTTTCTAGACTTTCTCACAAGTATTTGATGCTTAATTACACAAAAATGAGACTATCTCTTCATTTCTTCTTAACAACGGTCCACTTTTCGTTATAGTGACTCATTCACACTGTAAGATCTTAAAAACAGCTTGTTTGAGCACATCATTCGCGAAATTCATTGCAACAACCCCGCGATACTCTCTTGGGACTAGGAATATGTTGAATTGCATTAAACATAAAGTCTTTGATGATTTCTAGCATTTCTCACAAGTATTTGATGCTTAATTACTCAAAAATGAGACCGTCTCTTCATTTCTTCCTAACAAGCGTCCACTTTGCGTTCTAATCACTCATTCACTTTGAAAGATCTTGAAAACAGCTTGTTTGAGCACATCATTCGCTAAATTCATTGCAACAACCCCATCTATACTCTCTTGGGACTAGGAATATGTTGAATTGCATTAAACATAGAGTCTTTGATGATTTCTAGCATTTCTCACAAGTATTTGGTGCTTAATTACTCAAAAATGAGACCATCTCTTCATTTCTGCCTAACAAGACACTAGTTTTCGTTGTAATGACTCATTCACACTTAAGGATCTTGAAAACAGCTTGTATGACCACATCATTCACTAAATTCATTGCAACAACCTCATCTATACTCTCCTAGGACTAGGAATAAGTTCAATTGCACTAAACAAAGAGTCTTTGATGATTTCTAGCATTTCTTACAAGTATTTGTTGCTTAATTATGCAAAAATAAGACCATCTCTTCCTTTCATCCTAACAAGCCACCACTTTTCTTTGTAATGACTGATTCACAGTAAAAGATGTTGAAAACAGCTTGTATGACCACATTATTCACTAAATTTACTACAATGTCATCTATACACTCTTTGTACTAGGAAGATGTTGAATTGCATTAAACATAGAGTCTTTGATGATTTATAACATTTCTCACAAGTATTTGGTGCTTAATTACTCAAAAGTGGGACCGTCTCTTCATTTCTTCCTAACAAGGCACTAGTTTTTGTTGTAATGACTTGTCCACACTTAAAGATCTTGAAAACAGCTTGTGTGACCACATCATTCATAATATTCATTGCAACAACAAGATCTATACACCCTTGGGACTTGGAATCTGTTGAATTGTGCTAAACAAAGAGTCATTGATGTTTTCTAGAATTTCTCACAAGTATTTAATGCTTAATTACTCAAAAATGAGACCGTCTCTTCATTTCTTCCTAACAAGGGTCCACTGTTCATTCTAATCGCTTATTCACACATAAAGATCTTGAAAACAGCTTGAGTGACCACATCATTCACAATATTCATTGCAACAACAAGATCTATACACCCTTGGGACTTGGAATCTGTTGAATTGCACTAAACAAAGAGTCCTTGATGATTTCTGGAATTTCTCACAAGTATTTGATGCTTAATTACTCAAAAATTAGACCGTCTCCTCATTTTGTGCTAACAACAGTCCACTTTTCGTTCTAATCACGCATTCACACTTAAAGATCTTGAAGACAGCTTGTTTGAGCACATCATTCACTAAATTCATTGCAACAACCTCATCTATACCCTCCTAGGACTAGAAATAAGTTGAATTGCACTATACGAAGAGCCTTTGATGATTTCTAGCATTTCTCACAAGTATTTGTTGCTTAATTACGCAAAAATAAAACCATCTCTTCCTTTCATCCTAACAAGCCTCCATTTTTTTTCTGTAATGACTGATTCACACTAAAAGATCTTGAAAACGGCTTGTATGACCACATCATTCACTAAATTCACTACAACAACGTCATCTATGCACTCTTTGGACTAGCAATATGTTGAATTGCATTAAACATAGTCTTTCATAACTTATGGCATTTCTCACAAGTATTTGGTGCTTAATTACTCAAAAATGGGACTGTCTCTTCATTTCTTCCTAACAAGGCACCACTTTTCATTGTAATGACTCATTCACACTTGAAGATCGTGAAAACAGCTTGTGTGACCACATCATTTACAATATTCATTGCAACAACAAGATCTATACAGCCTTGGCACTTGGAATCTCTTGAATTGCACTAAACAAAGAGTCCTTGATGATTTCTAGAATTTCTCACAAGTATTTGTTGCTTAATTACTTAAAAATGAGACCGTCTCTTCCTTTCTTCCTAACAAGGCTGCACTTTTCGTTGTAATGACTCTTTCACACTTATTCATCTTGAAAACTGCTTGTATGACCACATCATTCACTAAATTCACTGCAACAACGTCATCTATACTCTTTTTGGACTAGGAATATGTTGAATTGCATTAAACATAGAGTCTTTGATGATTTCTAACATTTCTCACAAGTATTTGAAGCTTAGTTTCTCAAAAATGAGACCGTCTCTTCATTTCATCCTAACAAGGCACCACTTCTCGTTGTAATGACTCATTCACACTTAAAGATCTTGAAAACAGCTTGTGTGACCACATCATTCACAATTTTCATTGCAACAACCAGATCTATACACCCTTGGGACTTGGATTCTATTGAATTGCACTAAACAAAGAGTCCTTGATGATTTCTGGAATTTCTCACAAGTATTTGATGCGTAATTACTCAAAAATGAGACCATCTCTTCATTTCCTCCTAACAAGGCTCTACTCTTCGTTGTAATGATTGATTCACACCTAAGGATCTTGAAAACAGCTTGTAAGACCACATCATTCACTAAATTCATTACAACAACCTCATATATACTCTCCTAGGACTAGGAATATGTTGAATTGCATTAAACATAGAGTCTTTGATGATTTCTAGTATTTCTCACAAGTATTTGATGCTTAATTACTCAAAAATGAGACCGTCTCTTCTTTTCTTCCTAGCAAGGCACCACTTTTCGTTGTAATGATTCATTCACACTTAAAGATCTTGAAATCAGCTTGTGTGACCACATCATTCACAATATTCATTGCAGCAACAAGATCTATACACCCTTGGCACTTGGAATCTGTTGAATTGCACTAAACAAAGAGTCATTGATATTTTCTAGAATTTCTCACAAGTATTTCATGTTTAATTACTCAAAAATGAGACTGTCTCCTCATTTCTTCCTAACAGGGATCCACTTTTCGTTCTAATCACTCATTCACACTTAAAGATCTCAAAAACAGCTTGTTTGAGTATGTCATTCACTAAATTCATTGCAACAACCTCATCTATACTCTCTTGGGACTAGGAATAAGTTGGATTGCACTAAACAAAGAGTCTTTCATGATTTCTAGCATTTCTCACAAGTATTTGATGCTTAATTACTCAAAAATAAAACTGTCTCTTCCTTTCTTCCTAACAAGCCCCCACTTTTCGTTCTTGTATGACCACATCATTCACTAAATTCACTACAACAACGTCATCTATACTCTCTTTGGACTAGGAATATGTTGAATTGCATTATACATAGAGTCTTTGATGATTTCCAGCATTTCTCACAAGTATTTGATGCTTAATTACTCAAAAATGAGACCGTCTCTTCATTTCTTCTTAAGAAGGCTCCACTTTTCATTGTAATGACTGATTCACACTTAAAGATCTTGAAAACAGCTTGTATGACCACATCATTCACTAAATTCATTGCAACAACCTCATATATACTCTCTTGGGACAAGCAATATGTTGAATTGCATTAAACATAGTGTCTTTGATGATTTCTAGGATTTCTGACAAGTATTTTGTTGTTCTCACAGCCTTGTATGGGTTGTAATACTAATGGGTACTTTTGTAGAAGAATCAAATATCAGACAAGAAACCCACGAAATACACAATTTTGTTTTTGTTTTTGTTTTCTTTTTGTGTTTTTTTTTGTTTCTCTTTTTGATTATTCAATCAACAATGAACAATTCACGAAAGAGATGACAACAAAAGTATAACTAACCTGAGTTAGAGCCAAGGCTCTGATACCAAATGATATGAACTGCGATTATTTGTAAACAGAACCCAACACCAATGTTGGTATAGGATCGTTCTAACAAAGGTTAAGGGATTTTGGAGTTCTGACCCAATGATTATAAACAACCAAGAACTAGAACTTAAAGATTCAGACGCCACTCTCAACAACAAAAACGTTGAAGAAGATAAGTCTATTGAACCAACACACTCAAGTATGAAAGTTCAGAATTAGTTCTCAAAGAACCAGAGAAAATAGCTCATACATTCATCATATGCCGTCCTCCCCTCTAACCACCCTTTTTATATGCTAACCCCCCTAAACCCTAGCTAATAAGATGGGCTTATTAAGGAAATTCGTCCAATCTGCCAGCCATACTCTTTATATGCTAATAAGATGGGCTTATTAAGGAAATTCATCCAATCTGCCAGCCACCTCTTTTTATATGCTAATAAGATGGGCTTATTAAGGAAATTTGTCCAACCCACTAAATAATAATAATAACCCATTTAAATTCCCAAATATGGGCTCCCAAATCCAACTTCCTTCCCAAGGTCATGGTTCTCAAATTCCTCCACATATGACACATTCGTAAGCCTTAGTGAAGCCTCCATCATCCTTAACTCGTACCTAGCAACTTCCTGATAGTAAATGTCGCACAGCAAGTTGTTGAGAACTTCCTTTATTTTCTTTGACCTTGCTCTTGTCATTGGTGCTCCAAGGTTTTGCAAAGTATCAACTCCCTTGTTGATTTGAGCTGATACAATATGGCTTCCATCATAGACGGTCTCATTTTTGAGTAATTAAGCATCAAATACTTGTGGGAAATGCTAGAAATCATTAAAGACTCTATGTTTAATACAATTCAACATATTCCTAGACCCAAGAGAGTATAGATGAGGTTGTTGCAATGAATTTAGTGAATGATGTGGTCATAAAAGCTGTTTTCAACATCTTTAAGTGTGAATCAATCATTACAACGAAAAGTGGAGCCTTGTTTGGAAGAAATGAAAAGACAGTCTCATTTTTTAGTAATTAAGCATCAAATACTTGTGAGAAAAGCTAGAAACCAACAAAGACTCTATGTTTAAAACAATTCCACATATTCCTTGTCGCAACAGAGTATAGATGAGGTTATTGTAATGAATTTAGTGAATGATGGGGTCTTACAGGCTGTTTTCAAGATCTTTTAGTGTGAATCAGTCATTATAACGAAAAGTGGAGCCTTGTTAGGAAGAAAGGAAGAGATAGTCTAATTTTTGTGTAATGAAGCATCAAATACTTGTGAGAAATGCTAGAAATCATCAAAGACTCTATGTTTAATGCAATTCAACATATTCTTAGTCCTAAAAGAGTATAGATGAGGTTGTTGCAATGAATTTAGTGAATGATGTGGTCATACAAGCTGTTTTCAAGATCTTGAAGTGTGAATCAGTCATTACAACGAAAAGTGGAGACTTGTTAGGAAGAAATGAAGAGACAATCTCATTTTTGAGTAATTAAGCATCAAATACTTATGAGAAATGCTATAAATCATCAAAGCCTCTATGTTTAATACAATTCAACAAATTCCTAGTCCCAAGAGAGTATAGAAGGGGTTGTTGCACTGAATTTTGTGAATGATGTGCTCAAACAAGCTGTTGTCAAGATCTTTGAGTATGAATGAGTGATTAGAACGAAAAGTGGAGCCTTGTTAGGAAGAAATGAAGAGAGGGTCACATTTTTGAGTAATTAAGCATCAAATACATGTGAGAAATGCTAGAAATCATCAAAAACTCTATCTTTAATGCAATTCAACATATTCATAGTTCTGAGAGAGTATAGATAAGGTTGTTGCAATAAATTTAGTGAATGACGTGCTCAAACATGTTTCTTTCAAGATCTTTAAGTGTGAATGAGTGATTAGAACGGAAAGTGGAGCCTTGTTATGAAGAAATGAAGAGACAGCCTCATTTTTGAGTAATTAAGCATCAAATACTTGTGGGAAATGCTAGAAATCATCAAAGACTCTATGTTTAATACAATTCAACATATTCCTTGTTCCAAGAGAGTATAGATGAGGTTGTTGCAAGGAATTTAGTGAATGATGTAGTCATACAAGCTGTTTTCAAGGTCCTTTAGTGTGTATTAGTCATTACAACGAAAAGTGGAGCCTTGTCAGGAAGAAAGGAGGAGACGGTCGTATTTTTGCGTAATTTAGCATCAAATACTTGTGAGAAATGCTATAAATCATCAAAGACTCTTTGTTTAGTGCAATTCAACATATTCCTAGTCCCAAGAGAGTATAGATGAGGTTGTTGCAAAGAATTTAGTGTAGATGTGGTCAAACAAGCTGTTTTCAAGATCTTTACGTGTCAATGAGTGACTAGAACGGAAAGTGGAGCTTTTTTAGGAAGAAATGAAAAGATGGTCTCATTTTTGAGTAATTAAGCATCAAATACTTGAGGGAAATGCTAGAAATAATCAAAGACTCTATGTTGAATGCAATTCAACCTATCCCTAGTCCCGAGAGAGTATAAATGAGGTTGTTGCAATGAATTTAGTGAATGATGTGGTCATACAAGCTATTTTCAAGATCTTTCAATGTGAATCAGTCATTACAACGAAAAGTGGAGCCTTGTTAAGGAGAAAGGAAGTGACGGTCTTATTTTTGCATAATTAAGCATCAAATACATGTGAGAAATGCTAGAAATTATCAAAGACTCTTTGTTTAGTGCAATTCAACTTATTCCTAGTCCCAAGAGAGTATAGATGATGCGAAAAACCCCAAAAAGACGTGGCTTAGGGACCCAACGCACACAATGAATCAAAGAACAACCAGGAAAGCTAAATCAGAGTTTAATAACACAAACCCTAGACCCAAAATTCGAAGGAACACGAACCTAGGGTATTCAAGATGGATATGGACGCCACACTCCAGAAGAGGAAGGAATTGGGAGTGATAAGTCGGTTTGAACGCCACAAGAAGAAAACCTCTTGATAAGTTCTTTAGTTCTCAAAAGAACCGAAGGAGAAACCCTTGTTTTCTATTTCACTGAAAGTTGTCTGATTTCTTGATTGTCTGATTTTCAAAGCTTACAAGGGGTGCCTATTTATAGGCTTAGATAGCAATCCTAAAGAGGAAGAATTCCTATTTAGGAGAAATCCCTATTTTGGAGGAATTTCGGAATATTTCCAGCACATACGATAAACTCCTAATTTGGAGTGACTACTATTATTAGTCCTAATATTTTAATTACTCTAATGATATTAATAAGGCCTGGACTTTCTTCTAAGTTTAAATTCGCACCATTTGAAGCTGGGTTGGCCTGAGCGTCCTGAATCAGGCCATTTAGTGCTTCTTTAATCTTTCTGGCCCTAGCTCGTGTTATTGGGCCTTCTGGAATGTGCAATGGACCTCTTGCATCCATTGAAGCCCTAGCTCATGTTATTGGGCCTTCTAGGATGTGCAATGGACCTCTTGGATCAATTGGAGCTCTAACTCGTGTTATTGGGCCTTCTGAAATGTGCAATGGACTTTTTGCTTCCTTTGAAGCCTTCCACCCTTCATGTCTACGGTTCTCATCAATAGATGAGGTTGTTGCAATGAATTTAGTGAATGATGTGGTCATACAAGCTGTTTTCAAGATCTTTAATTGTGAATGAGTCATTACAACGAAAAGTGGAGCTTTGATAGGAAGAAGGGAGGAGACGGTCTTATTTTTGCGTAATTAAGCATCAAATACTTGTGGGAAATGCTAGACTCTTTGTTTAGTGCAATTCAGCATATTCCTTGTCCGAAGAGAGTATAGATGATGTTGTTGCAAGGAATTTAGTGAATGATGTGCTCAAACAAGCTGTTTTCAAGATCTTTAAGTGTGAATGAGTGATTAGAACGGAAAGTGGATCCTTGTTTGGAGGAAATGAAGAGATGGTCTCATTTTTGAGTAATTAAGCATCAAATACTTGTGAGAAATGCTAGAAATCATCAGAGACTCTAAGTTTAATACAATTCAACATATTCGTAGTCCCAAGAGAGTATAAAAGAGGTTGTTGCAATGAATTTAGTGAATGACATGGTCATACAAGCTGTTTTCAAGATCTTTAAGTGTGAATGAGTCATTACAACGAAAAGTTGAGCCTTGTTAGGAAGAAATCAATTTTGAGTAATTAAGCATCAAATACTTGTGAGAAATGTTAAAAATCATCAAAGACTCTATGTTTACTGCAATTCAACATATTCCTAGTCCCAAGATAGTATAGATGAGGTTATTGCAAGGAATTTAGAGAATGATGTGGTCATATAGGCTGTTTTCAAGATGTTTAAGAGTGAATTAGTCATTACAACGAAAAGTGGCACCTTGTTAGGAAGAAGTGAAGAGACAATCTCATTTTTGAGTAATGAAGCATCGAATACTTGTGAGAAAAACTAGAAATCATCAAAGACACTAAGTTTAATTCAATTCAACATATTCCTAGTTCAAAGAGAGTATAGATGATGTTGTTGCAGTGAATTTAGTGAATGATGTGGTCATACAAGCTATTTTCAAGATCATTAAGTGTGAATCAGTCATTACAATGAAAAGTGGAGCCTTATTAGGAAGAAAGGAAGAGACGGTCTCATTTTTTAGTAATTAAGCATCAAATACTTGTGAGAAATGTGAGGAATCATTGAAGACTCTTTGTTTAGTGCAATTCAACTTATTCCTAGTCCTAAGAGAGTATAGATGAGGTTGTTGCAATGAATTTAGTGAATGATGTGGTCATACAAGCTGTTTTCAAGATCTTTAAGTGTGAATGAGTCATTACAACGAAAACTGGTGCCTTGTTAGGAAGAAATGAAGAGACGACCCCATTTTTGAGTAATTAAGCATCAAATATGAAGTTCCCAACTTCACCCTAGGATCTACTAGTTTGTGATACTGAGAGAGGGGGTGAATCAGTATCACCACAATTCACAATTTGCAGGAAAGTGAACAACTTCAATCTCTTCTTAAAAGTGAACTCTTTCTCAGATTCGACTAAGGTAGATCTATTGCTACCTACTAATCACAATAGTCCCCAAAGTCACCTTTCAGACACCTTGCCTAATAGACAATTCGGATGTTCTTGTTTAGGTCTTCGTTAGGTTATGGGTTGGTTGATACTTTAGCTGCGTTCACAACTCAATTCAAAACACAGAATGTAAAGCAGATTAAGGACACACGAGATTTACGTGGTTCCGTCAACGTGACGTACATCCACGGTGGTAGGGACTCTCCCTTACCGAGACTATCCACTATACTTGAGAATTCCAGTTACAATGGATGTCTTAATCTTCTGCTCCTTTCACTATTGCAATTACTAAGCAAGTACAATACAAAGAGTGTCACTTACTGTGTCTACCCTTCTTCTAGCTTGTCTTGCCTCTGTTGAATTGAAAGGCTGCTCCACTGCCGCTTAGAAGTTCACCGCAACGCTCTCTAACCTCTCTTGAAGAAATCTAGAAATACGTTGAGTTCTTTCTGATGCTTCGCTGAATTCCTTCTCTAGGTTGTTTCACACAACTCCTGCTTTCACCGTCTCACGGTCTCACCCGTCTCCTATTTCACGGTCTTACCATTTCACGGCCTGTCCTCACACTTCTGGTCTGTCACGCTGTTGCACGTTCTGGTCTCACGCCGTCTCCTGACATACACCCACACTTCTGGTCTGTCATTTCACGTCTCTTGGCCTGCCTCACGTTACTGGTTTGCTGTCTTCTCTTCTGGGTGGTCTCATGGATACCAGGTCTGCTGTCTTTTCTTCCGGGTGGTTTGTTTCTTATTTCTCCTCTTGCTGGTTGTGTGTTTCTGGTTTGGTTGCAGGACGTGTTTCTGGTTTCCTTGCAGGAGGCGTTTCTGGTTTGCCTGCAGGATGTGTTTCTGGTTTGCTTGCAGGACGTGTTTCTGGTTTGCTTGCAGGAGGCGTTTCTGGTTTGCTTGCAGGAGGTTGCACGTTCTGGTTTGCTCTCCCAGTGGTGACGTTTCTGGTTTGCTCTCCTGGTG
Source organism: Bruguiera gymnorhiza (assembly GCA_020883675.1). Classification (NCBI taxonomy): domain Eukaryota; kingdom Viridiplantae; phylum Streptophyta; class Magnoliopsida; order Malpighiales; family Rhizophoraceae; genus Bruguiera; species Bruguiera gymnorhiza. Next base: position 493,524 of record JAIRCJ010000040.1, read on the forward strand.
GTGTTGTTTCTGATCTCTTGCCGTTCTGCTCTCTCTTCCTTTTGGCCGGTTGCTGTAGGGTTGCTGTTTATTCAATTGTGTTGGCCCTCTACCCTAGTTTTGTCTTCCAAGGCCTTTATATACTTTCTTCCATGAAACCGCACTGCTCATACCATTGAATTCCTTGTCATTCTGTTTGTTTTATTGCCCATCTTTTTGGCTGTGTCACTTCTCTGAAGAGGTAGGTCTAGGATTGATATATTTAAGTTTTGTTTGTTTTGAATTTAGTTTGCTTGGAACTATTGAAGGAGCTCTTAAAGTCTTGCAATTCATTATGTGAAACACAAGAGTTGAGGACTACTATAGTTGAGTGGAAAGCAAACACGCTAGGGAGTGAGTTTTGTGAGGTATATTCTTTCTTTACTACCAATTTGGTATACACAATGTCCAATGCTAAAGAAGGCAGTTTCCCACATGGAGAAGAAGAAGTAGTTGTTCCAGATTTCAAATTACTTATGAAATCCTTAGAGTATAAGTTTGATAGGATTGACCAAATGTTTTGGGAAGTTTGAGATAGGATGGATAAAATAAAAGGGGAATCGAGTGTCAATCCTAAGAGGCCAGCTAGGAGGGTCACGAAGGAGCAACTTGAACATGACTTTGGTGAAGATGGTGATGATTATTGTGATGATGGTGATAATGCTAGTAGAAACTTCAGAGGTGGTTTTATAGGAGGACGTGGTAATAGGAATGGTAGAGGAGTAAGAGGAAATGGAAATATTCATGATAGGTACAATGGAGGTTGGGATAACAGAAATAGAGTGAAGGAAGGAGTAGACAAAAATCTTAGTAGTATTAAAATGAAAATACCTTCTTTCCAAGGGAAAGTTGACCCTGACGTCTATTTAGATTGGGAACGAAGGGTAGAATTAATATATGAGTGCCACAACTTCTCTGAGGAGAAGAAAGTGAAGTTAGCTGTGGCAGAGTTCACTAATTATGCTGTCATATGGTGGGACCAGCAAGTTACCACCAGGAGAAGAAATTTTGAGAGAACTATAGAAACTTCGAATGAGTTGAAGACTGTGATGAGAAGGAGATTTGTTCCCAGCTCTTATTATAGGGATTTGTATAACAAGTTACAGAGGCTTACACAAGGTTCCAAGAGTGTGGAAGAGTACCATAAGGAGATGGAAATTGCTATGGTTAGGGCAAATGTAATGGAGGATAGGGAGGCAACCATGGCTAGGTTCCTCCAAGGGTTGAATAAACGCATAGCTGATGTGGTAGAACTACAACACTATGTAGAGCTTGAAGACATGGTGCACATTGCCATGAAAGTTGAGAGGCAACTTAAGGGAAGGAGCACTTATAGATATAATCAGAACTTAGGTTCATCTATTTGGAAGTCGAACTGGGGGAAGAAGGAAGAGAAGATGACTTCTAAGCTTAAAACCAATTCATGTAAACCCCAGACTAGTGGGGGCAACCTGGAAAGGGGAAAATTTGAAGAAAAACTTGAGGGCACCCAAGGAAAAACTAGAGACATCAAATGCTTTAGATGTCTGGGTAGGGGTCATGTTGCTTCACAATGTCCTAACAAAAGAACCATATACCTTAAAAAGAATGGTGACTATTTGTCTGGCAGTGATACTAGTGATGTTGATGAAGGGATAGAGTATCTAGAGCATGGTGGAAGGCTTTTGGTAGCAAGGAGAGCCCTTAATGTGTAGGTTAAGGAGGAGGATGATGTTGAGATACAGTAGGAAAATATTTTCCATACTCGATGTTTAGTTCAAGATAGACTCTGTTGCTTGATCATCGATGGCGGTAGTTGCACTAATGTAGCAAGTACAGAGTTGGTGGAAAAATTGAACTTGCCTACAACCAAACATCCTAGACCATATTATTTGCAATGGTTGAATGACAGTGGAGTGGTGAAAGTGACTAAACAAGTTGTGGTTCCATTTTCCATTGGCAGATATAAGGACGAGTTGTTTTGTGATGTTGTACCTATGCAGGCCTGGCATTTGTTATTGGGTTGTCCTTGGCAATTTGATAGAAAAGTTTTGCATGATGGTTACAAGAACCGTTATTCTTTCACCATGGATGGAAAATCATTTACACTTGTTCCATTGACTCCAAAACAGGTGTATGAAGACCAAGTGAGACTTTATGAAAGTGAGCAGAAGAGGAGGAGTGAAAAGAAAGAGAGAGTCAAGAGAAAAGAAAGTGAGGGAGAGGAAAAGAAGGTAAACGCATGTGAGAGTACTAAGTACAAGGGGGGTCAGGTTCACAAGAGTGAAGATGAAAGAAAACAAATGAGTGTGTTTGCAAAAGGAGTAGATGTTAGGGTTGCCTTCCAAGCAAGGCAACAAATAATCTTGATCCTTTACAAGGATTCTTATTTCTCTAACACTGACCTCGATTCATCTTTGCCTAGTGCTATTTCATCTTTGTTGTAGGATTATAATGATGTATTCCCTGAGGAGATCCCAGATGGTTTACCACCAAGGAGAGGGATTGAACACCACATTGATCTTATTCCTGGGACTCCCATTCCCAATAAGCTAGCGTATAGAAGTAATCATGAGGAGACAAAGGAGCTTTAGAGGCAAGTTGATGATGAAGGGACATGCAAGGGAGAGCATGAGCCCATGTGCGGTGCCAGTGTTGCTTGTGCCAAAGAAAAATGGGTCTTAGAGGATGTGTGTCGATTGTAGAGCTATCAACAAAATAACAGTTAAGTATCAACATCCTATACCCAGGCTTGATGATATACTAGATGAATTACATGGTGCGTGTTACTTCTCTAAAATTGACCTTAAGAGTGGGTATCAACAAATTAGGATGAGGGAAGGAGACGAATGGAAAACTGCATTTAAGACCAAGCATGGTTTGTATGAATGGTTAGTTATGCCCTTTGGTTTGACTAATGCACCTAGTACTTTTATCAGATTAATGAATCATGTTTTGAGACCTTTCTTAGGAAAGTTTGTTGTGGCTTATTTTGATGACATATTAGTATACAGTAGGAATTTAGAAGAGCATGTTGACCATTTGCATTGCGTGCTTGATGTTTTGAGGAAAGAGAAATTGTATGCCAACGTGAAGAAATGTGATTTTTGCAAGGATCATGTTATTTTCTTAGGTTATGTTGTGTCTGCTCATGGCATAGGGGTTGACAAAGGGAAGATTAAGGCAATTCAAGAATGGCCTACACCTAAGAGTGTGAGTGATGTAAGGAGTTTCCATGGTTTGGCTAGCTTTTATAGGAGGTTCATTAAGGATTTTAGTACCATAGCTGCACCATTAAGTGAGGTGATTAAAAAGAGTGTGGGTTTCAAGTGGAGTAAGGAACAACAAGATGCCTTTGATTTGCTTAAGACTAAGTTGTGTAATGCACCACTTCTTGCTTTGCCTGATTTTTCTAAGATCTTTGAAATTGAATGTGATGCATCAGGCATTAGGATTGGGGGAGTTCTCATGCAAGAGAAATGACCTATTGCATTCTTTAGTGAGAAGTTGAGTGGGGCAACATTGAATTATCCAACTTATGATAAAGAAATGTATGCACTTGTTAAGACTTTAGAAACATGGCGGCATTACCTTTGGCCCAAGGAGTTTGTAATTCATACTGATCATGAGTCTTTAAAATACTTGAAGGGGCAAGGTAAGTTGAACAGAAGATATGCAAAATAGGTTGAATTTATTGAAACTTTTCCTTATGTAATTCAATACAAATCAGGTAAGGAAAATGTTGTTGCTGATGCATTATCACGTAGGTACGCTTTGATTAGCACTTTGAGCGTTAAGTTGTTGGGGTTTGAGCACATTATTGATTTGTATGCTAATGATGATGACTTTAGTAATGTATATGCTGCATGTGAGAAAGTTGCCTTCGATAAGGTCTATAGACATGAGGGGTATTTGTTTAGAGTAAATAAGCTTTGTATTCCTCAAGGGTTTATCAAAGCATTACTTGTAAAGGAAGCTCATGTGGGTGGTTTAATGGGACACTTTGGCATTCAAAAGACTTTTGATGTTTTAAATGAACATTTCTTTTGGCCACATATGAAAAGGGATGTTGAAAGAGTCTGTGTCAAGTGTATTACCTGTAGACAAGCTAAGTCTCGGGTTTTGCCCCATGGTAAGTATATGCCTTTAGAAATTCCTTGTGAACCTTGGACCAACATCTCTATGGATTTTATTCTTGGGTTACCTAGGTCCAAGAAGGGCTGAGATTGTATTCTTGTTGTAGTTGACAGGTTTTCAAAGATGGCGCATTTCATTGCTTGCACCAAAACAGATGATGCCACACACATTGCAGACTTATTTTTTAGAGAGATTGTTCGCCTACATGGAGTGCCGAAGAGTATTGTGTCAGATCGTGATGCAAAGTTTTTGAGCCATTTTTGGAAAACATTATGGGGTAAGCTTGGAACAAAGCTGTTGTTTTCTACAACTTGCCATCCACAAACCGATGGACAAATTAAGGTAGTAAATCGAACTCTTGGTACATTGTTGTGTGCTGTTATTGGTAAGAACTCTAGAACCTGGGAAGAATGTTTGCCTTTTGTGGAGTTTGCCTATAATCGTGTTGTTCAAAGTACCACAGCTTATTCTCCATTTGAACTTGTTTATGGTTTTAATCCCTTATCTCCTTTGGATTTAGTACCATTGCCTATACAGGATAGGGTTAATTTAGATGGGAAAAAGAAGGCTGAAGTAGTTAGGCAACTTCATGAGAAAGCTAGGTTTAACATTGAGAGAAAAACCAAACAATATGAAACACAAGCCAACAAAGGTCATAGGCATATCACCTTTGAACCCGGTGATTGGGTTTGGGTACATTTGCGGAAGGATAGATTTCCCAAGCAAAGGAAATCAAAGTTGCAACCAAGAGGAGATGGTCCTTTCCAAGTGGTGGTAAGAGTCAATGATAATGCATATAAACTTGACTTGCCAGGTGAGTATAATGTGAGTGCAATATTTAATGTTTCTGACCTTTCTCCATTTCTCTTTGATGATGTAGGTGCTGATTTGAGGACAAATCATTTTGAGGAGACTGGGAATGATGGAAGCCACATTGTACCAGCTCAGATCAACAAGGGAGTTGATGCTTTGCAAAACCTTGGAGGACCAATGACAAGTGCAAGGTCAAAGAAAATAAAGGAAGTTCTCAACAACTTGTTATGCGACATTTACTATCAGGAAGTTGGATTTGGGAGCCCATGTTTGGGCATTTAAATGGGTTATTTTCATGGGTTATTATTATTATTTAGTGGGTTGGATGAATTTCCTTAATAAGCCCATCTTATTAGCATATAAAAAGAGGTGGTTGGCAGATTGGACGAATTTCCTTAATAAGCTCATCTTATTAGCATATAAAAAGAGGTGGCTGGCAAATTGGACGAATTTCCTTAATAAGCCCATCTTATTAGCATATAAAGAGGGTGGCTGGCAGATTGGACGAATTTCCTTAATAAGCCCATCTTATTAGCTAGGGTTTAGGGGGGTTAGCATATAAAAAGGGTGGTTAGAGGGGAGGACGGCATATGATTAATGTATAAGCTATTTTCTCTGGTTCTTTGAGAACTAATTCTGAACTTTCATACTTAAGTGTGTTGGTTCAACAGACTTATCTTCTTCAACATTTTTGCTGTTGGGAGTGGTGTCTGAATCTTTAAGTTCTGGTTCTTGGTTGTTTATAATCATTGGGTCAGAACTCCAAAATCCCTTAACCTTTGTTAGAATGATCCTATACCAACATTGGTGTTGGGTTCCGTTTACAAATAATCGGAGTTCATATTAGTCTCTTCATTTCTTCCTAACAAGGCTCCACTTTCCATTTTAATCACTCATTCACACTTAAAGATCTTGAAAATAGCTTGTTTGAGCACATTATTCACTAAATTCATAGCAACGACCTCATCTATACTCTCTTGAGACTAGGAATATGTTGAATTGCACTAAAGAAAGAGTCTTTGATGATTTCTAGCATTTCTCACAAGTATTTGATGCTAAATTACGCAAAAATACGACCATCTCTTCCTTTCTTCCTAACAACACTCCACTTTTCGTTGCAATGATTGATTCACACTAAAAGACCTTGAAAACAGCTTGTTTGAGCACATCATTCACAAAATTCATTGCAACAACCTCATCTATACTCTCTTGGGACTATGAATATGTTGAATTGCATTAAACATAGAGTCTTTGATGATTTCTAGCATTTCTCACAAGTATTTGATGCTTAATTACTAAAAAATCAGACTGTCTCTTCATTTCTTCCTAACAAGGGTCCACTTTTCGTTCTAATCACTCATTCACACTTAAAGATCTTGAAAACAGCTTGTTTGAGCACATCATTCACAAAATTCATTGCAACAACCTCTTCTATACTCTCTTGGGACTAGGAATATGTTGAATTGTATTAGACATAGAGTCTTTGATGATTTCTAGCATTTCACACAAGTATTTGATGCTTAATTACTCAAAAATGAGACCTTCTCTTCATTTCTTCCTAGCAAGGCTCCACTTTTTGTTGTAATGACTCATTCACCCTTAAAGATCTTGAAAACAGCATGTGTGACCACATCATTCACAATATTCATTGCAACAACAAGATCTGTACACCTTTGGGACTTGGAATCTGTTGAATTGCACTAAACAAAGAGTCTTTGATGATTTCAAGAATTTCTCACAAGTATTTGATGCTTAATTACTCAAAAATGAGACCTTCTCTTCATTTCTTCCTAACAAGGGTCCACTTTTCATTCTAATCACTCATTCTCACTTAAAGATCTTCAAAACAGCTTGTTTGAGCACATCATTCATTAAATTCATTGCAACAACCTCTTCTATACTCTCTTGGGACTAGGAATATGTTGAATTGTATTCGACATAGTCTTTGATGATTTTTAGCATTTCACACAAGTATTTGATGCTTAATTACTAAAAAATGAGACCGTCTCTTCATTTCTTCCTAACAAGGCTCCACTTTTCGTTGTAATGACTCATTCACACTTAAAGATCTTGAAAACAGCATGTGTGACCACATCATTCACAATATTCATTGCAACAACAAGATTTGTACACCCTTGGGACTTGGAATCTGTTGAATTGCACTAAACAAAGAGTCTTTGATGATTTCAAGAATTTCTCACAAGTATTTGATGCTTAATTACTCAAAAATGAGACCTTCTCTTCATTTCTTCCTAACAAGGGTCCACTTTTTGTTCCAATCACTCATTCTCACTTAAAGATCTTGAAAACAGCTTGTTTGAGCACATCATTCACTAAATTCATTGCAACAACCTCATCTATACTCTCTTGGGTCTAGGAATAAGTTGGATTGCACTAAACAAAGAGTCTTTGATGATTTCTATCATTTCTCACAAGTATTTGATGCTTAATGACGCAAAAATAAGACCATCTCTTTGTTTCTGCCAAGTCGATTGAATTCATTGAGACCTTTCCCTACAACATCAAATATAAACAAGGTAAGGACAATGTGGTAGCTGATGCATTATCTCGCAGGTATGCCCTTATCTCTACACTTACTGCAAACTTATTAGGATTTGAACATATTAAGGATTTATATGTAAATGATCCGAACTTTGCTAACGTGTATGGAGCATGTGAGAAGTCAGCCTTTGAGAAGTTTTATAGGCATAAGGGTTTCTTATTTAGGGAAAATCGTTTATGCATGCCTATGAGTTCTTTAAGGGAGTTGGTTGTAAGAGAAGCTCATGAGGGTGGTCTAATGGGTCATTTCAGAGTTAGGAAAACCCTAGATGTCCTAAATGAACACTTCTTTTGGCCACGCATGAAACACAATGTTGAGAGGATATGTGAGAAATGCATAACATGCAAACAAGCTAAATCTAGACTTTTACCCCATGGCTTGTATACCCCTTTACCCATACCTGGCCATCCCTGGGTTGATTTATCCATGGACTTTGTACTAGGATTGCCACGAACAAAAAGGGGTAGGGATTCTGTATTTGTTGTTTTTGACATATTTTCAAAGATGACACACTTCATCCCATGCCATAAAACTGATGATGCAAACAATGTGGCTGACTTGTTCTTTAGAGAAGTAGTACGTTTGCATGGCATGCCACGGACCATTGTTTCAAACCGGGATACAAAGTTCTTAAGCTACTTCTAGAAGACTTTATGGGGTAAGTTAGGTACTAAGCTATTGTTTTCAACTACTTGTCATCTACAAATTGATGGGCAAATTGAGGTGGTTAATCAAACTCTTTCTACTCTTTTGCGTGCTATTATTCGAACAAATTTGAAAACATGGGAAGATTGTTTACCACATGTCGAGTTTGCGTATAATAGGAGTGTTCATTCTACTACTAGCTACTCTCTATTTGAAATTGTATATGGTTTTAATCCTTTGACTCATTTGGATTTGGTTACTATACCTATCAATGAGTATGCCAGCATTGCTGGTGAATGCAAAGCTGACATGATTAAAAAATTGCATGAGAAGGTGCGGCAACATATTGAAAAACGAACTGAGCAATACACATCCCATGTCAACAAGGGATTAAAGAAGGTGGTGTTTGAACCTGGTGATTGGGTTTGGGTGCATATGCGCAAGGAACGATTCTCAACTTAAAGGCGTTCAAAGCTACAACCTAGAGGAGATGGTCCTTTCCAAGTTGTAGCACGAATTAATGACAATGCTTATAAGTTGGACCTTCTTGGTGAGTATAATGTAAGTGCAACATTTAACATTTCTGACCTTTCCCTTTTTGATGCAAGTGATGATTTGATGGCAAATCCTTTTGAGGAGGGGGTGAATGATGAGAACCGTGGAGATGATGGGTTGAAGGTTTCAATAGATGCAAGAGGTCCATTGCACAATCCAAAAGACCCAATAACACAAGTTAGAGCTTCAATGGATGCAAGAGGTCCATTACACATTCTAGAAGGCCTAATTACACGAGCTAGAGCTTCAATAGATGAGGTCCATTGCACATTCCAGAAGGCCCAATAACATGAACTAGAGCCAAAAAGATTAAAGAAGCACTAAATGGGTTGATTCAGGACATTCAGGCCAACCAAGCTTCAAATGGTGCAAATTCAAGTTTTAAAGAGAGTCCAAGACTAATTAATATAATTGGAATACTTAATAGATTAGACTAAGTAATAGCATCACTCCTAAATAGGAGTTCATTGTATATGCTGGAATTTGTCCGAAATTACTCCAAAATAAGGATTTCTCCTAATTAGGAATTTTGCCTCTTTAGGATTGCCATCTTAGCCTATAAATAGGCACCCCTTGTAAGCTCTAGAAATCAGACAATTTTGAGTGAAATATAAAGCAAGGGTTTTTCTCCCTCGGTTCTTTTAAGAACTAAAGAACTTATCAAGAGGTAATTCTTCTTGTGGCGTTCAAATCAACTTATCACTCCCAATTCCTTTCTTTTCTGGAGTGTGGCGTCCATATCCATCATGAATACCCTAGGTACGTGTTCCTTCGAATATTGGGTCTAGGGTTTGTGTTATTAAACTTTGATTTAGCTTTCCTAGTTGTTCTTTGATTCATTATGTGCGTTGGGTCCCTAAGCCACGTCTTTTTGGGGTTTTCCGCATCATTCTTTGAGCACATCATTCACAAAAATCATTGCAACAACCCCTTCTATACTCTCTTGGGACTACAAATAAGTTGAATTGCACTAAAGAAAGAGTCTTTGATGATTTCTAGCATTTCTCACAAATATTTGAAGCTTAATTACTGAAAAATGAGACCATCTCTTCATTTGTTGCTAACAAGGCTCCACTTTTCGTTCTAATCACTCATTCACACTTAAAGATCTTGAAAACAGCTTGTTTGAGCACATCATTCACTAAATTCATTGCAACAACCTCATCTATACTTTCTTGGGACTAGGAATAAGTTGAATTGCACTAAAGAAAGAGTCTTTGATAATTTCTAGCATTTCTCACAAGTATTTGATGCTTAATTACGCAAAAATAAGGCTGTCTCTTCCTTTCTTCCTAACAAGGCTCCACTTTTCATTGTAATGACTAATTCACACTAAAAGATCTTGAAAACAGCCTATATGACCACATCATTCACTAATTCATGGCAACAACCGCATCTATACTCTCTTGGGACTAAGAATATGTTGAATTGTATTAAACATAGAGTCTTTGATGATTTCTAGCATTTCTCATAAGTATTTGATGCTTAATTACTCAAAAATGAGACCGTCTCTTCATTTGCTGCTAACAAGGCTCCATTTTCCATTCTAATCACTCATTCACACTTAACGATCTTGAAAACAGCTTGTATGACAACATCATTCACTAAATTCATTGCAACCACCTCATCTATACTCTCTTGGGACTAGGAATATGTTGAACTGCATTAAACATATAATCGTTGATGATTTCTAGCATTTCTCACAAGTATTCCAAGCTTAATTACTAAAAAATGAGACCGTCTCTTCATTTTTTCCAAACAAGGCTCCACTTTTCGTTCTAATGAATCATTCAAACTTAAAGATCTTGAAAACAGCTTGTATGACCACATCATTCACTAAATTCATTCCAACAACCTCATCTATACTCTCTTGGGACTAGGAATATGTTGAATTGTATTAAACGTAGAGTCCTTGATGATTTCTAGTATTTTCCACGAGTATTTGATGTTTATTTACTGAAAAATGAGACCGTCTCTTCATTCATTGCTAACAAGGCTCCATTTTCCATTCTAATCACTCATTCACACTTAAAGATCTTGAAAACAGCTTGTATTACCACATCATTCACTAAATTCATTGCAACAACCTCATCTATACTCTCTTGGGACTAGGAATATGTTGAATTGCATTGAACATAGAGTTGTTGATGATTTCCAGCATTTCTCACAAGCATTTGATGCTTAATTACTCAAAAAAATGAGACTGTCTCTTCATTTCTTCCCAACAAGGCTCCACTTTTGGTTCTAATCAATCATTCACACATAAAGATATTGATATTAGCTGGTATGACCACATTATTCACTAAATTCATTGCAACAACATCATCTATACTCTCTTTGAACTAGGAATATATTGAATTGCATTAAATAAAGAGTTTTTGATGATTTCTAGAATTTCTCACAAGTATTTGATGCTTAATTACTCAAAAATTAGACCGTCTATTCATTTCTCCCTAACAAGGCACCACTTTTCGTTGTAATGACTGATTCAGACTTAAAGATCTTGAAAACAGCTTGCATGACCACATCATTCACTAAATTCACTGCAACAATGTCATCTATACTCTCTTTGGACTAGGAATATGTTGAATTGCATTAAACATAGAGTCTTTGATGGTTTCTAGCATTTCCTCCTAACAAGGGTCCACTTTTCCTTCTAATCACAGATTCACACTTAAAGATCTTGAAAACAGCTTGTTTGAGCACATCATTCACTAAATTCATTGCAACAACCTCTTTTATACTCTCTTGGGACTAGGAATACGTTGAATTGCACTAAACAAAGAGTCTTTGATAATTTATAACATTTCTCACAAGTATTTGATGCTTAATTATGCAAAAATAAGACCGTCTCTTCCTTTCTTCCTAACAAGCCTCCACTTTTTGTTGTAATGACTAATTCACACTAAAAGATCTTGAAAACAGCCTGTATGACCACATCATTCACTAAATTCATTGCAACAACCTCATCTATACTCTCTTGGGACTAGGAATATGTTGAATTGTATTAAACTTAGAGTCGTTGATGATTTCTAGTATTTCTCACAAGTATTTGATGCTTAATTACTCAAAAATGAGACCGTCTCTTCATTTCTTCCCAACAAGGCTCCACTTTTGGTTCTAATCAATCATTCACACTTAAAGATCTTGAAATCAGCTTATATGACCACATCATTCACTAAATTCATTGCAACAACCTCATCTATACTCTCTTGGGACTAGGAATATGTTGAATTGTATTAAACTTAGAGTTTTTGATGATTTCTAGCATTTCCCACAAGTATTTGATGCTTAATTACTCAAAAATGAGATCATCTCTTCATTTCTTCCTAACAAGGCTCCACTTTCTCTTCTAATCACTCATTCATACTTAAAGATCTTGAATACAGCTTGTTTGAGCACATCATTCACTAAATTCATTGCAACAACCTCTTTTATACTCTCTTGGGACTAGGAATACGTTGAATTGCACTAAACAAAGAGTCTTTGATAATTTATAACATTTCTCACAAGTATTTGATGCTTAATTATGCAAAAATAAGACCGTCTCTTCCTTTCTTCCTAACAAGCCTCCACTTTTCGTTGTAATGACTAATTCACACTAAAAGATCTTGAAAACAGCCTGTATGACCACATCATTCACTAAATTCATTGCAACAACCTCATCTATACTCTCTTGGGACTAGGAATATGTTGAATTGTATTAAACTTAGAGTCGTTGATGATTTCTAGTATTTCTCACAAGTATTTGATGCTTAATTACTCAAAAATGAGACCGTCTCCTCATTTCTTCCCAACAAGGCTCCACTTTTGGTTCTAATCAATCATTCACACTTAAAGATCTTGAAATCAGCTTATATGACCACATCATTCACTAAATTCATTGCAACAACCTCATCTATACTCTCTTGGGACTAGGAATATGTTGAATTGTATTAAACTTAGAGTTTTTGATGATTTCTAGCATTTCCCACAAGTATTTGATGCTTAATTACTCAAAAATGAGATCATCTCTTCATTTCTTCCTAACAAGGCTCCACTTTCTGTTCTAATCACTCATTCATACTTAAAGATCTTGAATACAGCTTGTTTGAGCACATCATTCACAAAATTCATTGCAACAACCTCTTCTATACTCTCTTGGGACTACGAATATGTTGAATTGCACTAAAGAAAGAGTCTTTGATGATTTCTAGCATTTCTTACAATTATTTGATGCTTAATTATTCAAAAATGAGATTGTCTCTTCATTTCTTCCTAACAAAGGTCCACTTTTCATTCTAATCACTGATTCACACTTAAAGATCTTGAAAACAGCTTGTTTGAGCACATCATTCACAAAATTCATTGCAACAACCTCATCTGTACTCTCTTGGGACTAAGAATAAGTTGAATTGCACTAAAGAAAGAGTCTTTGATGATTTCTAGCATTTCCCACAAGTATTTGATGCTTAATTACTCAAAAATGAGGCCGCCTCTTCATTTCTTCCCAACAAGGCTCCACTTTTGGTTCTAATCAATCATTCACACTTAAAGATCTTGAAATCAGCTTGTATGACCACATCATTCACTAAATTCTCTGCAACAACCTCATCTATACTCTCTTGGGACTAGAAATATGTTGAATTGTATTAAACTTAGAGTCTTTGATGATTTCTAGCATTTCCCACAAGTATTTGATGCTTAATTACTCAAAAATGAGATCGTCTCTTCATTTCTTCCTAACAAGGCTCAACTTTCCCTTCTAATCACTCATTCATACTTAAAGATCTTGAATACAGCTTGTTTGAGCACATCATTCACAAAATTCATTGCAACAACCTCTTCTATACTCTTTTGGGACTACGAATAAGTTGAATTGCACTAAAGAAAGAGTCTTTGATGATTTCTAGCATTTCTTACAACTATTTGATGCTTAATTACTAAAAAATGAGATTGGCTCTTCATTTGTTCCTAACAAGGGACCACCTTTCGTTCTAATCACTCATTCACAATTAAAGAGTTTGAAAACAGCTTGTTTGAGCACATCATTCACTAAATTCATTGCAACAACGTCATCTATACTTTCTTGGGATTAGGAATAAGTTCAATTGCACTAAACAAAGAGTCTTTGATGATTTCTAGCATTTAGAACGAGTATTTGATGCTTAATTATGAAAAAATAAGACTGTCTCTTCCTTTCCTCCTAAGAAGGCTCCACTTTTCGTTGTAATGACTGATTCACACAATAAGATCTTGAAAACAGCTTGTATGACCACATCATTCACTAAATTAATTGCAACAACCTCATCTATACTCCCTTAGGACTAGGAATAAGTTGAATTGCACCAAACAAAGAGTCTTTAATGATTTCTGGCATTTCTCACAATTATTTGATGCCTAATTACGCAAAAAAAAGACGGTCTCTGCCTTTCTTCCTAACAAGGCTCCACTTTTCGTTGTAATGACTGATTCACACTACAAGATCTTGAAAATAGCTTCTATGACCACATCATTCACTAAATTCATTGCAACAGCCCCATCTATACTCTCTTGGGACTAGGAATATGTTGAATTGCATTAAACATAGAGTCTTTGATGAATTCTAACATTTCTCACAAGTATTTCATTCTTAATTACTCAAAAATGACACCGTCTCTGCATGTCTTCCTAACAACGCTCCACCTTTCATTGTAATGACAGATTCACACTTAAAGATCTTGAAAACAGCTTGTGTGACCACATCATTCACTAAATTCATTGCACCATCCCCATCTATACTCTCTTGGGACTAAGAATATGTTGAATTGCATTAAATATAGAGTCTTTGATGATTTCTATCATTTCTCAAAAATATTTGATGCTTAATTACTCAAAAATATGTCTGTCTCTACATTTCTTCCCAACAAGGCACCACTTTTCGTTGAAATAACTGATTCACACTTAAAGATCTTGAAAACAGCTTGTATGACCACATCATTCACTAAATTCATTGCTACAACCTCATCTATACTCTCTTAGGACTAAGAGTAAATTGAATGACATTAAACATAGAGTCTTTGATGATTTCTAGCATTTCTCACAAGTATTTGATGCTTGATTACTCAAAAATGAGACCGTCTCTTCATTTCTTTCTAAGAAGGCTCCACTTTTCGTTGTAAAAACTCATTCACACTTAAAGATCTACAAAACAGCTTGTATGACCACATCATTCACAATATTCATTGCAACAACAAGATCTATACACCTTTGGGACTTCGAATCTGTTGAATTGCTTTAAACAAAGAGTCATTGATGATTTCTAGAATTTCGCATAAGTATTTCATGCTTAATTACTCAAAAATGTGGCCGTCTCTTCATTTCCTCCTAACAATGGTCCACTTTTCGTTGTAATCACTCATACACACTTAAAGATCTAGAAAACAGCTTGTTTCAGCACATCATTCACTAAATTCATTGCAACAACCTCATCTATACTATCTTGGGACAAGGAATAAGTTGAATTGCATTAAACAAAGAGTCTTTGATGATTTATAGCATTTCTCACAAGCATTTGATGCTTAATTACTAAAAAATCAGACTGTCTCTTCATTTCTTCCTTACAAGGCTCCACTTTTTGTTGTCATGGCTGATTCACACTTAAAGATCTTGAAAATAGCTTGTATGACCACATCATTCACTAAATTCACTGCAACAACGTCATCTATACTCTCTTTGGAGTAGGAATTTGTTGAATTGCATTAAACATAGAGTCTTTGATGATTTCTAGGATTTCTCACAAGTATTTTCATTTCTTCCTAGCAAGGCTCTACTTTTCGTTGTAATCACTAATTCACACATGAAGATCTTGAGAACAGCTTGTATGACCACATCATTCACTAAATTCATTGCAACAACCTCATCTATACTCTTTTGAGTCAAAGAATAAGTTGAATTGCATTAAACATAAAGTCTTTGATGATTTCTAGCATTTCTCACAAGTATTTGATACTTAATTACTCAAAAATGAGACCGTCTCTTCATTTCTTCCTAACAAGGGTCCACTTTTCGTTCTAATCACTCATTCACACTTAAAGATCATGAAAACAGCTTCTTTGGGCACACCATTCACTAAATTCATTGCAACAACCTCATCTATACTCTCTTAGGACCTGGAATAAGTTGAATTGCACTAAACGAAGAGTCCTTGACGATTTCTAGCATTTCTCACAAGTATTTGATGCTGAATTATGCAAAAATAAGACTGTCTCTTCCTTTCTTCGTAACAAGCCTCCACTTTTCCTTGCACTGACTGATTCACACTAAAAGATCTTCAAAACAGCTTATATGACCACATCATTCACTAAATTCCATGCAACAACCTCATCTATACTCTCTTTGGACATGGAATATTTTGAATTGCGTTAAACATAGAGTCTTTGTTAATTTCTAGCATTTCTCACAAGTATTTGATGCTTAATTACTCAAAAATGAGTCTGTCTCTTCGTTTCTTCCCAACAAGGCTCCACTTTTCGTTGTAATCACTGATTCACACCTAAAGATCTCAAAAACAGTTTGTATGACCACATCATTCACTAAATTCATTGCAACAACCTCATCTATACTCTCTTGGGACTAAGAATATGTTGAATTGCATTAAACATACAGTCTTTGATGATTTTAGCATTTCTCATAAGTATCTGATGCTTAATTACTCAAAAATGAGACCGTCCCTTCATTTCTTCATTACAAGGCTCCACTTTTCGTTGTAATGACTGATACACACTTAAAGATCTTGAAAACAGCTTGTATGACCACATCATTGACTAAATTCATTCCGCAAATGTACCCAAACCTAATCACCAGGTTCAAAGGTGATATGCCTATGACCTTTGTTGGCTTGTGTTTCATATTGTTTGGTTTTTCTCTCAATGTTAAGCCTAGCTTTCTCATGAAGTTGCCTAACCACTTCAGCCTTCTTTTTCCCATCTAAATTAACCCTGTCCTGTATAGGCAATGGTACTAAATCCAAAGGAGATAAGGGATTAAAATCATAAACAAGCTCAAAAGGAGAATAACCTGTGGTACTATGAACAACACGATTATAGGCAAACTCCACAAAAGGCAAACATTCTTCCTAGGTTCTAAAGTTCTTACCAATAACAGCATGTAACAATGTACCAAGAGTTTGATTTACTACCTCAGTCTGTCCATCAGTTTATGGATGGCAAGTTGTAGAAAACAACAACTTTGTTCCAAGCTTACCTCACAATGTTTTCCAAAAATGGCTCAAAAATTTTGCATCACGATCTAACACAATACTCTTCGGCACTCCATGTAGGCGAACAATCTCTCTAAAAAATAAGTCTGTTATTTTATGGATAGCTCTACAATCGACACACATCCTCCAAGACCCATCCTTCTTTGGTGGCACTGCATATGGGCTCATGCTCTCCCTTACATGTCCCTTCTTCATCAACTCATCAACTTACCTCTAAAACTCCTTTGTCTCCTTAGGATTACTTCTATACGCTGGCTAATTGGGAATGAGAGCCCCAGGAATAAGATCAATGTGGTGTTCAATCCCTCTTCTTAGTGGTAAACCATCTGGGATCTCCTCAGGGAATACATCATTATAATCCTGCAACAAAGATGAAATAGCACTAGGCAAAAATGAATTAGGGTCAGTGTTAAAGAAATAAGAATCCTTGTAAAGGATCAAGATTATTTGTTGCCTCGCTTGGAAGGCAACCCTAACATTTGCTCCTTTTGCAAACACACTCACTTGTTTTCTTTCATCTTCACTCTTGTGAACCTGACCCCCTTTGTACTTAGTACTCTCATATGCGTTTACCTTCTTTTTCTCTCCCTCACTTTCTTTTCTCTAGACTCTCTCTTTCTTTTCACTCCTCCTCTTCTGCTCACTTTCATAAAGTCTCACTTGGTCTTCATACACCTATTTTGGAGTCAATGGAACAAGTGTAAATGATTTTCCATCCATGGTGAAAGAATAGTGGTTCTTGTAACCATCATGCAAAACTTTTCTATCAAATTGCCAAGGACGGCCCAATAACAAATGCCTGGCCTGCATAGGTACAACATCACAAAATAGCTCGTCCTTATATCTACCAATGGAAAATGGAACCACAACTTGTTTAGTCACTTTCATCACTTCATTGTCATTCAACCATTGCAAATGATATGGTCTAGGATGTTTGGTTATAGGCAAGTTCAATTTTTCCACCAACTCTATACTTGCTACATTAGTGCAACTACTGCCATCGATGATCAAGCAACAGAGTCTATCTTGAACTAAACATCGAGTATGGAAAATATTTTCCCGTTGCATCTCAACATCATCCTCCTCCTTAACCTGCACACTAAGGGCTCTCCTTGCTATTAAAAGTCTTCCACCATGCTCTGGATACTCTATCCCTTCATTAATATCACTAGCATCCTCTAGTGGCGGCATTTGTTCTTCATCACTAGCATCATTGCCAGACAAATAGTCACCATTCTCCTTAAGGTATATGGTTCTCTTATTAGGACATTGTGGAGCCACATGATCCCTACCCAGACATCTAAAGCATTTGATGTCTCTAGTTTTTCCTTGGGTGCCCTCAAGTTTTTCTTCAAATTTACCCCTTTCCAGGCTGCCCCACTAGTCTGGGGTCTATGTGAATTGGTTTTAAGCTTAGAAGTCATCTTCTCTTCCTTCTTCCCCCAGTTCGACTTCCAAACAGCTGAACCTAAGTTCTGATTATATCTAGAAGTGCTCCTTCCCTTAAGTTGCCTCTCAACTTTCATGGCAATGTGCACCATGTCTTCGAGCTCTACATAGTGTTGCAGTTCTACTACATCAGCTATGCTTCTATTCAATCCTTGGAGGAACCTAGCCATGGTTGCCTCCCTATCCTCCATTACATTTGCCCTAACCATAGCAATTTCCATCTCCTTATGGTACTCTTCCACACTCTTAGAACCTTGTGTAAGCCTCTGTAACTTGTTATACAAATCCCTATAATAAGAGTTGGGAACAAATCTCCTTCTCATCACAATCTTCAACACATTCCAAGTTTCTATAGTTCTCTCAAAATTTCTTCTCCTAGTGGTAACTTGCTGGTCCCACTATACGACAACATAATCAATGAACTCTGCCACAGCTAACTTCACTTTCTTCTCCTCAGAGAAGTTATGGCACTCATATATTAATTCTACCCTTCGTTCCCAATCCAAATAGACATCAGGGTCAGCTTTCCCTTGGAAAGAAGGTATTTTCATTTTAATACTACTAAGATTTTTGTCTACTCCTTCCTCCACTCTATTTCTGTTATCCCAACCTCCATTGTACCTATCATGAACATTTCCATTGCCTCTTACTCCTCTACCATTCCTATTACCACGTCCTCCTCTAAAACCACCTCTGAAGTTTTTACTAGCATTATCACCATCATCACAATAATCATCACCATCTTCACCAAAGTCATGTTCAAACTGCTCCTTCATGACCCTCCCAGCTGGCCTCTTAGGATTGACACTCGATTCCCCTTCTATTTTATCCATCCTGTCTCGAACTTCCCAAAACATTTGGTCAATCCTATCAAACTTTTGCTCTATGGATTTCATAAGCAATTTGAAATCTGGAACAACTACTTCCTCTTCTCCATGTGGGAAACTGCCTTCTTTAGCATTGGATATTGTGTATACCAGATTGTTAGTAAAGAAAGAATATACCTCACAAAACTCACTCCCTAACGTGTTTGCTCTCCACACGACTATAGTAGCCCTCAACTCTAGTGTTTCACATAATGAATTGCAAGACTCTAAGAGCTCTTTCAATAGTTCCAAGCAAACTAAATTCAAAATAAACAAAACTTGAATATATCAATCCTAGACCTACCTCTTCAGAGAAGTGACACAGCCAAAAAGATGGGCAATAAAGCAAACAGAATGACAAGGAATTCAATGGTATGAGTAGTGCAATTAGACAACAATCAGTTATTGAATATAATTGAGTAAATGACCAATTGAGCAATGAACCCTTTTTTTTTTTTTGGGTTTACTAATGGGTACTTCTGTAAAAGAAACAAATATCAGAAAAGAAACCCACGAAATACACGATTTTGTTTTTGTTTTTTTTTTCTTTTTTGTGTTTTTTTGTTTCTCTTTTTGATTATTCAATCAATAATGAACAAAAGTAAAACTAACCTAAGTTAGAGCCAAGGCTCTAATACCAAATGATATGAACTCCGATTATTTGTAAACGGAACCCAACACCAATGTTGGTATAGGATCGTTCTAACAAAGGTTAAGGGATTTTGGAGTTTTGACCCAAAGATTATAAACAACCAAAAACCAGAACTTAAACATTCAGACGCCACTCCCAACAACAAAAATGTTGAAGAAGATAAGTTTATTGAACCAACACACTCAAGTATGAAAGTTCAGAATTAGTACTCAAAGAACCAGAGAAAATAGCTCATACATTCATCATCTGCTATCCTCCCCTCTAACCACCCTTTTTATATGCTAACCCCCCTAAACCCTAGTTAATAAGATGGGCTTATTAAGGAAATTCGTCCAATCTACCAACCACCCCTTTTTATATGCTAATATGATGGGCTTATTAAGGAAATTCGTCCAACCCACTAAATACTAATAATAATCCATAAAAATAACCCATTTAAATGCCCAAACATGGGCTCCCATATCCAACTTCCTTCCCAAGGTCATGGTTCTCCAATTCCTCCACAGATGACACATTCGCAAGCCTCGGGGAAGCCTCCATCATCCTTAACTCCATCTTCCTAACAAGGGTCCAATTTTCGTTCTAATCACTCATTCACACTTCAAGATCTTGAAAACAGCTTGTTTGAGCACATCATTCAATAATTTCATAGCAACAACCTCATCTATACTCTCTTGGGACTAGGAATAAGTTGAATTGCACTAAACAAAGAGTCTTTGATAATTTCTAGCATTTCTCATAAGTATTTGATGCTTAATTATGCAAAAATAAGACCGTCTCTTCCTTTCTTCCCAACAAGGCTCCACTTTTCGTTGTAATGACTGATTCACACTAAAAGATCTCAAAAACAGCATGTATGACCACATCATTCACTAAATTCATTGCAACAACCTCATCTATACTCTCTTGGGACTAGGAATAAGTTGAATTGCACTAAACAAAAGAGTTTTTGATGATTTCTAGCATTTCTCACGAGTATTTGATCATCAATTACGCAAAAATAAGACCGTCTCTTCCTTTCTTCCTAACAAGGCTCCACTTTTCGTTGTAACGACTGATACACACTAAAAGACCTTGAAAACAGCTTGTATGACCACATCATTCACTAAATTAATTGCAACAACCTCATCTATACTCCCTTAGGAGAAGGAATATGTTGAATTGCATTAAACATAGATTCTTTGATGATTTCTAGCATTTCTCACAAGTATTTGATGCTTAATTACTCAAAAATGAGACCGTCTCTTCATTTTTTTCCCAACAAGGCACCACTTTTCGTTGTAATGAATGATTCACACAAAAACACCATGAAAACAGCTTGTATGACCACATCATTCACTAAATTCATTGCAACAAACTCATCTATACTCTCTTGGGACTAGGAATATGTTGAATTGCATTAAACATAGAGTCTTTGATGATGTCTAGCATTTCTCACAAGAATTTGATGCTTAACTTCTCAAAAATGAGACTGTCTCTTCATTTCTTCCTAAGAAGGCTCCACTTTTCATTGTAATGACTCATTCACACATAAAGATCTTGAAAACAGCTTGTATGACCACATCATTCACTAAATTGATTGCAACAACCTCATCTATACTCTCTTGGGACTAGGAATATGTTGAATTGCATTTAACATAGAGACTTTGAAGATTTCTAGAATTTCACGCAAGTATTTGATGCTTAATTACTCAAACATGAGGCCCACTCTTCATTTCCTCCTACCAAGGCTCCACTTTTCGTTGTAATGACTCATTCACACTTAAAGATCTTGAAAACAGCTTGTGTGACCACATCATTCACAATATTCATTGCAACAACAAGATCTATACACCCTTGGGACTTAGAATAAGTTGAATTGGACTAAACAAAGAGTCATTGATGATTTCTGGAATTTCTCATAAGTATTTGAAGCTTAATTACTCAAAAATAAGACCGTCTCTTCAATTGTTCCAAACAAGGGTCCACTTTTCGTTCTAATCACTCATTCACACTAAATAAAGAGTCTTTGATGATTTCTAGCATTTCTCACAAGTATTTGATGCTTAATTAGTCAAAAATCAGACCATCTCTTCCTTTCTTTCTTACATGGCTCCACATTTTGTTATGATGACTGATTCATACTAAATGATCTTGAAAACAACTTGTTTGAGCACATCATTCACTAAATTCATTCCAACTACCTCATCTTTACTCTCTTGGGACTAAGAATATGTTGAATTGCATTAAGCATAGAGTCTTTGATGATATCTCCATTTCTCACAAGTATTTGATGCTTAAATACGCAAAAATGAGACCGTCTCTTCATTTCTTCCTATCAAAGGTCCACTTTTCGTTCTAATCACTCATTCACACTTTAGGATGTTGAAAAGAGCTTGTTTGAGCACATCATTCACAATATTCATTGCAACAACAAGATCTATACACCCTTGGGACTTGGAATCTAATGAATTCCACTAAACAAAGAGTCTTTGATGATTTCTAGTATTTCTCACAAGCATTTGATGCTTAATTAATCAAAAATGAGACCGTCTCTTCATTTCTTCCTAACAAGGCTCCACTTTTCGTTGTAATGACTCATTCACACTTAAAGATCTTGAAAATAGCATGTGTGACCACATCATTCTCTAAATTCATTGCAACAACCTCATTTATACTCTCTTGGGCAAGGAATATATTGAATTGCATTAAACATAGAGTCTTTGATGATTTCTAACATTTCTCACAAGTATTTGATGCTTAATTACTCAAAAATGAGACCGTCTCTTCATTTCTTCCTAAAAAGGGTCCACTATTCATTCTAATCACTCATTCAAACTTAAAGATATTGAAAACAACTTGTTTGAGCACATCATTCACTAAATTCATTGCAATAGCCTCATCTATACTCTCTTGAGACTAGGAATATGTTGAATTGCACTAAACAAAGATTCTTTGATGATTTCTAGCATTTCTCACAAGCATTTGATGCTTAATTACTCAGAAATGAGACCGTCACATCATTACTTTCTAACAAGGCTCCACTTTCCACTGTAATGACTCATTCACAGTTAAAGATCTTGAAAAGAGCTTGTGTGACAACATCATTCTCAATATTCATTGCAACAACAAGATCTATACACCCTTGGGACTTGGGATCTGTTGAATTCCACTAAACAAAGAGTCTTTGATGATTTCTAGCATTTCTCACAAGTATTTGACGCTTAATTACTCAAAACTGGGACCGTCTCTTCATTTCTTGCTAACAACGCTCCACTTTTGATGAGAATCGTGGAGATGATGGGTGGAAGGCTTCAATAGATCCAAAAGGTCCATTGCCCTTTCCAGAAGGCCCAATAACACGAGCTAGAGCTTCAATGGTTGCAAGAGGTCCATTACACATTCCAGAAGGCCCAATAACACGAGTTAGAGCCAGAAAGATGAAAGAAGCACTAAATGGTCTTATTAAGGACGCTCAGGCCAACCCAGCTTCAAATGGTGCGAATTTAAACATAAAAGAGAGTCCAGGCCTTATTAATATCATTAGAGTAATTAAAGTGTTAGGACTAGTAATAATAGTCACTCCAAATTAGGAGTTTATTTTCCATATAAGAATTTGTACCCAGATAGGAATTCCTCCTAAATAAGGAATTGTCCTAATTAGGAATTTATGCCTCTTTAGGATTGCTATCTAAGCCTATAAATAGGCACCCCTTGTAAGCTTTGGGAATCAGACAATCAAGATATAAGACAACTTTCAGTGAAATTGAAAGCAAGGGTTTCTCCTTCGGTTCTTTTGAGAACTAAAGAACTTATCAAGAGGTTTTCTTCTTGTGGCGTTCAAACCGACTTATCACTCCCAATTCCTTCCTCTTCTGGAGTGTGGCGTCCATATCCATCGTGAATACCCTAGGTTCGTGTTCCTTCAAATTTTGGGTCTAGGGTTTGTGTTATTAAATCCTGATTTAGCTTTCCTGGTTGTTCTTTGATTCATTGTGTGCGTTGGGTCCCTAAGCCACGTCTTTTTGGGGTTTTCCGCACCTTCTCCCCAAAAGGCTAACCTGTTGGGGTGTGCAGTACCCACGCTTATATGACCCAGATCCCCCTCTTCCTATCCGATGTGGGATGTGGGAGTCGGGTTGTACCTAACCCGTCCCTGACATTCTCCCCACCGAATCCATCGACGTCCTCGTCGGAATCGGGGTCTCCCTGCCTACTTCCCGTTGAAGCGCTTGGCGAGAAACATCGAAGTCGGGGTCGGGTCGGCTCTGATACCAACTGATGCGGAAAAACCCCAAAAAGACGTGGCTTAGGGACCCAACGCACACAATGAATCAAAGAACAACCAGGAAAGCTAAATCATAGTTAATAACACAAACCCTAGACCCAATATTCGAAGGAACACAAACTTAGGGTATTCAATAAGGATATGGACGCCACACTCCAGAAAAGAAAGGGATTGGGAGTGATAAGTCGATTTGAACGCCACAAGAAGGATAACCTCTTGATAAGTTCTTTAGTTCTTAAAAGAACCGAGGGAGAAACCCTTGCTTTCTATTTCACTGAAAGTTGTCTGATTTCTTGATTGTCTGATTCCCAAAGCTTACAAGGGGTGCCTATTTATAGGCTTAGATAGCAATCCTAAAGAGGCATAAATTCCTAATTAGGACAATTCCTTATTTAGGAGGAATTCCTATCTGGGTACAAATTCTTATATGGAAAATAAACTCCTAATTTGGAGTGACTATTATTACTAGTCCTAACACTTTAATTACTCTAATGATATTAATAAGGCCTGGACTCTCTTTTATGTTTAAATTCGCACCATTTGAAGCTGGGTTGGCCTGAGCGTCCTTAATAAGACCATTTAGTGCTTCTTTCATCTTTCTGGCTCTAACTCGTGTTATTGGGCCTTCTGGAATGTGTAATGGACCTCTTGCAACCATTGAAGCTCTAGCTCGTGTTATTGGGCCTTCTGGAAAGGGCAATGGACCTTTTGGATCTATTGAAGCCTTCCACCCATCATCTCCACGATTCTCATCAACTTTTCGCTGTAATGACTCATTCACTTTTAAATATCTTGAAAAGAGCTTGTGTGACCACATCATTCTTAATATTCATTGCAACAACAAGACCTATACACCCTTGGGATTTGGAATGTGTTGAATTGCACTAAACAAAGACTCTTTGAAGATTTCTAGCATTTCTCACAAGCATTTGATGCCTAACTACTAAAAAATGATACTGTCTCTTCATTTCCTCCAAACAAGGCTCCACCTTTCATTGTAATCACTGATTCACTTTAAAAGATCATGAAAGCAGCTTATATGACCACATCATTCACTAAATTCATTGCAACAACCGCATCTATACTCTCTTGGGACTAGGAATATGTTAAATTGCATTAAACGAAGAGTCTTTGATGATTTCTAGCATTTTTCACAAGTATTTGATGCTTAATTACTCAAAAATGAGGCCATCTCTTCATTTCTTCCTAACAAGGCTCCACTTTTCGTTGTAATGACTCATTCACACTTAAACATCTTGAAAAAAGCCTGTATGACCACATCATTCACTAAATTCATTGCAACAACCTCATCTATACTCTCTTAGAACTAGGAATATATTTAATTGCATTAGAGATGGAGTCTTTGATGATTTCTAGCATTTCCCACAAGTATTTGATGCTTAGTTACTCAAAAATGAGACCGTCTCTTCATTTCTTCCTAACAAGAGTCCACTTTTCGTTCTAATCACTCATTCATGCTTAAAGATATTGAAAACAACTTGTTTGAGCACTTTATTCACCAAATTCATTCACACAACCTCATCTATACTCTCTTGGGACTAGGAATAAGTTGAATTGCACTAAAGAAAGAGTCTTTGATGATTTCTAGCATTTCTTACAAGGATTTGATGCTTAATTACTCACAAATGAGACCTTCTCCTGATTTCTTCCTTACAAGGCTCCACTTTTTGCTATAATGACTGATTCACACTTAAAGATCTTAAAAAGACTTGTATGACCACATCATTCACTAAATTCATTGGAACAACCTCATCTATACTCTCTTGAGACTAGGAATGCGTTGAATTGCACTAAACAAAGAGTCTTTGATGATTTCTAGCATTTCTCACAATTATTTGATTCTTAATTACGCAAAAATATGACCGTTGCTTCCTTTTTTCCTAATAAGCCTCCACTTTTCATTGTAATGGCTGATTCACACTTAAAGATCTTGAAAACTGCTTGTATGACAACATCATTCACTAAATTCATTGCAACAATGTCATCTATACTCTCTTTGGACTAGGAATATGTTGAATTGCATTAATCATAGAGTCTTTGATAACCACACTTAAAGATCTTGAAAACAGCTTGTGTGACCACATCATTCACCATATTCATTGCAACAACAAGATCTATACACCCTTGGGACTTCGAATCTGTTGAATTGCACTAAACAAAGAGTCCTTGATGATTTCTAGAACTTCTCACAAGTATTTGATTCTTAATTACCAAAAAATGAGACCGCCTCTTCATTTCTTCCTAACAAGAGTACACATTTGGTGCTAATGACTCATTCACACATAAAGATCTTGAAAACAGCTTGTTTGAGCACATCATTCACTAAATTCATTCAAACAACCTCATCTATGCTCCCTTGGGACTTGGAATAAGTTGAATTACACTAAAGAAAGAGTCTTTGATGATTTCTAGCATTTCTCACAAATATTTGATGCTTAATTACTCAAAAATGAGACTATCTCTTCATATCTTCCAAACAAGGGTCTACTTGTCATTCTAATCACTC
The DNA here is from genome assembly GCA_020883675.1 of Bruguiera gymnorhiza. Lineage (NCBI taxonomy): Eukaryota > Viridiplantae > Streptophyta > Magnoliopsida > Malpighiales > Rhizophoraceae > Bruguiera > Bruguiera gymnorhiza. Next base: position 520,234 of record JAIRCJ010000040.1, read on the forward strand.
GTTCACACTTAAAGATCTTGAAAATAGCTTGTTTGAGCACATCATTCACTAAATTCGTTGCAATAACCTCATCTATACTCTCTTAGGACTAGGAATAAGTTGAATTGCACTGAGAAAGAGTCTTTGATGATTTCTAGCATTTCTCACGAGTATTTGATGCTTAATTACTCAAAAATGAGACCGTCTCTTCATTTCTTCCTTACAAGGCTCCACTTTTTGTTGTAATGACAGATTCACACTTAAAGATCTTGAAAACGGCTTGTATGACCACATCATTCGCTAAATTCATTGCAACAACCTCATATATACTCTCTGGGGACTAAGAATACATTGAATTGCACTAAACAAAGAGTTTTTGATGATTTTTAGCATTTCTCACAATTATTTGATGCTTAATTATGCAAAAATATGATCGTCGCTTCCTTTCTTACCAACAAGCCTCCAGTTTTCGTTGAAATGAGAGATTCACACTGAAAGATCTTAAAAACGGCTTGTATGACCACATCATTCTCTAAATTCATTGCAACAACCTCATATATACTCTCTTGGGACTAGGAATACGATGAATTGCACTAAACAAAGAGTCTTTGATGATTTCTAGCATTTCTCACAATTATTTGATGCTTAATTACGCAAAAATAAGACCGTCTCTTCCTTTTTTCCTAACAAGCCTCCACTTTTGGTTGTAATGACTGATTCACACTTAAAGTCCTTGGAAACAGCTTGTATGACCACATCATTCACTAAATTCACTGCAACAACGTCATCTATACTCCCTTTGGACTAGGAATATGTTGAATTGCATTAAACATTGAGTTTTTGATGATTTCTAGCATTTCTCAAAACTATTTGATGCCTAATTATTCAAAAATGAGACCGTCTCTTCATTTCTTCCTAACAAGGCACCACTTTTCGTTGTAATGACTCATTCACACTTAAAAATCTTGAAAACAGCTTGTGTGACCACATCATTCACAATATTCATTGCAACAACAAGATCAACACACCCTTGGGACTTGCAATCTATTGAATTGCACTAAACAAAGAGTCCTTGATGATTTCTAGAATTTCTCACAAGTATTTGATGATTAATTGCTCAAAAATGAGACCGTCTCTTCATTTCTTCCTAACAAGGCTCCACTTTGCGGTCTAATCTCTGATTCACACTTCAAGATCTTGAAAATAGCTTCTTTGAGCACATCATTCACTAAATTCATTGCAACAACCTCATCTATACTCTCTAAGGACAAGGAATATGTTGAATTGCATTAAACATAGAGTCTTTGATGATTTCTAGCATTTCTCACAAGTATTTGATGCTTAATTACTGAAAAATGAAACAGTCTCTTCCTTTGTTGCTAACAAGGCTCCACTTTCTATTTTAATCACTCATTCACACATAAAGATCTTAAAAACAGCTTGTTTGCGCACATCATTCACTAAATTCATTGCAACAACCTCATCTGTACTCTCTAAGGACTAGGAACATGTTGAATTGCATTAAACATAGAGTCTTTGATGATTTCTAGCATTTCTCACAAGTATTTGATGCTTAATTACTCAAAAATGAGAAAGTCCCTTCATTTCTTCCTTACAAGGCTCCACTTTTTGTTGTAATGACTGATTCACACATAAAGATCTTGAAAACGGCTTGTATCACCAAATCATTCACTTAATTCATTGGAACAACCTCATCTATACTCTTTTGGGACTAGGAATATGTTGGATTGCACTAAACAAAGAGACTTTGACGATTTCTAGCATTTCTCACAAGTATTTGATGCTTAATTACGCAAAAATAAGACCGTCACTTCCTTTCTTCCTAACAAGCCTCCACATTTTGTTGTAATCGCTGATTCGCACTTAAAGATCTTGAAAACAGCTTGTATGACCACATCATTCACTAAATTCACTGCAACAACGTCATCTATACTCTCTTTGGACTAGGAATATGTTGAATTGCATTAAATATAGTGTTTTTGATGATTTCTAGCATTTCTCACAACTATTTGATGCTTAATTACGCAAAAATGAGACCGTCTCTTCATTTCCTCCAAATAAGGCACCAATTTTCGTTGTAATGACTCATTCACACTTAAAAATCTTGAAAACAGCTTGTGTGACCACTTCATTCACAATATTCATTGCAACAACAAGATCTATACACCCATGGGACTTGGAATCTCTTGAATTGCACTAAACAAAGAGTCCTTGATGACTTCTAGAATTTTTCACAAGTATTTGATGCTTAATTACTCAAAAATGAGACCGTCTCTTCATTTCTTCCTAACAAGGCTCCACTTTTCGTTCTAATCACTCATTCACACTTAAAGATCTTGAAAACAGCTTGTTTGAGCACATCATTCACTAAATTCATTGCAACATCCTCATCTATGCTCTCTTAGGACTAGAAATAAGTTGAATTGCACCAAAGAAAGAGTCTTTGATGATTTCTAGCATTTCTCACAAGTATTTGACGCTTAATTACTAAAAAATGAGACAGTCTCTTCATTTCTTCTTTACAAGCCTCCACTTTTCGTTGTAATGACTGATTCACACATAAAGATCTTGAAAATGGCTTGTATCACCACATCATTCACTAAATTCATGGCAACAACCTCATCTATACTCTCTTGAGACTAGGAATACATTGAATTGCACTAAACAAAGAGTCTTTCATGATTTCTAGCATTTCTTACAAGGATTTGATGCTTAATTACTCAAAAATGAGGCCGTCTCTTCATTTCTTCCTTACAAGGTGCCACTTTTCGTTGTAATGACTGATTCACACTTAAAGATCTTGAAAACGGCTTATATGACCACATCATTCACAAAATTCGTGGCAACAACCTCATCCATACTCTCTTGAGACTAGGAATATGTTAAATTGCACTAAACAAAGAGTCTTTGATGATTTCTAGCATTTCTCACAATTATTTGATGCTTAATTACGCAAAAATAAGATTGTCAATTCCTTTCTTCCTAATAAGCCTCCACTTTTCGTTGTAATGGCTGATTCACACATAAAGATCTTGAAAACAGCTTGTATGACCACATCATCTATACTCTCTTTGGACTAGGAATATGATGAATTGCATTAAACATAGAGTCTTTGATGATTTCTAGCATTTCTCACAAGTATTTGATGCTTAATTACTCAAAAATGAGACAATCTCTTCATTTCTTCCTTACAAGCCTCCACTTTTCGTTGTAATGACTGATTCACACATAGAGATCTTGAAAACGGCTTATATCACCACATCATTCACTTAATTCATTGCAACAACCTCATCTATACTCTCTTGGGACTAGGAATATGTTGGATTGCACTAAACAAAGAGTCTTTGATGATTTCTAGCATTTCTCACAATTATTTGATTCTTAATTACGCAAAAATAAGATTGTCGCTTCCTTTCTTCCTAACAAGCCTCCACTTTTCGTTGTAATGGCTGATTCACACTAAACGAAGATTCTTTGATGATTTCTAGCATTTCTCATATGTATTTGATACTTAATTACTCAGAAATGACACCGTCTCTTCATTTCTTCCTAACAAGGCACCACTTTTCATTGTAGTGACTCATTCACACTTAATGATCTTGAAAACAGCTTGTGTGACCACATCATTCACAATATTCATTGCAACAACAAGATCTATACACCCTTGGGTCTTGGAATCTATTGAATTGTACTAAACAAAGAGTCCTTGATGATTTCAAGAATTTCTTACAAGTATTTGATGCTTAATTACACAAAAATGAGACCGTCTCTGTATTTCTTCCTAACAAGGGTACACATTTCGTGCTAATGAATCATTCACACATAAAGATCTTGAAAACAGCTTTTTTGAGCACATCATTCACTAAATTCATTCAAACAACCTCATCTATACACTCTTGGGCCTAGGAATATGTTTAATTGCATTAAACATAGAGTCTTTGATGATTTCTAGCATTTCACACAAGTATTTGATGCTTAATTACTCAAAAATGAGACCGTCCCTTCATTTCTTCCTAACAAGGCTCCACATCATTCACTAAATTCATTGCAACAACCTCATCTATACTCTTTTAGGACTAAGAATATGTTGAAGTGCATTAAACATAGGGTCTTTGATGATTTCTAGCATTTCTCACAAGTATTTGATGCTTAATTACACAAAAATAAGACTGTCTCTTCCTTTCTTCCTAACAAGGCTCCACTTTTCGTTGTAATCACTGATTCACACTAAAAGATCTTGAAAACAGCCTGTATGACCACATCATTCACTAAATTCATTACAACAACCTCATCTATACTCTGTTGGGACTAGGAATATGTGGAATTGTATTAAACATAGAGTCTTTGATGGTTTCTGGCATTTCTCACAAGTATTTGATGCTTAATTATGCAAAAATGAGACCGTCTCCCCATTTCCTCCTAACAAGGCTCCACTTTCCATTCTAATCACTCATTCACAGTTAAAGATTTTGAAAACAGCTTGTTTGGGCACATCATTCACTAAATTCCTTGCAAGAAATTCATCTATACTCTCTTGGGACAAGGAATATGTTGAATTACACTAAACAAAGAGTCTTTGATGATTTCTAGCATTTCTCACAAGTATTTGATGCTAATTACAAAAATATGACCGTCTCTTCCTTTCTTCCTAACAAAGCTCCACTTTTCATTGTAATGACTCATTCACACTTAAAGATCTTGAAAACAGCTTGTATGACCACATCATTCACTAAATTCGTTGCAACAACCTCATCTATACTCTCTTGGGACTAGGAATAAGTTGAATTGCACTAAACAAAGAGTTTTTGATAATTTCTAGCATTTCTCACATGTATTTGATGCTGAATTAGGCAAAAATAAGACTGTCGCTTCCTTTCTTCCTAACGAGGCTCCACTTTTCGTTGTAATGACTGATTCACACTGAAAGACCTTGAAAACAGCTTATATGACTACATCATTCACTAAATTCATTGCAACAACCTCATCTATACTCTCTTGGGACAAGGAATATGTTGAATTGTATTAAACATCTCTTTGATGATTTCTAGCATTTCCCACAAGTATTTGATGCTTAGTTACACAAAAAATGAGACCGTCTCTTCATTTCTTCCTAACAAGGCTCCACTTTTCGTTCTAATCACTCATTCATACTTAAAGATCTTGAAAACAGCTTGTTTGAGCACATCATTCACTAAATTCATTGCAATAACCTCATCTATACTCTTTTAGGACTAAGAATATGTTGAATTGCATTAAACATAGAGTCTTTGATGATTTCTAGCATTTCTCACAAGTATTTGATGCTGAATTACGCAAAAATAAGACCGTCGCTTCCTTTCTTCCTAACGAGGCTCCACTTTTCATTGTAATGACTTATTCACACTAAAAGACCTTGCAAACAGCTTGTATGACTACATTATTCACTAAATTCATTGCAACAACATCATCTATACTCTCTTGGGATAAGGAATATGTTGAATTGTATTAAACATCTCTTTGATGATTTCTAGCATTTCCTACAAGTATTTGATGCTTAATTACTCAAAAATGTGACCGTCTCTTCATTTCTTCCTAACAAGGCCCCACTTTCCGTTCTAATCACTCATTCCCACTTAAAGATCTTGAAAATAGCTTGTTTGAGCACGTCATTCACTAAATTCATTGCAACAACCTCATCTATACTCTCTTGGGAGTAGGAATATGTTGAATTGTATTAAACATTGAGTCTTTGATGATTTCTAGCATTTCTCACAAGTATTTGATGCTTAATTACTCAAAAATGAGACCGTCTCTGCATTTCCTCCTAACAAGGCTCCACTTTTTGTTCTAATCACTCTTTCACACTTAAAGATCTTGAAAACAGCTTGTTTGAGCACATCATCCACTAAATTCCTTGCAGCAACATCATCTATACTCTCTTGGGACAAGGAATATGTTGAAATGCACAAAACAAAGAGCTTTTGATGATTTCTAGCATTTCTCACAAGTATTTGACGCTTAATTACGCAAAAATAAGACCGTCTCTTCGTTTCTTCCTAACAAAGCTCCACTTTTCGTTGTAATGACTCATTCACACTTAAAGACCTTGAAAACAGCTTGTGTGACCACAGCATTCACAATATTCATTGGAACAACAAGATCTGTACACCCTTGGGACTTGGAATCTGTTGAATTGCACTAAACAAAGAGTCCTTGATGATTTCAAGAATTTCTCACAAGTATTTGATGCTTAATTACTCTAAAATGAGACCGTCTATTGATTTTTTGTTAACAAGGCACCACTTTTCATTGTAATGACTGATTCACACTTTAAGATCTTGAAAACAGCTTGTATGACCACATCATTCACTAAATTGATAGCAATAACCTCATCTATACTCTCTTGGGTCTAGGAATAAGTTGGATTGCACTAAACAAAGAGTCTTTGATGATTTCTACCATTTCTCACAAGTATTTGATGCTTAATGACGCAAAAATAAGACCGTCTCTTTGTTTCTTCCAAACAAGCCTTCACTTTTCTTTGTAATGACTGATTCACACTTAAAGACCTTGAAAACAGCTTGTATGACCACATCATTCACTAAATTCACTGCACCAACGTCATCTATACTCTCTTTGGACTAGGAATATGTTGAATTGCATTAAACATAGAGCCTTTGATGATTTCTAGCATTTCACACAAGTATTTGATGCTTAATTACTCAAAAATGAGACCGTCTCTTCATTTCTTCCTAACAAGGCTCCACTTTTCGTTATGATGACTCATTCACACTTCAAGATCTTGAAAGCAGCTTGTGTGACCGCATCATTCACAATATTCATTGCAACAACAAGATCTATACACCCTTGGGACTTGGAATCTGTTCAATTGCACTGAACAAATAGTCTTTGACGATTTCTAGCATTTCTCACAAGTATTTGATGCTTAATTACTGAAAAATGGGACAGTCTCTTCATTTGTTGCTAACAAGACTCCACTTTCCGTTCTAATCACTCATTCACATTTAAAGATCTTGAAAACAGCTTGTTTGGGCACATCATTCACTAAATTCATTGCAACAACCTCATCTATACTCTCGAGCAACTAGGAATAAGTTGAATTGCACTAAAAAATGTGTCTTTGATCATTTCTAGCATTTCTCACAAGTATTTGATGCTTAATTACTGAAAAATGAGACAGTTTCTTCATTTGTTGCTAAGAAGGCTCCACTTTCCGTTCTAATCACTCATTCACACTTAAAGATCTTGAAAACAGTTTGTTTGAGCACATCATTCACTAAATTCATTGCAACAACCTCATCTATACTCTCGTGGGACTAGGAATAAGTTGAATTGCACTAAAGAACGAGTCTTTGACCATTTCTAGCATTTCTCACAAGTATTTGATGTTTAATTACCGAAAAATGAGGCCGTCTCTTGATTTCTGCCCAACGGGGCTCCACTTGTGGTTCTAAACAATCTTTGACACTTAAAGATCCTGAAATCTGCTTGTATGACCACATCATTCACTAAATTCACCGCAACAACCTCATCTATACTCTCTTGCCACTAGGAATATGTTGAATTGTATTAAACATAGAGTCTTTGATGATTTCTAGCATTTCTCACAAGTATTTGATGTATAATTACAGAAAAATGACAGTCTCTTCATTTGTTGCTAACAAGGCTCCACTTTCCGTTCTAATCACTCATTCACACTTAAAGATCTTGAAAACAGCTTGTTTGAGTGCATCATTCACTAAATTCATTGCAACAACCTCATATATACTCTCGTGCGACTAGGAATAAGTTGAATTGCACCAAACAATGTGTCTTTGATGATTTCTAGCATCTCTCACAAGTATTTGATCCTTAATTACTGAAAAACCACTTTCCATTTTATTCACTCATTCACACTTAAAGATCTTGAAAACAGCTTGTTTGAGCACCTCATTCACTAAATTAATTGCAACAACCACATCTATACTCTCTAGGGACTAGGAATATCTTGAATTCCATTAAATTGTTTTTGATGATTTCTAGCATTTCTCACAAGTATTTGATGCTTAATTACTGAAAAATGAGAGAGTCTCTTCATTTCTTGCTAACAAGGCTCCACTTTCTGTTCTAATCACTCATTCACACTTAAAGATCTTGAAAACAACTTGTTTGAGCACATCATTCACTAAATTCATTGCAACAACCTCATTTATACTCTGGTGGGACTAGGAATAAGTTGAAATGCACAAAAGAACGAGTCTTTGATCATTTCTAGCAATTCTCACAAGTATTTGATGCATAATTACTGAGAAATGAGGTGTCTCTTGATTTTTTCCTAACAGGGCTCCACTTTTGCTTCTAATCAATCATTGACACTTAAAGATCTTGAAATCAGCTTTTATGACCACATCATTCCCTAAATTCACTGCAACAACCTCATCTATACTCTCTTGGTACTAGGAATATGTTGAATTGTAGTAAACATGGAGTCTTTGATGATTTCTAGCATTTCTCATAAGTATTCGATGCTTAATTACTGAAAAATGAGACAGTCTCTTCATTTGTTGCTAACAAGGCTCCACTTTCCGTTCTAATCACTCATTCACACTTAAAGATCTTGAAAACAGCTTGTTTGAGCGCATCATTCACTAAATTCATTGCAACAACCTCATTTATACTCTCGTTCGACTAGGAATAAGTTGAACTGCACCAAAGAATGTGTCTTTGATGATTTCTAGCATCTCTCACAAGTATTTGATGGTTAATTACTGAAAAATGAGACAGCCTCTTCATTTGTTGCTAACAAGGCACCACTTTCCATTCTATTCACTCATTCATATTTAAAGATCATGAAAACAGCTTGTTTGAGCACCTCATTCACTAAATTCATTGCAACAACCACATCAATACTCTCGTGGGACTAGGAATAATTTGAATTGAACCAAAGAATGAGTCTTTGATGATTTCTAGCATTTCTCAGAAGTATTTGCTCTCTAATTAGTGAAAAATGAGACCGTCTCTTCATTTCTTCCCAACAAGGCTCCACTTTTGGTTCTAATCAATCATTCACACTTAAAGATCTTCAAATCAGCTTCTATGACCACATCATTCACGAAACTCACTGCAACAACCTCATCTATACTTTCTTGGGACTAGGAATATGTTCAATTGTATTAAACATAGAGTCTTTGATGATTTCTAGCATTTCTCACAAGTATTTGATGCTTAATTATTGAAAAATGAGACAGTCTCTTCATTTGTTGATAACAAGGCTCCACTTTCCGTTCTAATCACTCATTCACAATTAAAGATCTTGAAAACAGCTTGTTTGAGCACATCATTCACTAAATTCATTGCAACAACCTTATCTATACTCTCTAGGTACTAGGAATACGTTGAATTCCATTAAACATAGAGTCTTTGATGATTTCTAGCATTTCTTACAAGTATTTGATTCATAATCACTGAAAAACGAGAGAGTCGCTTCATTTGTTCATTTGTTGCTAGCAAGGAACACGTTGAATCACATTAGACATAGAGTCTTTGATGATTTCTAGCATTTTTCACAAGTATTTGAAGCTTAATTACTGAAAAATGAGACAGTCTCTTCATTTGTTGCTAACAAAGCTCCACTTTTGGTTCAAATCACTCATTCACACTTAAAGATCTTGAAAACAGCTTGTTTGAGCACATCATTCACTGAATTCATTGCAACAACCTCATCTATACTCTCATGGGACTAGGAATAAGTTGAATTGCACCAAAGAATGAGTCTTTGATGATTTCTAGCATTTCTCACAACTATTCGATGCTTAATTACTCAAAAATGAGACCATCTCTTCATTTGTTCCCAACAAGGCTCCACTTTTGGATCTAATCAATCATTCACACTTAAAGATCTTCAAATCAGCTTGTATGACAACATCATTCTCGAAATTCACTGCAACAACTCCATCTATACTTTCTTGGGACTAGGAATATGTTGAATTGTATTAAACATAGAGTCTTTGATGATTTCTAGCATTTCTCACAAATATTTGACGCTTAATTACTGAAAAATGAGACAGTCTCTTAATTTCTTCCTAACATGGCACCACTTTCCGTTCTAATCACTCATTCACACTTAAAGATCTTGAAGACAGCTTGTTTGAGCACATCCTTCACTAAATTCATTGCAACAACCTCATCTATACTCTCGTGCGACTAGGAATAAGTTGAATTGCACTAAAGAATGTGTCCTTGATGATTTCTAGCACTTCTCACAAGTATTAGATGCTTAATTCCTGAAAAATGAGACAGTCTCTTCATTTGTTGCTAACAAGGCTCCACTTTACGTTTTAATCATTCCTTCACACTTAAAGATCTTGAAAATAGCTTGTTTGAGCACATCATTCACTAAATTCATTGCAACAACCTCATCTATACTCTAGTGGGACTAGGGATAAGTTGAATTGCACTAAAGAATGAGCCTTTGATCCTTTCTAGCATTTCTCACAACTATTTGATGCTTAATTACTGAAAAATGAGACCGTCTCTTCATTTCTTCCCAACAAGGCTCCACTTCTAGTTCTAATCAATCATCCACACTTAAAGATCTTGCAGAGAGCCTGTATGACAACATCATTCACTAAATTCATTGCAACAACCTCATCTGTACTCTCTAAAGACTAGGAATATGTTGAATAGCATTAAACATAGTCATTGCAACAACCTCATCTATACTCTCTAAGTATTTGATGCTTAATTACTGAAAAATGAGACAGTCTGTTCATTTGTTGCTAACAAGGCTCCACTTTCCGTTCTAATTACTCATTCACACTTAAAGATCTTGAAAACAGCATGTTTGAGGACATCATTCACTAAATTCATTGCAACAACCACATCTATACTCTCATGGGACTAGAAATAAGTTCAATTGCACTAAAGAATGTGTCTTTGATTATTTCTAGCATTTCTCACAAGTAGTTGATGCTTAATTACTAAAAAATGAGACAGTCTCTTCATTTGTTGCTAACAAGGTTCCACTTTCTGTTCTAATCACTCATTCACACTTAAAGATCTTCAAAACAGCTTGTTTGAGCACATCATTCACTAAATTCATTGCAGCAACCTCATCTATACTCGCGTGGGACTAGGAATAAGTTGAATTGCACTAAAGAATGAGTCTTTGATGACTTCTAGCATTTCTCTCAAGTATTTGATGCTTAATTACTGAAAATTGAGACAATCTTTTCATTTGTTGCTAACAAGGCTCCACTTTCCTTTCTAATCACTCATTCACACTTAAAGAGCTTGAAAACAGCTTGTTTGAGCACATCATTCACTAAATTCATTGCAACGACCTCATCTATACTCTCGTGGGACTAGGGATAAGTTGAATTGCACTAAAGAATGAGCCTTTGATCCTTTCTGGCATTTCTCACAAGTATTTGATGCTTAATTACTGAAAAATGAGACTGTCTCTTCATTTCTTCCCAACAAGGCTCCACTTCTTGTTCTAATCAATCATTCATACTTAAAGATCTTGAAGACAGGCTGTATGACCACATCATTCACTAAATTCATTGCAACAACCTCATCTCTACTCTCTAAGGACTACGAATATGTTGAATTGCATTAAACATAGAGTCTTTCATGATTTATAGCTTTTCTCACTGGTATTTGATGCTTATTTATTGAAAAAAGAGACAGTCTCTTCATTTGTTGCTAACAAGGCTCCACTTTCTGTTCTAATCAGTCATTCACACTTAAAGATCTTGAAAACAGCTTGTTTGAGCACATCATTCACTAAATTCATTGCAACAACCTCATTTATAGTCTCGTGGGACTAGGAAAAAGTTGAATTGCACTAAAGAATGAGCCTTGGATGATTTCTAGGATTTCTCACAAGTATTTGATGCTTAATTACTGAAAAATGAGACAGTCACTTCATTTGTTGCTAACAAGGCACTACTTTCTGTTCTAATCACTCAGTCACACATAAAGACCTTAAAAACAGCTTGTTTGAGCACATCATTCACTAAATTCATTGCAACAACCTCATCTACACTCTCGTGGGTCTAGGAATAAGTTGAGTTGCACTAAAGAATGAGTGTTTGATGATTTCTAGCATATCGCATAAGTATTTGTTGCTGAATTACTCAAAAAAGAGACCGTCTCTTCATTTCTTCCCAACAAGGCTACACTTTTGGGTCTAATCAATCATTCACCCTTAAAGATCTTGAAAACAGCCTGTATGACCACATCATTCACTAAATTCATTGCAACAACCTCATTTATACTCTCTAAGGACTAGGAATATGTTGAATTGCATTAAACATAGTCTTTGATGATTTCTAGCATTTCTCAAAAGTATTTGATGCTGAATTTCTGAAAAATGAGACAGTCTCTTCATTTGTTGCTAACAAGGCTCCACTTTCTGTTCTAATCACTCATTCACACTTAAAGATCTTGAAAACAACTTGTTTGAGGACATCATTCACTAAATTCATTGCAACAACCTCATCTATACTCTCGTGGGACTAGGAATAAGTTGAATTGCACTAAAGAATGAGCCTTGGATGATTTCTAGGATTTCTCACAAGTATTTGATGCTTAATTATTGAAAAACGAGACAGTCCCTTCATTTGTTGCTAACAAGGCTCTACTTTCTATTCTAATCACTCAGTCACACATAAAGACCTTAAAAACAGCTTGTTTGAGCACATCATTCAATAAATTCATTGCAACAACCTCATCTACACTCTCGTGGGTCTAGGAATAAGTTGAGTTGCACTAAAGATTGAGTGTTTGATGATTTCTAGCATATCGCATAAGTATTTGTTGCTTAGTTACTCAAAAAAGAGACCGTCTCTTCATTTCTTCCCAACAAGGCTACACTTTTGGTTCTAATCAATCATTCACCCTTAAAGATCTTGAAAACAGCCTGTATGACCACATCATTCACTAAATTCATTGCAACAACCTCATCTATACTTTCTAAGGACTAGGAATATGTTGAATTGCATTAAACATAGTCTTTGATGATTTCTAGCATTTCTCAAATGTATTTGATGCTTAATTACTGAAAAATGAGACAGTCTCTTCATTTGTTGCTAACAAGGATCCACTTTCTGTTCTAATCACTCATTCACACTTAAGGATCTTGAAAACAACTTGTTTGAGGACATCATTCACTAAATTCATTGCAACAACCTCATCTATACTCTCGTGGGACTAGGAATAAGTTGAATTGCACTAAAGAATGAGCCTTGGATGATTTCTAGGATTTCTCACAAGTATTTGATGCTTAATTACTGAAAAATGAGACAGTCTCTTCATTTGTTGCTAACAAGGCTCTACTTTCTGTTCTAATCACTCAGTCACACATAAAGACCTTAAAAACAGCTTGTTTGAGCACATCGTTCACTAAATTCATTGCAACAACCTCATCTATACTCTCTAAGGACTAGGAATATGTTGAATTGCATTAAACATAGTCTTTGATGATTTCTAGCATTTCTCAAAAATATTTGATGCTTAATTACTGAAAAATGAGACACTCTCTTCATTTGTTGCTAACAAGGCTCCACTTTCTGTTCTTATCACTCATTCACACTTAAAGATCTTGAAAACAACTTGTTTGAGTACATCATTCGCTAAATTCATTGCAAAAACCACATCTATACTCTCGTGGGACTAGAAATAAGTTCAATTGCACTAAAGAATGTGTCTTTGATTATTTCTAGCATTTCTCACAAGTATTTGATGCTTAATTACTGAAAAATGAGACAGTCTCTTCATTTGTTGCTAACAAGGTTCCACTTTCCGTTCTAATCACTCATTCACATTTAAAGATCTTGAAAACAGCTTGTTTAAGCACCTCATTCACTAAATTCATTGCAACAACCTCATCTATACTCTCGTAGGACTAGGAATAAATTGAATTGCACTAAAGAATGAGTCTTTGATCATTTATACCATTTCTCACAACTATTTGATGCTTAATTACTGAAAAATGAGACAGTCACTTCATTTGTTGCTAACAAGGCTCCACTTTTTATTCTAATCGCTCATTCACACTTAAAGATCTTGAAAACAGCTTGTTTGAGCGCATCATTCACTAAATTCATTGCAACAACCTCATCTATACTCTCGTGGGACTAGAATAAGTTCAATTGCACTAAGGAATGTGTCTTTGATTATTTCTAGCATTTCTCACAAGTATTTGATGCTTAATTACTAAAAAATGAGATAATCTCTTCATTTGTTGCTAACACGGCTCCACTTTCTGTTCTAATCACTCATTCACACTTAAAGATCTTGAAAACAGCTTGTTTGTTGATGGGGAAAACCCCAAAAAGAGGTGGCTTAGGGACCCAACGCACACAATGAATCAAAGAACAACCAAGAAAGCTAAATCAGAGTTTAATAATACAAGCCCTAGACCCAATTTTCAAAGGAACACGAACCTAGGGTATTCAAGAAGGATATGGAAGCCACACTCCAGAAAAGAAAGGAATTGGGAGTGATAAGTCGATTTGAACGCCACAAGAAGAAGTACTTTTTGATAAGTTCTTTAGTTCTTAAAAGAACCGAGGGAGAAAAAACCCTTGCTTTCTATTTCACTCAAAGTTGTCTTCTTTCCAAAGCTTACAAGGGGTGCCTATTTATAGGCTTAGATAGCAATCCTAGAGAGGCAAAATTCCTATTTAGGAGAAATCCCTATTTTGGAGGAATTTCGGACTAATTCCAGCACATACAATGAACTCCTATTTAGGAGTGAATGCTAGCACTTAGTCTGACCCATTAAGTAGTCCAATTATATTAATTAGGCCTGGGCTCTCTTTAAAACTTGAATTCGCACCATTTGAAGCTTGGTTGGCCTAAATGTCCTGAATCAACCCATTTAGTGCTTCTTTAATCTTTCTGGCCCTAGCTCGTGTTATTGGGCCTTCTGGAATTTGCAATGGACCTCTTGCATCCATTGAAGCCCTGACTCGTGTTATTGGGCCTTCTAGAATGTGCAATGGACCTCTTGCATCAATTGATGCTCTAACTCATGTTATTGGGCCTTCTGGAATGTGCAATGGACTTTTTTCATCCTTTGAAGCCTTCCACCCTTCATGTCTATGGTTCTCATCATTCCCCCTTTCCTCAAAAAGATTCGTCCTCGAATCATCACGTTGTTTATACTTGATGACGTAGGGAAAGGTTTGAATGAATTTGATCCACTTGGCATGCCTTCTGTTCAACTTTCCTCATATAAGTAGGATAGGAACTGCACAATGACTTATGCTTTCCCTCACATATCCTTTGAAAATAAGTTCTTCAACTTGTCTTTTATGCTCCTTTGTCTCCTCAGGATTACTCTTATATGCTGGCCGGTTTGGGATGGATGCACTAGGGATGAAAACAATTTGATTCTTAATTCCTCTCTTAGGTAGCAATCCACTTGGGACATCATCATGGAATTCATCTTCAAATTCCTGCAATAAAACAACAATAGTACTAGGCAAAGACAGTTCAAGCTTGTTAGTATTGAAATAAGCCTCTTTTTTCCATCTCTCTTTTTTGTTCACTCTCAGTTTTAATCCTTAATTGATCCTCATAAGCTTGTTGAGGTGATAATGGTACAAGAGTGATGGGTTTATCATTCATTATAAAGGAATATCGATTCTTGAATCCATCGTGCATAACTTGTCTGTCAAACTGCCATGGCCTTCCTAATAGAATATGGCTTGCTTGCATAGGTACAACATCACATAAAACTTCATCGGGATACCTTCCAATAGAAAATGACACGGGCACTTGCCTATCTACTTTAACTTCACCACTCTCATTCATCCATTGAAGCTTATATGGTTTAGGATGCTTCATAGTAGGTAAATTCAGCTTCTCAACCATAATTGTGCTAGCAACATTAGTGCAACCCCTACCATCAATAATCATACTACATACCTTATCTTTGATGAGACATGTCGTATGAAAGATGTTATCTCGTTGCCCCTCATTTTCTTCTTTCACTTGCACATTCAATGCTTGCCTTGTGATGAGAGCTACTCCATTAGTCGGATACTTTTCTCCATCACTTTCACCCTCTGATGATGGCACAAAATCATCATCTTCGTGGTCATAGGCACGTCTCAATTGCCTTCTTGCTTTAAAAGCCTCATATTCTTCGTGCCTCCTTTGCAACTCTGCTATTGTATTTGCTTGTTCCTCCATCCTCACTCTTATATCATCAAATCTGGTATTCATGTGCTCAAATTGTTGTTGCATTGCTTTGATCATGAAGGACATGTCAACAGCTCCCTCCTGAGCAGCACCTTTGCATTTTGAAGTCATAATTTTTTTTTTTCTGATTTAGAGTCAACTGATTTAGAGCCGGGCTCTGATACCAACTGATGCGGAAAACCCCAAAAAGATGTGGCTTAGGGACCCAACGCATACAATGAATCAAAGAACAACCAGGAAAGCTAAATCAGAGTTTAATAATACAAACCCTAGACCCAATTTTTGAAGGAACACGAACCTAGGGTATTCAAGAAGGATATGGACGCCACACTTCAGAAAAGAAAGGAATTGGGAGTGATAAGTCGATTTGAACGCCACAAGAAGAAGTACCTCTTGATAAGTTCTTTAGTTCTTAAAAGAACCGAGGGAGAAAAAACCCTTGCTTTCTATTTCACTCAAAGTTGTCTTCTTTCCAAAGCTTACAAGAGGTGCCTATTTATAGGCTTAGACAGCAATCCTAAAGAGGCAAAATTCCTATTTAGGAGAAATCCCTATTTTGGAGGAATTTCAGACTAATTCCAGCACATACAATGAACTCCTATTTAGGAGTGAATGCTATCACTTAGTTTGACCCATTAAGTAGTCTAATTATATTAATTAGGCCTGGGCTCTCTTTAAAACTTGAATTCGCACCATTTGAAGCTTGGTTGGCCTGAATGTCCTGAATCAGCCCATTTAGTGCTTCTTTAATCTTTCTGGCCCTAGCTCGTGTTATTGGGCCTTCTGGAATTTGCAATGGAACTCTTGCATCCATTGAAGCTCTAACTCGTGTTATTGGGCCTTCTGGAATGTGCAATGGACTTTTTTCATCCTTTGAAGCCTTCCACCCTTCATGTCTACGGTTCTCATCATTTGCGCACATCATTCACTAAATTCATTGCAACAACCTCATCCATACTCTTATAGGACTAGAAATAAGTTGAATTGCAGTAAAGAATGAGTCTTTGATCATTTCTAGCATTTCTCACAAGTATTTGACGCTTAATTACTGAAAAATGAGACCGTCTCTTGATTTCTTCCCAACAAGGCTCCATTTTTGGTTCTAATCAATCATTCACACTTAAAGATCTTGAAATCAACTTGTATGACCACATCATTCACTAAATTCACTGCAATAACCTCATCTATACCCTCTTGGCACTACGAATATGTTGAATTGTACTAAACATAGAGTTTTTGATGATTTCTAGCATTTCTCATAAGTATTTCTTGCTTAATTACAGAAAACTGAGACAGTCTCTTCATTTGTTGCTAACAAGGCTCCACTTTCCGTTCCAATCACTCATTCACACGTAAAGATCTTGAAAACAACTTGTTTGAGAACATCATTCACTAAATTCATTGCAACAACCTCATCTATACTCTCGTGGGACTAGGAATAAGTTGAATTGCACTAAAGAATGAGAATTTGATCATTTCTAGCATTTCTCACAAGTATTTGATGCTTAATTAGTGAAAAATGAGATCGTCTCTTCATTTCTTCCCAACAAGGCTCCACTTTTGGTTCTAATCAATCATTCACACTTAAAGATCTTGAAATTAGCTTGTATGGCCACATCATTCACGAAATTCACTGCAACAACCTCATCTATACTCTCGTGGGACTAGGAATATGTTGAATTGTATTAAACATAGTCTTTGATGATTTCTAGCATTTCTCACAAGTATTTGATGCTTAATTACTGAAAAGTGAGACAGTCTCTTCATTTGTTGCTAACAAGGCTCCACTTTCCGTTCTAATCACTCATTCACACTTAAAGATCTTGAAAACAGCTTGTTTGAGCACATCATTCACTAAATTCATTGCAACAACCTCATCTATAATCTCATTGGATTAGGAATAAGTTAAATTGCATTAAATGTAGAGTCTTTGATGATTTCTAGCATTTCTCACCAATATTTGATGCTTAGTTACTAAAAACTGAGACAGTCTCTTCATTTGTTGCTATCAAGGCTCGACTTTCCGTTCTAATCATTCATTCACACTTAAAGATCTTGAAAACAGCTTGTTTGAGCACATCATTCACTAAATTCATTGCAACAACCTCATGTATTCTCTCGTGCGACTAGGAATAAGTTGAATTGCACTAAATAATGGGTCTTTGATGATTTCTAGCATTTCTCACAAGTATTTGATGCTTAATTACTCAAAAATGAGACTGTCTCTTCATTTCTCCCCAACAAGGCTCCACTTTTAGTTCTAATCAATCATTCACATTTAAAGATCTTGAAAACAGCCTATATGACCACATCATTCACTAACTTCATTGCAACAACCTCATCTATACTCTCGTGGGACTAGGAATAAGTTGAATTGCACAAAAGAATGAGTCTTTGATGATTTCTAGCATTTCTCACAAGTATTTGATGTTTAATTACCCAAAAATGAGACCGCCTCTTCATTTCTTCCCAACAAGCCTCCACTTTTGGCTCTAATCAATCATTCACACTTAAAGATGTAGAAAACAGCCTGTATGGCCACATCATTCACTAAATTCATTGCAACAACCTTATCTATACTCTCTAGGGACTAGGACTACGTTGAATTCTATTAAACATAGAGTCTTTGATGATTTCTAGCATTTCTCACAAGTATTTGATGCTTAATTACTGAAAAACAAGAGAGTCTCTTCATTTGTTGCTAACAAGGCTCCACTTTCCGTTCTAATCACTCATTCACACTTAAAGATCTTCAAAACAGCTTGTTTGAGCACATCATTCACTAAATTCATTCCAATAACCTCATCTATACTCTCGTGGGACTAGGAATAAGTTGAATTGCACCAAAGAATTAGTCTTTGATGATTTCTAGCATTTCTCACAAGCATTCGATGCTTAATTGCTCAAAAATCAGACCGTCTCTTCATTTCTTCCCAACAACGGTCCACTTTTGGCTCTAATCAGTCATTCACACATAAAGATGTAGAAAACAGCCTGTATGACCACATCATTCACTAAATTCATTGCAACAACCTCATCTACACTCTCTAAGGACCAGGAATATGTTGAATTGCATTAAACGTGGAGTCTTTGATGATTTCTAGCATTTCTCACAAGTATTTGATGCTTAATTTCTGAAATATGAGACAATCTCTTCATTTGTTGCAAACGAGGCTCCACTTTCCATTCTAATCACTCATTCGCACTTAAAGATCTTGAAAACAGCTTGTTTGAGCACATCATTCACTAAATTCATTGCAACAACCTCATCTATACTCTCGTGGGACTAGGAATAAGTTGAATTGCACTAAAGAATGAGTCTTCGATGATTTCTAGCATTTCCCACAAGTATTTGATGCCTAATTACTCAAAAATGAGACCGTCTCTTCATTTCTTCCCAACAAGGCTCCCCTTTTGGTTCTAATTAGTCATTCAGACTTAAAGATCTTGAAAACACCCTGTATGACCACATCATTCACTAAATTCATTGCTGTAACCTCATCTATACTCTCTAACGACTAGGAATATGTTGAATTGCATTAAACATGGTGTCTTTGATGATTTCTAGCATTTCTCACAAGTATTTGATTCTTAAATACTGAAAAATGACACAGTCTCTTCATTTGTTGCTAACAAGGCTCCACTTTCGGTTCTAATCACTCATTCACACTTATAGATCTTGAAAACAGCTTGTTTGATCACATCATTCACTAAATTCGTTGCAACAACCTCATCTATATTCTCTAAGGACTAGGAACTTGTTGAATTGCATTAAATATAGAGTCTTTGATGATTTCTAGCATTTCTCACAAGTGTTTGATGCTTAATTACTGAGAAATGAGACAATCTCTTCATTTGTTGCTAACAAGGCTCCACTTTTGGTTCTCATCACTCTTTCACACTTAAAGATCTTGAAAACAGCTTTTTTGAGCACATCATTCACTAAATTCATTGCAACAACCTGATCTATACACTCTAACGACAAGGAAGATGTTGAATTGCATTAAAAATAGAGTCTTTGATGATTTTTAGCATTTCTCACAAGTACCTGATGCTTAATGACTCAAACATAAGACCGTCTCATCATTTCTTCCGAACAAGGCTCCACTTTTCGTTCTAATCAATCTTTCACACTTAAAGATCTTGAAAACAGCTTGTATGACCACATATTCCCCAAATTCATTGCAACAATCTTAAAGGCTCCACTTCTGGTTCTGATCACTCATTCACACTTAAAGATCCTGAAAACCGCTTGTTTGAGCACATCATTCACTAAATTCATTGCAACAACGTCATTTATACTCTCTAAGGACTACGAACATGTTAAATTGCATTAAACATAGAGTCTTTGATGATTTCTAGCATTTTTCACAAGTATTTGATGCTTAATTACAGAGAAATGAGACAAAGTCTTCATTTGTTGCTAACAAGGCTCCACTTTTGGTTCTAATCATTCATTCACACTTAAAGATCTTGAAAACAGCTTGTTTGAGCACATCATTCACTAAATTCATTGCAACAACGTCATCTATACTCTCTAAGGACTAGGAACATGTTGAATTGCATTAAACATAGAGTCTTTGATGATTTCTAGCATTTTTCACAAGTATTTGATGCTTAATTACTGAGAAATGAGACAGAGTCTTCATTTGATGCTAACAAGGCTCCAATTTTGGTTCTAATCACTCATTCACACTTAAAGATCTTAAAAACAGCTTGTTTGAGCACATCATTCACTAAATTCATTGCCACAACCTCATCTATACTCTCTTAGGACTAGCAACATGTTGAATTGCATTAAACATAGACTCTTGGATGATTTCTAGCTTTTCTCACAAGTATTTGAAGCTTAATTACTGAGAAATGAGACAGACTTTTCAATTGTTGCTAAAAAGGCTCCACTTTGGGTTCTAGTCACTCATTCACACTTAAAGATCTTGAAAGCAGCTTGTTTGAGCACATCATTCCCTAAATTCCTTGCAACAACCTCATCTATACTCTATAAGGACAAGGAGTAAGTTGAATTGCATTGACCATAGAGTCTTCGATGATCTCTAGGATTTCTCACAAGTATTTGATGCTTAATTATTGAAAAATGAGACAGTCTCTTCACTTGTTGCTAAGAAGGCTCCACTTTTGGTTCCAATCACTCATTCACACTTAAAGATCTTGTAAACAGCTTGTTTGAGAACATTATTCACTAAATTCATTGCAACAACCTCATCTATACTCTCTAAGGACAAGGAATATGTTGAATTGCATTAAAAATAGAGTCTTTCATGATTTCTAGCATTTCTCACGAGTATTTGATGCTTAATTACTGAAAAAAGAGACAGTCTCTTCATTTGTTGCTATCAAGACTCCACTTTGTGTTCTAATCACTCATTTACACTTAAAGATCTTTAAAACAGCTTGTTTGAGCAGATTATTCACAAAATTCTTTGCAACAACCTCATCTATACTTTCTAAGGACAAGGAATATGTTGAATTGCATTAGACATAGAGTCTTTGATGATTTCTAGCATTTCTCACCAGTATTTGATGCTTAATTACTGAAAAATGAGACAGTCTCTTCATTTCTTGCTAACAAGGCTCCACTTTCTGTTCTAATCACTCATTCACACTTAAAGATCTTGAAAAAAGCTTGTTTGAGCACATCATTCACTAAATTCATTGCAACAACCTCATCTATACTCTCTAAGGACAAGGAAGATGATGAAATGTATTAAACATTTAGTCTTTGATGATTTCTAGCTTTTCTCACAAGTTTTTGATGCTTAATTACTGAGAAATGAGACAGTCTCTTCATTTGTTGCTAACAAGGCTCCACTTTTGGTTCTCATCACTCATTCACACTTAAAGATCTTGAAAACAGCTTGTTTGAGCACATCATTCACTAAATTCATTGCAACAACCTCATCTATACTCTCTAAGGACAAGGAAGATGTTAAATTGCATTAAACATAGATTCTTTGATGACTTCTAGCATTTCTCACAAGTACCTAATGCTTAATTACTCAAACATGAGGCCGTCTCATCATTTCTTCCGAACAAGGCTCCACTTTTCATTCTAATCAATCTTTCACACTTAAGGAACTTGAAAACAGCCTGTATGACCACATAATCACCAAATTCTTTGCAACGACCTCATTTATACACTCTAAGGACTAGGAACATGTTGAATTGCATTAAACATAGAGTCTTAGATGATTTCTAGCATTTTTCACAAGTATTTGATGCTTAATTACTGAAAAATGAAACAGTATCTTCATTTGTTCCTAACAAGGCTCCACTTTTGGTTCTAATCACTCATTCACACTTAAAGATCTTGAAAACCGCTTGTTTGAGCACATCATTCACTAAATTCACTGCAACAACGTCATCTATACTCTCTAAGGACTAACAACATGTTGAATTGCATTAAACATAGAGTCTTTGACGATTTCTAGAATTTCTCACAAGTATTTGATGCTTAATTATTGAAAAATGAGACAGCCTCTTCACTTGTTGCTAACAAGGCCCCCACTTTTTGTTCTAATCACTCATTCACACAAAAAGATTTTGAAAACAGCTTGTTTGAGCACATCATTCACTAGATTCATTGCAACAAACTCATCTCTACTCTCTAAGGACAAGGAATATGTTGAATTGCATTAAACATAGAGTCTTTGACGATTTCTAGCATTTTTCACAAGTATTTAATGCTTAATTACTGAAAAATGAGACAGCCTCTTCACTTGTTGCTAACAAGGCTCCACTTTTTGTTCTAATCACTCATTCACACATAAAGATTTTGACAACAGATTGTTTGAGCACATCATTCACTAAATCCATTGCAACAACCTCATCTATACTCTCTAAGGACAAGGAATATGTTGAATTGCATTAAACATAGAGTCTTTGACGATTTCAAGCATTTCTCACAATTATTTGATGCTTAATTACTGAAAAATGAGACAGCCTCTTCATTTGTTGCTAACAAGACTCCACTTTGTGTTCTAATCACTCATTCACACTTAAAGATCTTCAAAGCTGCTTGTTTCAGCACATTATTCACAAAATTCTTTGCAACAACCTCATCTATACTTTCTGAGGACAAGGAATATGTTGAACTGCATTAAACATAGAGTCTTCGATGATTTCTATCATTTCTCACAAGTATTTGATGCTTAATTACTGAAAAATGAGACAGCCTCTTCACTTGTTGCTAACAAGGCCCCACTTTTTGTTCTAATCACTCATTCACACATAAAGATTTTGAAAACAGCTTGTTTGAGCACATCATTCACTAGATTCATTGCAACAAACTCATCTCTACTCTCTAAGGACAAGGAATATGTTGAATTGCATTAAACATAGAGTCTTTGACGATTTCTAGCATTTTTCACAAGTATTTAATGCTTAATTACTGAAAAATGAGACAGCCTCTTCACTTGTTGCTAACAAGGCTCCACTTTTTGTTCTAATCACTCATTCACACATAAAGATTTTGACAACAGATTGTTTGAGCACATCATTCACTAAATCCATTGCAACAACCTCATCTATACTCTCTAAGGACAAGGAATATGTTGAATTGCATTAAACATAGAGTCTTTGACGATTTCAAGCATTTCTCACAATTATTTGATGCTTAATTACTGAAAAATGAGACAGCCTCTTCATTTGTTGCTAACAAGACTCCACTGTGTGTTCTAATTACTCATTCACACTTAAAGATCTTCAAAGCTGCTTGTTTCAGCACATTATTCACAAAATTCTTTGCAACAACCTCATCTATACTTTCTAAGGACAAGGAATATGTTGAACTGCATTAACCATAGAGTCTTCGATGATTTCTATCATTTCTCACAAGTATTTGATGCTTAATTACTGAAAAATGAGACAGTCTCTTCATTTGTTGCTAACAAGGCTCCACTTTCTGTTCTAAGCACTCATTCACACTTAAAGATCTTGAAAACAGCTTGTTTGAGCACATCATTCACTAAATTCATTGCAACAACCTCATCTATACTCTCTAAGGACAAGGAATAAGTTGAATTGCATTGAACATAGAGTCTTTGATGATCTCTAGCATTTCTCACAAGTATTTGATGCTTAATTATTGAAAAATGAGACAGTCTCTTCTTTTGTTGCTAACAAGGCTCCACTTTTGGTTCTAATCACTCATTCACACTTAAAGATCTTGTAAACAACTTGTTTGAGCACATCACCCACTAAATTCATTGCAACAACCTCATCTATACTCTCTAAGGACAAGGAATACGTTGAATTGCATTAAAAAGAGAGTCATTGATTATTTCTAGCTTTTCTCACAAGTATTTGATGCTTAATTACTGAAAAATGAGACAGTCTCTTCATTTGTTGCTAACAAGGCTCCCCTTTGGGTTCTACTCACTCATTCACACTTAGAAGTCTTGAAAACAGCTTGTTCGAGCACATCATTCACTAAATTCATTGCAACAACCTCATCTATACTCTCTAAGGCCAAGGAATAGGTTGAATTGCATTGAACATAGAGTCTTTGATGATTTCTAGCGTTTCTCACAAGTATTTGATGCTTAATTACTGAAAAATGAGACAGTCTCTTCATTTGTTGCTAACAAAGCTCCACTTTCTGTTCTAAGCACTCATTCACACTTAAAGATCTTGAAAACAGCTTGTTTGAGCACATCATTCACTAAATTCCTTGCAACAATCTCATCTATACTCTCTAAGGACAAGGAATAAGTTGAATTGCATTGAACATAGAGTCTTTGATGATCTCTAGCACTTCTCACAAGTATTTGATGCTTAATTATTGAAAAATGAGACAGTCTCTTCATTTATTTCTAACAAGGCTCCACTTTTGGTTCTAATCGCTCATTCTCACTTAAAGATCTTGTAAACAGCTTGTTTGAGCACATCATTCACTAAATTCATTGCAACAACCTCTTCTATACTCTCTAAGGACAAGGAATAGGTTAAATTGCATTGAACATAGAGTCTTTGATGATTTCTAGCATTTCTCACAAGTATTTCATGCTTAATTACAGAAAAATGAGTCAGTCTCTTCATTTGTTGCTAACAAGGCTCCGCTTTTGGTTGTAATCACTCATTCACACTTAGAAATCTTGAAAACAGCTTGTTCGAGCACATCATTCACTAAATTCATTGCAACAACCTCATCTATACTCTCTAAGGACAAGGAATACGTTGAATTGCAATGAACATAGCGTCTTTGATGATTTCTAGCATTTCTCACAAGTATTTCATGCTTAATTACTGAAAAATGAGACAGTCTCTTCATTTGTTGCTAACGAGGCTCCACTTTTGGTTCTAATCACTCATTCACACTTAAAGATCTTGAAAACAGCTTGTTTGAGCACATCACTCACTAAATTCATTGCAACAACCTCATCTACACTCTCTAAGGACAAGGAAGATGTTGAAATGTTTTAAACATTGAGTCTTTGATGATTTCTAGCAATTCCCACAAGTTTTTGATGCTTCATTACTGAAAAATGAGGCAGTCTCTTTATTTGTCGCTAACAAGGCCCCACTTTCAATTCTAATCACTCATTCACACTTAAAAATCTTGAACACAGCTTGTTCGGGCACATCATTCACTAAATTCATTGCAACAACCTTATCTACACTCTGTAAGGCGAAGGAATAGGTTGAATTGGATTGAACATAGAGTCTTTGATGATTTCTAGCATTTCTCACAAGTATTTGATGCTTAATTATTGAAAAATGAGACAGTCTTTTCAATTGTTGCTAACAAGGCTCCACTTTGGGTTCTAGTCACTCATTCACACTTAAAGATCTTGAAAGCAGCTTGTTTGAGCACATCATTCACTAAATTCCTTGCAACAACCTCATCTATACTCTCTAAGGACACGGAATAAGTTGAATTGCATTGACCATAGAGTCTTCGATGATCTCTAGCATTTCTCACAAGTATTTGATGCTTAATTACTGAAAAATGAGACAGACTCTTCATTTGTTGCTAACAAGGCTCAACTTTCTGTTCTAATCACTCATTCACACTTAAAGATCTTGAAAGCAACTTGTTTGAGCACATCACTCACTAAATTCATTGCAACAACCTCATCTATACTCTCTAAGGATAGGGAATATGTTGAATTGCATTAAAAATAGAGTCTTTGATGATTTCTAGCATTTCTCACGAGTATTTGATGCTTAATTACTGAAAAATGAGACAGTCCCTTCATTTGTTGCTAAGAAGGCTCCACTTTGGGTTCTAATCACTCATTCACACTTAAAGATCTTGAAAACAGCTTGTTTGAGCACATCATTCACTAAATTCCTTGCAACAATCTCATCTATACTCTCTAAGGACAAGGAATAAGTTGAATTGCATTGAACATAGAGTCTTTGATGATCTCTAGCACTTCTCACAAGTATTTGATGCTTAATTATTGAAAAATGAGACAGTCTCTTCATTTATTTCTAACAAGGCTCCACTTTTGGTTCTAATCGCTCATTCTCACTTAAAGATCTTGTAAACAGCTTCTTTGAGCACATCATTCACTAAATTCATTGCAACAACCTCTTCTATACTCTCTAAGGACAAGGAATAGGTTAAATTGCATTGAACATAGAGTCTTTGATGATCTCTAGCATTTCTCACAAGTATTTCATGCTTAATTACAGAAAAATGAGTCAGTCTCTTCATTTGTTGCTAACAAGGCTCAACTTTCTGTTCTAATCACTCATTCACACTTAAAGATCTTGAAAGCAACTTGTTTGAGCACATCACTCACTAAATTCATTGCAACAACCTCATCTATACTCTCTAAGGATAGGGAATATGTTGAATTGCATTAAAAATAGAGTCTTTGATGATTTCTAGCATTTCTCACGAGTATTTGATGCTTAATTACTGAAAAATGAGACAGTCCCTTCATTTGTTGCTAAGAAGGCTCCACTTTGGGTTCTAATCACTCATTCACACTTAAAGATCTTGTAAACAGCTTGTTTGAGCACATTATTCTCAAAATTCATTGCAAGAACTTCATCTATACTTTCTAAGGACAAGCAATATGTTGAATTGCATTAAACATAGAGTCTTTGATGATTTCTAGCATTTCTCACAAGTATTTGATGCTTAATTACTGAAAAATGAGACAGTCTCTTCATTTGTTGCTAACAAGGCTCCACTTTCTGTTCTCTAAATTTAACTTCTCCTATCCTGATTCTTTTTGTGAGTTTAGTTCATTAAAATCGTTTGCCTTGATATCCTTTTTCGTTTTTTGATTCCTTGTTCTCCAATTTGTTCAATTCTACACCATTTATCTTATTCTGTTCAAAATCAATACTCTTGATTTACCTTCTTTATTTCTTTATAGAGCTGAAAGGAGAAATCCGAGTGCTAAAAGGCATGAGTGAAAGTTCATATAAAGAAAAAGCCATAAAGAGTGTAAACACGAGAGAGTATGACACCTTCTTTTGAGTGAAACACGTGAGGGAGTGCTCTGTGAGGTATCTTATTATTTTGTGTAGAAGTAATACTATGACATCCAAAGACAAAGGTGCAGCTCAAGAGGGAGCTGGTGATGTGTCCTTCATGATCAAAGCTATGCAACAACAATTTGAGCATATGAATACCAGATTTGATGATATGAGGGAGAGGATGGAGGAGCAATCTAATACTATAGTAGAGTTGCAAAGGAGGCATGGGGAGTATGAGGCTCCTAAAGCAAGAAGGCAGCTGAGACGTGCCTATGACCATGAAGATGATGTAGAAGATGATGAAATTGATGATCAAACTACTGTGGTCCGAACTGCTAACAATAGAAGGGATCAAGGAGAATTTGGGAGGCAAGGCACCTATGACCATAATTTGGGCAGTATTAAAATGACACTTCCTCCATTCCAAGGTAAGAATGATCCTGATGCATACCTAGAATGGGAGAAGAAGGTTGAATTGGTTTTTGATTGCCACAACTATTCCGAGGAGAAAAAGGTAAAGCTTGCTGCAGTTGAATTCACTGATTATGCTATTATTTGGTGGGATCAACTTGTTTTGACTAGGAGAAGGAATCGTGAGCGGCCTATTGATACATGGGAGGAGATGAAGGCTATCATGAGGAGGAGGTTTGTCCCTAATCACTATTACAGGGAGTTGTACCAAAGGTTGCAAGGGCTCACTCAGGGCACCAAAAGTGTGGAGGATTACCACAAGGAGATGGAGATTACCATGATTCGGGCGAATGTAGAAGAAGATAGAGAAGCAACCATGGCTCAATTTCTGCAAGGGCTAAATAGGGACATAGCAAACGTGGTTGAATTGCAACACTATGTGGAATTAGAAGACATGGTACACATGGCAATGAAAGTTGAAAGACAACTTTGAGTGAAATAGAAAGTGAGGGTTTTTCTCCCTCGGTTCTTTTAAGAACTAAAGAACTTATCAAGAGGTACTTCTTCTTGTGGCGTTCAAATCGACTTATCACTCCCAATTCCTTTCTTTTCTGGAGTGTGGCGTCCATATCCTTCTTCAATACCCTAGGATCGTGTTCCTTCGAATATTGGGTCTAGGGTTTCTGTTATTAAACTCTAATTTAGCTTTCCTGGTTGTTCTTTGATTCATTGTATGCGTTGGGTCCCTAAGCCATGTCTTTTGGGGTTTTCCACATCAGTCACCTTTGCTTTTTAAAGTCATATTTTTTTTTTCTTTTCTGATTTAGAGTGATGAGAACTGTAGAGATGAAGGGTGGAAGGCTTCAAAGGATGCAAAAAGTCCATTGCACATTCCAGAAGGCCAAATAACACGAGTTAGAGCTTCAATTGATGCAAGAGGTCCATTGCACATTCCAGAAGGCCCAATAACATGAGCTAGGGCTTCAATGGATGCAAGAGGTCCATTGCACATTCCAGAAGGCCCAATAACACGAGCTAGGGCCAGAAAGATTAAAGAAGCACTAAATGGGCTGATTCAGGACATTCAGGCCAACCAAGCTTCAAATGGTGCGAATTCAAGTTTTAAAGAGAGTCCAAGCCTAGTTAATATAATTGGAATACTTAATAGGTCAAACTAAGTGATAGCATTCACTCTTAAATAGGAGTTCATTGTATGTGCTGGAATTAGTCCAAAATTCCTCCAAAATAGGGATTTCTCCTAAATAGGAATTTTACCCCTTTAAGATTGCTACCTAAGCCTATAAATAGGCACCCCTTGTAAGCTTAGGAAATCAAACAACTTTGAGTGAAATAGAAAGTAAGGGTTTTTTTCCCTCGGTTCTTTTAAGAACTAAAGAACTTATCAAGAGGTACTTCTTCTTGTGGCGTTCAAATCGACTTATCACTCCCAATTCCTTTCTTTTCTGGAGTGTGGCGTCCATATCCTTCTTCGATACCCTAGGTTCATGTTCCTTCGAATATTAGGTATAGGGTTTCTGTTATTAAACTCTGATTTAGCTTTCCTAGTTGTTCTTTGATTCATTGTGTGCGTTAGGTCCTTAAGCCACGTCTTTTGGGGTTTTCCGCATCAGTTGGTATCAGAGTCAGGTTCTAAATCAGGTTGAATCCACTCACTCTACAATTTTCTACCTTGTGATTTATTTATTTCGATTCAATTTGTCTATTATGTGCATTACAATTCAAATGCACAAATCTGTTTGCTTGCAATCCTTCTCAACGTGCTAATTTCAATTCCAATTGCTGTATCTAAGTGTTCTACTATTGTTTTGTGTTGAGCAAAAGAAAAAGAAAAAAAAACAAAAGAAAAAAAAAAGAAGGATCAACGAAAATTAAAAAAAGAAAAAGAAAGAAAAGGAACAAGAAAAGGAAGAAAAGAAAGGAAACATCAGTTGGTATTAGAGCCCGGCTCTAAATCAGTTGGCTCTAAATCAGAAAAAAAGAAAATAATATGACTTCAAAACACAAAGGTGCTGCTTAGGAGGGAGCTGTTGACATGTCCTTCATGATCAAAGCTATGCAACAACAATTTGAGCACATGAATACCAGATTTGATGATATGAGAGAGAGGATGGAGGAGCAAGCTAATGCAATATCAAAGCTGCAAAGGAGGTACGAAGAATATGAGGCTCCTAAAGCAAGAAGGCAATTGAAACGTGTCTATGACTATGAAGATGATGATTCTGTGCCATCATCAAAGGGTGAAAGTGATGGAGAGGAGAATCCAGATAATGAAGTAGTTCTCATCACAAGGCGAGCATTGGATGTGCAAGTGAAGGAAGAAAATGAGGTGCAACGAGATAACATCTTTCAAACAAGGTGCTTCATCAAAGATAAGGTATGTAGTATGATTATTGATGGTGGGTGTTGCACTAATGTCGCTAGCACCACTATGGTTGAGAAGCTGAATTTACCTACTATGAAGCATCCTAGGCCATCTAAGCTTCAATGGTTGAATAAGAATGGTGAAGTTAAGGTAGATAAGCAAGTGCTCGTGTCATTTTCTATTGGAAGGTACCGTGATGAAGTTTTATGTGATGTTGTACCTATGCAAGCAGGTCATATTCTATTAGGAAGGCCATGGCAGTTTGATAGGCGAGTTATGCATGATGGATTCAAGAATCGATATTCCTTTGTAATAAATGAAAAACCCGTCACTCTTGTACCATTATCACCTCAACAAGCTTATGAGGATCAATTGAGGATTAAAAATGAGAGTGAACAGAAAGGAGAGATTGAAAAAAGAGGAAAGAGAGCAGAAAATGTGAGAACACAAGAGAAAGAGAAGAAAACAGAAAGTTTCTATGCAAAAGAAAGTGATGCCAAAAGAGCAATTTTTGCCATACAACCTATGATCGTACTTTTGTACAAAAAGGCTTCTTTTAACACTAACAAGCTTGAACCATCTTTGCTTAGTACTATTGTTGTTCTATTGCAGGAATTTGAAGATGAATTCCATGATGATGTCCCAAGTGGATTGCTACCTAAGAGAGGAATTAAGAATCAAATTGTTTTCATCCCTGGTGCATCCATCCCAAACTAGCCAGCATATAAGAGTAATCCTAAGGAGACAAAGGAGCATAAAAGACAGGTTGAGGAACTTCTTTTCAAAGGATATGTGAGGGAAAGCATGAGTCATTGTGCAGTTCCTATCCTACTTGTACGAGGAAAGTTGAACAGGAGGCATGCCAAGTGGATCAAATTCATTCAAACCTTTCCCTACGTCATCAAGTATAAACAAGGTGATGATTCGAGGACGAATCTTTTTAAGGAAAGGGGGAATGATGAGAACTGCAGAGATGAAGGGTGGAAGGCTTCAAAGGATGCAAAAAGTCTATTGCACATTCCAGAAGGCCAAATAACACGAGTTAGAGCTTCAATTGAAGCAAGAGGTCCATTGCACATTCCAGAAGGCCCAATAACACGAGCTAGGGCTTCAATGGATGCAAGAGGTCCATTGCACATTCCAAAAGGCCCAATAACACGAGCTAGGGCCAGAAAGATTAAAGAAGCACTAAATGGGCTGATTCAGGACATTCAGGCCAACCAAGCTTCAAATGGTGCGAATTCAAGTTTTAAAGAGAGTCCAGGACCAGTTAACATAATTGGAATACTTAATAGGTCAAACTAGGTGATAACATTCACTCCTAAATAGGAGTCCATTGTATGTGCTGGAATTAGTCCGAAATTCCTCCAAAATAGGGATTTCTCCTAAATAGGAATTTTACCCCTTTAGGATTGCTACCTAAGCCTATAAATAGGCACCCCTTGTAAGCTTAGGAAATAAGACAACTTTGAGTGAAATAGAAAGTAAGGGTTTTTCTCCCTCGGTTCTTTTAAGAACTAAAGAACTTATCAAAAGGTACTTCTTCTTGTGGCGTCCAAATCGACTTATCACTCCCAATTCCTTTCTTTTCTGGAGTGTGGCGTCCATATCCTTCTTCAATACCCTAGGTTCGTGTTCCTTCGAATATTGGGTCTAGGGACTCTGTTATTAAACTCTGATTTAGCTTTCCTGGTTGTTCCTTGATTCATTGTGTCTGTTGGGTCCCTAAGCCACGTCTTTTGGGGTTTTCCGCATCATCTAATCACTCATTCACACTTAAACATCCTGAAAACAGGTTGTTTGAGCACAACATTCACTAAATTCATTGCAACAACCTCATCTATACTCTCTAAGGACAAGGAATATGTTGAATTGCATTAAACATAGAGTCTTTGATGATTTCTAGCATTTCTCACAATTATTTGATGCTTAATTACTGAAAAATGAGATAGTTTCTTCATTTGTTGCTAACAAGCCTCCACTTTTGGTTCAAATCACTCATTCACACTTAAAGATCTTGAAACAGCTTGTCTGAGCACAACATTCACTAAATTCATTGCAACAACCACATCTATACTCTCTAAGGACAAGCAACATGTTGAATTGCGTTAAACATAGAGTCTTTGATAATTTCTAGCATTTCTCACAAGTATTTCATGCTTAAATACTGAAACAAGAGACACACTCTTCATTTGTTGCTAACAAGGCTCCACTTTTGGTTCAAATAACTCATTCAGACTTAAAGATCTTAAAAACAGCTTGTTTGAGCACATCATACACTAAATTCATTGCAACAACCTCATCTATACTCTCTAAGGACTAGGAACACGTTGAATTGCATTAAAGATAGAGTCTTTGATGATTTCTAGCGTTTCTCACAGGTATTTGATGCTTAATTACTGAAAAATGAGACACTTTCTTCATTTGTTGCTAACAAGGCTCCACTTTCTGTTCTAATCACTCATTCACACCTAAAGATCTTGAAAACAGCCTGTTTGAGCACATCATTCAATAAATTCCTTGCAACAACCTCATCTATACTCTCTACGGACTAGGAACACGTTGAATTGCATTAAACATAGAGTCTTTGATGATTTCTAGCATTTTTCACAAGTATTTGAAGCTTAATAACTGAAAAAAGAGACACTCTCTTCATTTGTTGCTAAGAAGGCTCCACTTTCTGTTCTAATAACTCATTCACACTTAAAGATCCTGAAAACAGCTTGTTTGAGCACATCATTCACTAAATTCATTGCAACAACCTCATCTATACTCTCTAAGGACAAGGAATAGGTTGAATTGCATTCAACATAGATGCTTTGATGATTTCTAGCATTTCTCACAAGTAGTTGATGCTTTATTACTGAGAAAAGAGACAGTCTCTTCATTTGTTGCTAACAATGCTCCACTTTCTGTTCTAATCACTCATCCGCACTTAAAGATCTTGAAAACAGCTTGTTTGAGTACATCATTCACTAAATTGATTGCAACAACCTCATCTATACACTCTAAGGACAAGGAATATGTTCAATTGCATTAAAGATAGAGTCTTTGATGATTTCTAGCGTTTCTCACAAGTATTTGAAGCTTAATTACTGAAAAATGAGACACTCTCTTCATTTGTTGTTAACAAGGCTCCACTTTCTGTTCTAATCTCTCATTCACACTTAAAGATCTTGAAAACAGCTTGTTTGAGCACATCATTCACTAAATTCCTTGCAACAACCTCATCTATACTCTCTAAGGACAAGGAACATGTTGAATTGCATTAAACATAGAGTCTTTGATGATTTCTAGCATTACTCACAAGCATTTGAAGCTTAATAACTGGAGAATGAGACACTCTCTTCATTTGTTGCTAACAAGGCTCCACTTTTGGTTCAAATCACTCATTCACACTTAAAGATCTTGAAAACAGCTTGTTTGAGCACATCATTCACTAAATTCATTGCAACAACCTCATCTATACTCTCTAAGGACAAGGTATATGTTGAATTGCATTAAACATAGAGTCGTTGATGATTTCTAGCGTTTCTCACAAGTATTTTATGCTTAATTGCTGAAAAATGAGACACTCTCTTCATTTGTTGCTAACAACGCTACCCTATCTGTTCTAATCACTCATTCACACTTAAAGATCTTGCAAACAGCTTCGTTGAGCACATGATTCACTAAATTCATTGCAACAACCTCATCTATACTCTCTAAGGACTAGGAACACGTTGAATTGCATTAAACACAGAGTCTTTGATGATTTTTAGCATTTTTCACATGTATTTGAAGCTTAATTACTGAAAAATGAGACACTCTCTTCATTTGTTGCTAACAAGGCTCGACTTTCTGTTCTAATCACTCATTCACACCTAAAGATCCTGAAAACAGCTTCTTTGAGCACATCATTCACTAAATTCATTGCAACAACCTCATCTATACTCTCTATGGACAAGGAATAGGTTGAATTGCATTAAAGATAGAGTCTTTGATGATTTCTAGCGTTTCTCACAAGTATTTGATGCTTAATTAATGAAAAATGAGACAGGCTCTTCATTTGTTGCTACCAAGGCTCCACTTTTGGTTCAAATCTCTCATTCACACTTAAAAGTCTTGAAAAACAGCTTGTTCGAGCACATCATTCTCTAAATTCATTGCAACAACCTCATCTATACCCTCTAAGGACAAGGAAGATGTTGAATTGCATTAAACATAGAGTCTTTGTGATTTCTAGCATTTCTCACAAGTATTTGATGCTTTATTACAGAAAAATGAGAGAGTCTCTTCACTTGTTGCCAACAATGCTCCACTTTCTGTTCTAATCACTCATTCACACTTAAAGATCTTGAAAACAGCTTGTTTGAGCACATCCATTCACTAAATTCATTGCCACAACCTCATCTATACTCTCTAAGGACAAGGAACATGTTGAATTGCATAAAACATAGAGTCTTTGATGATTTCTAGCATTTCTCACAACTATTTGATGCTTAATTACTGAAAAATGAGACACTCTCTTCATTTGTTGCTAACAAGGCTCCACTTTTGGTTCAAATCACTCATTCACATTTAAAGATCTTGAAAACAGCTTGTTTGAGCACATCATTCACTAAATTCATTGCAACAACCTCATCTATACTTCTCTAAGGACTAGGAACACGTTGAATTGCATTAAACATAGAGTCTTTGATGATTTCAAGCATTTTTCAAGAGTATTTTCAAGCTTAGTTAATGAAAATGAGACACTCTCTTCATTTGTTGCTAACAAGGCTCCACTTTCTGTTCCAATCACTCATTCACACTTAAAGATCTTGAAACAGCTTGTTTGAGCACATCATTCACTAAATTCATTGCAACAACCTCATCCATACTCTCTAAGGACAAGGAACACGTTGAATTGCATTAGACATAGAGTCTTTGATGATTTCTAGCATTTCTCACGAGTATTTGAAGCTTAATTACAGAAAAATGGGAACACTCTCTTCATTTGTTTGCTAACAACGCTCCAATTTTGGTTCAAATCACTCATTCACACTTAAAGATCTTGAAAACAACTTGTTTGAGCACATCATTCACTAAATTCATTGCAACAACCTCATCTATACTCTCTAAGGACTAGGAACACGTTGAATTGAAATAAACATAGAGTGTTTTGATGATTTCTAGCATTTCTCGCAAGTATTTGAATGCTTAATTACTGAAAAATGAGACACTCTCTTCATTTGTTGCTAACAGGCTCCACTTTTGGATCAAATAACTCATTCACACTTAAAGATCTTGAAACAGCTTGTTTGAGCACATCATTTCCTAAATTCATTGCAACAACCTCATCTTATAATCTCTACGGACAAGGAATNTTCACTGAAAGTTGTCTGATATCTTGATGTCTGATTTCCAAAGCTTACAAGGGGTGCCTATTTATAGGCTAAGATAGCAATCCTAAAGAGGCATAAATTCCTAGTTAGGACAATTTCCTATTTAGGCGGAATTCCTATCTAGGTACAAATTCTTATATGAAAAATAAACTCCTAATTTGGAGTGACTACTATTGTTTATCTAACACTTTAATTACTCTAATGATATTAATAAGGCCTGGACTCTCTTCAATTTAAATTCGCACCATTTGAAGTTGGGTTGGCCTGAGCATCCTGAATCAGCCCATTTAGTACTTCTTTAATCTTTCTGGCTCTAACTCGTGTTATTGGGCCTTCTGGAATGGGCAATGGACCTCTTGTATCCATTGAAACTCTAGCTCGTGTTATTGGGCTTCTGGAATGGGCAATGGACCTTTGGATCTATTGAAGCCTTCCCCCCATCATCTCCACGATTCTCATCAGAACACGTTGAATTGCATTAAGCATAGAGTCTTTGATGATTTCTAGCATTTTTCACAAGTATTGAAGCTTAATTACTGAAAAATGCGACACTCTCTCATTTGTTGCTAAGAAGGCTCCACTTTCTGTTCTAATCACTCATTTCCACTAAAGATCTTGAAAACAGCTTGTCTGAGCACATCATTCACTAAATTCATTGGAACAACCTCATCTATAACTCTCTAAGGATAGGAACACGTTGAATTGCATTAAACATAGAGTCTTTGATGATTTCCTAGCATTTTTCACAAGTATTTGAGCTTAATTACTGAAAATGAGACACTCTCTTCATTTGTTGCTAAGAAAGGCTCCACTTTCTGTTCTAATCACTCATTCCACAATTAAGATCTGAAAACAGCTTGTCTGAGCACATCCTTCACTAAATTCATTGCAACACCTCATCTATACTCTCTAAGGACTAGGAACACGTTGAATTGCATTAAACATAGAGTCTTTGATGATTTCTAGCATTTTTCACAGTATTTGAAGCTTAATTACTGAAAAATGAGACACTCTCTTCATTTGTTGCTAAGAAGGCTCCACTTTCTGTTCAAATCACTCATTCACACTTAAAGATCTTGAAAACAGCTTGTTTGAGCACATCATTCACTAAATTCATTGCAACAACCTCATCTATACTCTCTAAGGACTAGGAACACGTTGAATTGCATTAAACATAGAGTCTTTGATGATTTCTAGCATTTCTCACAAGTATTTGAAGCTTAATTACTGAAAAATGAGACACTCTCTTCATTTGTTGCTAACAAGGCTCCACTTTCTGTTCTAATCACTCATTCACACTTAAAGATCTTGAAAACAGCTTGTTTGAGCACATCATTCACTAAATTCATTGCAACAACCTCATCTATACTCTCTAAGGACAGGAATATGTTGAATTGCATTAAACATAGAGTCTTTGATGATTTCTAGCATTTCTCACAAGTATTTGATGCTTATTACTGAAAAATGAGACACTCTCTTCATTTGTTGCTAACAAGGCTCCACTTTCTGTTCTAATCACTCATTCACACTTAAAGATCTTGAAAACAGCTTGTTTGAGCACATCATTCACTAAATTCATTGCAACAACCTCATCTATACTCTCTAAGGACTAGGAACACGTTGAATTGCATTAAACATAGAGTCTTTGATGATTTCTAGCATTTTTCACAAGTATTTGATGCTTAATTACTGAAAAATGAGACACTCTCTTCATTTGTTGCTAAGAAGGCTCCACTTTCTGTTCTAATCACTCATTCACACTTAAAGATCCTGAAAACAGCTTGTTTGAGCACATCATTCACTAAATTCATTGCAACAACCTCATCTATACTCTCTAAGGACTAGGAACACGTTGAATTGCATTAAACATAGAGTCTTTGATGATTTCTAGCATTTCTCACAAGTATTTGAAGCTTAATTACTGAAAAATGAGACACTCTCTTCATTTGTTGCTAAGAAGGCTCCACTTTCTGTTCTAATCACTCATTCACACTTAAAGATCCTGAAAACAGCTTGTTTGAGCACATCATTCACTAAATTCATTGCAACAACCTCATCTATACTCTCTAAGGACTAGGAACACGTTGAATTGCATTAAACATAGAGTCTTTGATGATTTCTAGCATTTTTCACAAGTATTTGATGCTTAATTACTGAAAAATGAGACACTCTCTTCATTTGTTGCTAACAAGGCTCCACTTTCTGTTCTAATCACTCATTCACACTTAAAGATCCTGAAAACAGCTTGTTTGAGCACATCATTCACTAAATTCATTGCAACAACCTCATCTATACTCTCTAAGGACAAGGAATAGGTTGAATTGCATTAAACATAGAGTCTTTGATGATTTCTAGCATTTCTCACAAGTATTTGATGCTTAATTACTGAAAAATGAGACAGTCTCTTCATTTGTTGCTAAGAAGGCTCCACTTTCTGTTCTAATCACTCATTCACACTTAAAGATCCTGAAAACAGCTTGTTTGAGCACATCATTCACTAAATTCATTGCAACAACCTCATCTATACTCTCTAAGGACTAGGAACACGTTGAATTGCATTAAACATAGAGTCTTTGATGATTTCTAGCATTTTTCACAAGTATTTGATGCTTAATTACTGAAAAATGAGACACTCTCTTCATTTGTTGCTAAGAAGGCTCCACTTTCTGTTCTAATCACTCATTCACACTTAAAGATCTTGAAAACAGCTTGTTTGAGCACATCATTCACTAAATTCATTGCAACAACCTCATCTATACTCTCTAAGGACAAGGAATACGTTGAATTGCATTAAACATAGAGTCTTTGATGATTTCTAGCATTTCTCACAAGTATTTGATGCTTAATTACTGAAAATGAGACACTCTCTTCATTTGTTGCTAACAAGGCTCCACTTTCTGTTCTAATCACTCATTCACACTTAAAGATCTGAAAACAGCTTGTTTGAGCACATCATTCACTAAATTCATTGCAACAACCTCATCTATACTCTCTAAGGACTAGGAACACGTTGAATTGCATTAAACATAGAGTCTTTGATGATTTCTAGCATTTCTCACAAGTATTTGATGCTTAATTACTGAAAAATGAGACACTCTCTTCATTTGTTGCTAAGAAGGCTCCACTTTCTGTTCTAATCACTCATTCACACTTAAAGATCCTGAAAACAGCTTGTTTGAGCACATCATTCACTAAATTCATTGCAACAACCTCATCTATACTCTCTAAGGACTAGGAACACGTTGAATTGCATTAAACATAGAGTCTTTGATGATTTCTAGCATTTCTCACAAGTATTTGAAGCTTAATTACTGAAAAATGAGACACTCTCTTCATTTGTTGCTAAGAAGGCTCCACTTTCTGTTCTAATCACTCATTCACACTTAAAGATCTTGAAAACAGCTTGTTTGAGCACATCATTCACTAAATTCATTGCAACAACCTCATCTATACTCTCTAAGGACTAGGAACACGTTGAATTGCATTAAACATAGAGTCTTTGATGATTTCTAGCATTTTTCACAAGTATTTGAAGCTTAATTACTGAAAAATGAGACACTCTCTTCATTTGTTGCTAAGAAGGCTCCACTTTCTGTTCTAATCACTCATTCACACTTAAAGATCCTGAAAACAGCTTGTTTGAGCACATCATTCACTAAATTCATTGCAACAACCTCATCTATACTCTCTAAGGACAAGGAATAGTTGAATTGCATTAAACATAGAGTCTTTGATGATTTCTAGCATTTCTCACAAGTATTTGATGCTTAATTACTGAAAAATGAGACAGTCTCTTCATTTGTTGCTAACAAGGCTCCACTTTCTGTTCTAATCACTCATTCACACTTAAAGATCTTGAAAACAGCTTGTTTGAGCACATCATTCACTAAATTCATTGCAACAACCTCATCTATACTCTCTAAGGACTAGGAACACGTTGAATTGCATTAAACATAGAGTCTTTGATGATTTCTAGCATTTCTCACAAGTATTTGATGCTTAATTACTGAAAAATGAGACACTCTCTTCATTTGTTGCTAAGAAGGCTCCACTTTCTGTTCTAATCACTCATTCACACTTAAAGATCCTGAAAACAGCTTGTTTGAGCACATCATTCACTAAATTCATTGCAACAACCTCATCTATACTCTCTAAGGACTAGGAACACGTTGAATTGCATTAAACATAGAGTCTTTGATGATTTCTAGCATTTCTCACAAGTATTTGATGCTTAATTACTGAAAAATGAGACAGTCTCTTCATTTGTTGCTAAGAAGGCTCCACTTTCTGTTCTAATCACTCATTCACACTTAAAGATCTTGAAAACAGCTTGTTTGAGCACATCATTCACTAAATTCATTGCAACAACCTCATCTATACTCTCTAAGGACTAGGAACACGTTGAATTGCATTAAACATAGAGTCTTTGATGATTTCTAGCATTTTTCACAAGTATTTGAAGCTTAATTACTGAAAAATGAGACACTCTCTTCATTTGTTGCTAAGAAGGCTCCACTTTCTGTTCTAATCACTCATTCACACTTAAAGATCTGAAAACAGCTTGTTTGAGCACATCATTCACTAAATTCATTGCAACAACCTCATCTATACTCTCTAAGGACTAGGAACACGTTGAATTGCATTAAACATAGAGTCTTTGATGATTTCTAGCATTTCTCACAAGTATTTGATGCTTAATTACTGAAAAATGAGACACTCTCTTCATTTGTTGCTAACAAGGCTCCACTTTCTGTTCTAATCACT
The DNA here is from genome assembly GCA_020883675.1 of Bruguiera gymnorhiza. Lineage (NCBI taxonomy): Eukaryota > Viridiplantae > Streptophyta > Magnoliopsida > Malpighiales > Rhizophoraceae > Bruguiera > Bruguiera gymnorhiza. The sequence continues at coordinate 560,809 of JAIRCJ010000040.1, forward strand.
CATTCACACTTAAAGATCTTGAAAACAGCTTGTTTGAGCACATCATTCACTAAATTCATTGCAACAACCTCATCTATACTCTCTAAGGACTAGGAACACGTTGAATTGCATTAAACATAGAGTCTTTGATGATTTCTAGCATTTCTCACAAGTATTTGATGCTTAATTACTGAAAAATGAGACACTCTCTTCATTTGTTGCTAACAAGGCTCCACTTTCTGTTCTAATCACTCATTCACACTTAAAGATCTTGAAAACAGCTTGTTTGAGCACATCATTCACTAAATTCATTGCAACAACCTCATCTATACTCTCTAAGGACTAGGAACACGTTGAATTGCATTAAACATAGAGTCTTTGATGATTTCTAGCATTTCTCACAAGTATTTGATGCTTAATTACTGAAAAATGAGACACTCTCTTCATTTGTTGCTAACAAGGCTCCACTTTCTGTTCTAATCACTCATTCACACTTAAAGATCTTGAAAACAGCTTGTTTGAGCACATCATTCACTAAATTCATTGCAACAACCTCATCTATACTCTCTAAGGACTAGGAACACGTTGAATTGCATTAAACATAGAGTCTTTGATGATTTCTAGCATTTCTCACAAGTATTTGAAGCTTAATTACTGAAAAATGAGACACTCTCTTCATTTGTTGCTAACAAGGCTCCACTTTCTGTTCTAATCACTCATTCACACTTAAAGATCTTGAAAACAGCTTGTTTGAGCACATCATTCACTAAATTCATTGCAACAACCTCATCTATACTCTCTAAGGACTAGGAACACGTTGAATTGCATTAAACATAGAGTCTTTGATGATTTCTAGCATTTCTCACAAGTATTTGATGCTTAATTACTGAAAAATGAGACACTCTCTTCATTTGTTGCTAACAAGGCTCCACTTTCTGTTCTAATCACTCATTCACACTTAAAGATCTTGAAAACAGCTTGTTTGAGCACATCATTCACTAAATTCATTGCAACAACCTCATCTATACTCTCTAAGGACTAGGAACACGTTGAATTGCATTAAACATAGAGTCTTTGATGATTTCTAGCATTTCTCACAAGTATTTGATGCTTAATTACTGAAAAATGAGACACTCTCTTCATTTGTTGCTAACAAGGCTCCACTTTCTGTTCTAATCACTCATTCACACTTAAAGATCTTGAAAACAGCTTGTTTGAGCACATCATTCACTAAATTCATTGCAACAACCTCATCTATACTCTCTAAGGACTAGGAACACGTTGAATTGCATTAAACATAGAGTCTTTGATGATTTCTAGCATTTCTCACAAGTATTTGATGCTTAATTACTGAAAAATGAGACACTCTCTTCATTTGTTGCTAACAAGGCTCCACTTTCTGTTCTAATCACTCATTCACACTTAAAGATCTTGAAAACAGCTTGTTTGAGCACATCATTCACTAAATTCATTGCAACAACCTCATCTATACTCTCTAAGGACAAGGAATATGTTGAATTGCATTAAAGATAGAGTCTTTGATGATTTCTAGCATTTCTCACAAGTATTTGATGCTTAATTACTGAAAAATGAGACACTCTCTTCATTTGTTGCTAACAAGGCTCCACTTTCTGTTCTAATCACTCATTCACACTTAAAGATCTTGAAAACAGCTTGTTTGAGCACATCATTCACTAAATTCATTGCAACAACCTCATCTATACTCTCTAAGGACTAGGAACACGTTGAATTGCATTAAACATAGAGTCTTTGATGATTTCTAGCATTTTTCACAAGTATTTGAAGCTTAATTACTGAAAAATGAGACACTCTCTTCATTTGTTGCTAAGAAGGCTCCACTTTCTGTTCTAATCACTCATTCACACTTAAAGATCTGAAAACAGCTTGTTTGAGCACATCATTCACTAAATTCATTGCAACAACCTCATCTATACTCTCTAAGGACAAGGAATAGGTTGAATTGCATTAAAGATAGAGTCTTTGATGATTTCTAGGTTTCTCACAAGTATTTGATGCTTAATTACTGAAAATGAGACAGTCTCTTCATTTGTTGCTAAGAAGGCTCCACTTTCTGTTCTAATCACTCATTCACACTTAAAGATCCTGAAAACAGCTTGTTTGAGCACATCATTCACTAAATTCATTGCAACAACCTCATCTATACTCTCTAAGGACAAGGAATAGGTTGAATTGCATTAAACATAGAGTCTTTGATGATTTCTAGCCTTTCTCACAAGTATTTGATGCTTAATTACTGAAAAATGAGACAGTCTCTTCATTTGTTGCTAACAAGGCTCCACTTTCTGTTCTAATCACTCATTCACACTTAAAGATCCTGAAAACAGCTTGTTTGAGCACATCATTCACTAAATTCATTGCAACAACCTCATCTATACTCTCTAAGGACAAGGAATACGTTGAATTGCATTAAACATAGAGTCTTTGATGATTTCTAGCATTTCTCACAAGTATTTGATGCTTAATTACTGAAAAATGAGACACTCTCTTCATTTGTTGCTAACAAGGCTCCACTTTCTGTTCTAATCACTCATTCACACTTAAAGATCCTGAAAACAGCTTGTTTGAGCACATCATTCACTAAATTCATTGCAACAACCTCATCTATACTCTCTAAGGACTAGGAACACGTTGAATTGCATTAAACATAGAGTCTTTGATGATTTCTAGCATTTTTCACAAGTATTTGAAGCTTAATTACTGAAAAATGAGACACTCTCTTCATTTGTTGCTAAGAAGGCTCCACTTTCTGTTCTAATCACTCATTCACACTTAAAGATCCTGAAAACAGCTTGTTTGAGCACATCATTCACTAAATTCATTGCAACAACCTCATCTATACTCTCTAAGGACAGGAATAGGTTGAATTGCATTAAACATAGAGTCTTTGATGATTTCTAGCATTTCTCACAAGTATTTGATGCTTAATTACTGAAAAATGAGACAGTCTCTTCATTTGTTGCTAACAAGGCTCCACTTTCTGTTCTAATCACTCATTCACACTTAAAGATCCTGAAAACAGCTTGTTTGAGCACATCATTCACTAAATTCATTGCAACAACCTCATCTATACTCTCTAAGGACTAGGAACACGTTGAATTGCATTAAACATAGAGTCTTTGATGATTTCTAGCATTTCTCACAAGTATTTGATGCTTAATTACTGAAAAATGAGACAGTCTCTTCATTTGTTGCTAACAAGGCTCCACTTTCTGTTCTTATCACTCATTCACACTTAAAGATCTTGAAAACAGCTTGTTTGAGCACATCATTCTCTAAATTCATTGCAACAACCTCATCTATACTCTCTAAGGACAAGGAATATGTTGAATTGCTTTAAAGATAGAGTCTTTGATGATTTCTAGCGTTTCTCACAAGTATTTGATGCTTAATTACTGAAAAAGAGACACTCTCTTCATTTGTTGCTAACAAGGCTCCACTTTCTGTTCTAATCACTCACTCCCACTTAACGATCTTGAAAACAGCTTGTTTGAGCACATCATTCACTAAATTTATTGCAACAACCTCATCTATACTCTCTAAGGACAAGGAATAGGTTGAATTGCATTAAGCATAGAGTCTTTGATGCTTTCTACCCTTTCTCACAAGTATTTGAGGCTTCATTGCTGAAAAATGAGACAGTCTCTTCATTTGTTGCTAACAAGGCTCCACTTTCTGTTCTAATGACTCATTCACACTTAAAGATCTTGAAAACAGCTTGTTTGAGCCCATCATTCTCTAAATTCATTGCAACAACCTCATCTATACTCTCTAAGGATAGGGAATATGTTGAATTGCATTAAAGATAGAGTCTTTGATGATTTCTAGCATTTCTCACAAGTATTTGATGCTTAATTACTGAAAAATGAGACACTCTCTTCATTTGTTGCTAACAAGGCTCCACTTTCTGTTCTAATCACTCATTCACACTTAAAGATCTTGAAAACAGCTTGTTTGAGCACATCATTCACTAAATTCATTGCAACAACCTCATCTATACTCTCTAAGGACTAGGAACATGTTGAATTGCATTAAACATAGAGTCTTTGATGATTTCTAGCATTTCTCACAAGTATTTGATGCTTAATTACTGAAAAATGAGACACTCTCTTCATTTGTTGCTAACAAGGCTCCACTTTCTGTTCTAATCACTCATTCACACTTAAAGATCTTGAAAACAGCTTGTTTGAGCACATCATTCACTAAATTCATTGCAACAACCTCATCTATACTCTCTAAGGACAAGGAACATGTTGAATTGCATTAAACATAGAGTCTTTGATGATTTCTAGCGTTTCTCACAAGTATTTGAGCTTAATTACTGAAAAATGAGACACTCTCTTCATTTGTTGCTAACAAGGCTCCACTTTCTGTTCTAATCACTCATTCACACTTAAAGATCTTGAAAACAGCTTGTTTGAGCACATCATTCACTAAATTCATTGCAACAACCTCATCTATACTCTCTAAGGACTAGGAACACGTTGAATTGCATTAAACATAGAGTCTTTGATGATTTCTAGCATTTCTCACAAGTATTTGATGCTTAATTACTGAAAAATGAGACAGTCTCTTCATTTGTTGCTAACAAGGCTCCACTTTCTGTTCTAATCACTCATTCACACTTAAAGATCTTGAAAACAGCTTGTTTGAGCACATCATTCTCTAAATTCATTGCAACAACCTCATCTATACTCTCTAAGGACAAGGAATATGTTGAATTGCATTAAAGATAGAGTCTTTGATGATTTCTAGCGTTTCTCACAAGTATTTGATGCTTAATTACTGAAAAATGAGACACTCTCTTCATTTGTTGCTAACAAGGCGCCACTTTCTATTCTAATCACTCATTCACACTTAAAGATCCTGAAAACAGCTCGTTTGAGCACATCTTTCACTAAATTCATTGCAAGAACCTCATCTATAGTCTCTAAGGACTAGGAACATGTTGAATTGCATTAAACATAGAGTCTTTGATAATTTCTATCATTTTTCACAAGTATTTGTAGCTTAATTTCTGAAAAATGAGACACTGTCTTCATTTGTTGCTAAGAAGGCTTCTGTTCTAATCACTCATTCACACTTAAAGATCCTGAAAACTGCTTATTTGAGCACATCATTCACTAAATTCATTGCAACAACCTCATCTATACTCTCTAAGGAGAAGGAATAAGTTGAATTGCATTAAACATAGAGTCTTTGATGATTTCTACCCTTTCTCCCAAGTATTTGTTGCTTTATTACTGAAAGATGAGAGAGTCTCTTCATTTGTTGCTAAGAAGGCTCCACTTTCTGTTCTAATCATAGAGTCTTTGATGCTTTCTACCCTTTCTCACAAGTATTTGAGGCTTTATTGCTGAAAAATGAGACAGTCTCTTCATTTGTTGCTAACAAAGCTCCACTTTCTGTTCTAATCACTCATTCACACTTAAAGATCTTGAAAACAGCTTGTTTGAGCACATCATTCTCTAAATTCATTGCAACAACCTCATCTATACTCTCTAAGGACAAGGAATATGTTGAATTGCATTAAAGATAGAGTCTTTGATGATTTCTAGGTTTTTCACAAGTATTTGATGCTTAATTACTGAAAAATGAGACACTCTCTTCATTTGTTGCTAAGAAGGCTCCACTTTCTGTTCTAATCACTCATTCACACTTAAAGATCCTGAAAACAGCTTGTTTGAGCACATCATTCACTAAATTCATTGCAACAACCTCATCTATACTCTCTAAGGACTAGGAACACGTTGAATTGCATTAAACATAGAGTCTTTGATGATTTCTAGCATTTTTCACAAGTATTTGAAGCTTAATTACTGAAAAATGAGACACTCTCTTCATTTGTTGCTAAGAAGGCTCCACTTTCTGTTCTAATCACTCATTCACACTTAAAGATCCTTGAAAACAGCTTGTTTGAGCACATCATTCACTAAATTCATTGCAACAACCTCATCTATACTCTCTAAGGACAAGGAATATGTTGAATTGCATTAAAGATAGAGTCTTTGATGATTTCTAGCGTTTCTCACAAGTATTTGATGCTTAATTACTGAAAAATGAGACACTCTCTTCATTTGTTGCTAACAAGGCTCCACTTTCTGTTCTAATCACTCATTCACACTTAAAGATCTTGAAAACAGCTTGTTTGAGCACATCATTCACTAAATTCATTGCAACAACCTCATCTATACTCTCTAAGGACAAGGAATAGTTGAATTGCATTAAACATAGAGTCTTTGATGATTTCTAGCATTTTTCACAAGTATTTGAAGCTTAATTACTGAAAAATGAGACACTCTCTTCATTTGTTGCTAAGAAGGCTCCACTTTCTGTTCTAATCACTCATTCACACTTAAAGATCCTGAAAACAGCTTGTTTGAGCACATCATTCACTAAATTCATTGCAACAACCTCATCTATACTCTCTAAGGACAAGGAATAGGTTGAATTGCATTAAAGATAGAGTCTTTGATGATTTCTAGGTTTCTCACAAGTATTTGATGCTTAATTACTGAAAAATGAGACACTCTCTTCATTTGTTGCTAAGAAGGCTCCACTTTCTGTTCTAATCACTCATTCACACTTAAAGATCCTGAAAACAGCTTGTTTGAGCACATCATTCACTAAATTCATTGCAACAACCTCATCTATACTCTCTAAGGACAAGGAATAGGTTGAATTGCATTAAACATAGAGTCTTTGATGATTTCTAGCATTTCTCACAAGTATTTGATGCTTAATTACTGAAAAATGAGACACTCTCTTCATTTGTTGCTAACAAGGCTCCACTTTCTGTTCTAATCACTCATTCACACTTAAAGATCTTGAAAACAGCTTGTTTGAGCACATCATTCACTAAATTCATTGCAACAACCTCATCTATACTCTCTAAGGACTAGGAACACGTTGAATTGCATTAAACATAGAGTCTTTGATGATTTCTAGCATTTCTCACAAGTATTTGATGCTTAATTACTGAAAAATGAGACACTCTCTTCATTTGTTGCTAACAAGGCTCCACTTTCTGTTCTAATCACTCATTCACACTTAAAGATCTTGAAAACAGCTTGTTTGAGCACATCATTCACTAAATTCATTGCAACAACCTCATCTATACTCTCTAAGGACTAGGAACATGTTGAATTGCATTAAACATAGAGTCTTTGATGATTTCTAGCATTTCTCACAAGTATTTGATGCTTAATTACTGAAAAATGAGACACTCTCTTCATTTGTTGCTAACAAGGCTCCACTTTCTGTTCTAATCACTCATTCACACTTAAAGATCTTGAAAACAGCTTGTTTGAGCACATCATTCACTAAATTCATTGCAACAACCTCATCTATACTCTCTAAGGACTAGGAACACGTTGAATTGCATTAAACATAGAGTCTTTGATGATTTCTAGCATTTTTCACAAGTATTTGAAGCTTAATTACTGAAAAATGAGACACTCTCTTCATTTGTTGCTAACAAGGCTCCACTTTCTGTTCTAATCACTCATTCACACTTAAAGATCTTGAAAACAGCTTGTTTGAGCACATCATTCTCTAAATTCATTGCAACAACCTCATCTATACTCTCTAAGGACAAGGAACATGTTGAATTGCATTAAACATAGAGTCTTTGATGATTTCTAGCATTTCTCACAAGTATTTGATGCTTAATTACTGAAAAATGAGACACTCTCTTCATTTGTTGCTAACAAGGCTCCACTTTCTGTTCTAATCACTCATTCACACTTAAAGATCTTGAAAACAGCTTGTTTGAGCACATCATTCACTAAATTCATTGCAACAACCTCATCTATACTCTCTAAGGACTAGGAACATGTTGAATTGCATTAAACATAGAGTCTTTGATGATTTCTAGCGTTTTCACAAGTATTTGATGCTTAATTACTGAAAAATGAGACACTCTCTTCATTTGTTGCTAACAAGGCTCCACTTTCTGTTCTAATCACTCATTCACACTTAAAGATCTTGAAAACAGCTTGTTTGAGCACATCATTCACTAAATTCATTGCAACAACCTCATCTATACTCTCTAAGGACAAGGAATACGTTGAATTGCATTAAAGATAGAGTCTTTGATGATTTCTAGCGTTTCTCACAAGTATTTGATGCTTAATTACTGAAAAATGAGACACTCTCTTCATTTGTTGCTAACAAGGCTCCACTTTCTGTTCTAATCACTCATTCACACTTAAAGATCTTGAAAACAGCTTGTTTGAGCACATCATTCACTAAATTCATTGCAACAACCTCATCTATACTCTCTAAGGACTAGGAACACGTTGAATTGCATTAAACATAGAGTCTTTGATGATTTCTAGCATTTTCACAAGTATTTGATGCTTAATTACTGAAAAATGAGACACTCTCTTCATTTGTTGCTAACAAGGCTCCACTTTCTGTTCTAATCACTCATTCACACTTAAAGATCTTGAAAACAGCTTGTTTGAGCACATCATTCACTAAATTCATTGCAACAACCTCATCTATACTCTCTAAGGACAAGGAATATGTTGAATTGCATTAAAGATAGAGTCTTTGATGATTTCTAGCATTTCTCACAAGTATTTGATGCTTAATTACTGAAAAATGAGACACTCTCTTCATTTGTTGCTAACAAGGCTCCACTTTCTGTTCTAATCACTCATTCACACTTAAAGATCTTGAAAACAGCTTGTTTGAGCACATCATTCACTAAATTCATTGCAACAACCTCATCTATACTCTCTAAGGACTAGGAACACGTTGAATTGCATTAAACATAGAGTCTTTGATGATTTCTAGCATTTCTCACAAGTATTTGATGCTTAATTACTGAAAAATGAGACACTCTCTTCATTTGTTGCTAACAAGGCTCCACTTTCTGTTCTAATCACTCATTCACACTTAAAGATCTTGAAAACAGCTTGTTTGAGCACATCATTCACTAAATTCATTGCAACAACCTCATCTATACTCTCTAAGGACAAGGAATATGTTGAATTGCATTAAAGATAGAGTCTTTGATGATTTCTAGCATTTCTCACAAGTATTTGATGCTTAATTACTGAAAAATGAGACACTCTCTTCATTTGTTGCTAACAAGGCTCCACTTTCTGTTCTAATCACTCATTCACACTTAAAGATCTTGAAAACAGCTTGTTTGAGCACATCATTCACTAAATTCATTGCAACAACCTCATCTATACTCTCTAAGGACAAGGAACACGTTGAATTGCATTAAACATAGAGTCTTTGATGATTTCTAGCATTTTTCACAAGTATTTGATGCTTAATTACTGAAAAATGAGACACTCTCTTCATTTGTTGCTAACAAGGCTCCACTTTCTGTTCTAATCACTCATTCACACTTAAAGATCTTGAAAACAGCTTGTTTGAGCACATCATTCACTAAATTCATTGCAACAACCTCATCTATACTCTCTAAGGACAAGGAACATGTTGAATTGCATTAAACATAGAGTCTTTGATGATTTCTAGCATTTCTCACAAGTATTTGATGCTTAATTACTGAAAAATGAGACACTCTCTTCATTTGTTGCTAACAAGGCTCCACTTTCTGTTCTAATCACTCATTCACACTTAAAGATCTTGAAAACAGCTTGTTTGAGCACATCATTCACTAAATTCATTGCAACAACCTCATCTATACTCTCTAAGGACTAGGAACACGTTGAATTGCATTAAACATAGAGTCTTTGATGATTTCTAGCATTTCTCACAAGTATTTGAAGCTTAATTACTGAAAAATGAGACACTCTCTTCATTTGTTGCTAACAAGGCTCCACTTTCTGTTCTAATCACTCATTCACACTTAAAGATCTTGAAAACAGCTTGTTTGAGCACATCATTCACTAAATTCATTGCAACAACCTCATCTATACTCTCTAAGGACAAGGAATACGTTGAATTGCATTAAACATAGAGTCTTTGATGATTTCTAGCATTTCTCACAAGTATTTGATGCTTAATTACTGAAAAATGAGACACTCTCTTCATTTGTTGCTAACAAGGCTCCACTTTCTGTTCTAATCACTCATTCACACTTAAAGATCTTGAAAACAGCTTGTTTGAGCACATCATTCACTAAATTCATTGCAACAACCTCATCTATACTCTCTAAGGACTAGGAACACGTTGAATTGCATTAAACATAGAGTCTTTGATGATTTCTAGCATTTCTCACAAGTATTTGATGCTTAATTACTGAAAAATGAGACACTCTCTTCATTTGTTGCTAACAAGGCTCCACTTTCTGTTCTAATCACTCATTCACACTTAAAGATCTTGAAAACAGCTTGTTTGAGCACATCATTCACTAAATTCATTGCAACAACCTCATCTATACTCTCTAAGGACAAGGAACATGTTGAATTGCATTAAACATAGAGTCTTTGATGATTTCTAGCATTTCTCACAAGTATTTGATGCTTAATTACTGAAAAATGAGACACTCTCTTCATTTGTTGCTAACAAGGCTCCACTTTCTGTTCTAATCACTCATTCACACTTAAAGATCTTGAAAACAGCTTGTTTGAGCACATCATTCACTAAATTCATTGCAACAACCTCATCTATACTCTCTAAGGACAAGGAACATGTTGAATTGCATTAAAGATAGAGTCTTTGATGATTTCTAGCATTTCTCACAAGTATTTGATGCTTAATTACTGAAAAATGAGACACTCTCTTCATTTGTTGCTAACAAGGCTCCACTTTCTGTTCTAATCACTCATTCACACTTAAAGATCTTGAAAACAGCTTGTTTGAGCACATCATTCACTAAATTCATTGCAACAACCTCATCTATACTCTCTAAGGACTAGGAACACGTTGAATTGCATTAAAGATAGAGTCTTTGATGATTTCTAGCTTTCTCACAAGTATTTGATGCTTAATTACTGAAAAATGAGACACTCTCTTCATTTGTTGCTAACAAGGCTCCACTTTCTGTTCTAATCACTCATTCACACTTAAAGATCTTGAAAACAGCTTGTTTGAGCACATCATTCACTAAATTCATTGCAACAACCTCATCTATACTCTCTAAGGACAAGGAACACGTTGAATTGCATTAAACATAGAGTCTTTGATGATTTCTAGCATTTCTCACAAGTATTTGATGCTTAATTACTGAAAAATGAGACACTCTCTTCATTTGTTGCTAACAAGGCTCCACTTTCTGTTCTAATCACTCATTCACACTTAAAGATCTTGAAAACAGCTTGTTTGAGCACATCATTCACTAAATTCATTGCAACAACCTCATCTATACTCTCTAAGGACTAGGAACACGTTGAATTGCATTAAACATAGAGTCTTTGATGATTTCTAGCATTTCTCACAAGTATTTGAAGCTTAATTACTGAAAAATGAGACACTCTCTTCATTTGTTGCTAACAAGGCTCCACTTTCTGTTCTAATCACTCATTCACACTTAAAGATCTTGAAAACAGCTTGTTTGAGCACATCATTCACTAAATTCATTGCAACAACCTCATCTATACTCTCTAAGGACTAGGAACACGTTGAATTGCATTAAACATAGAGTCTTTGATGATTTCTAGCATTTCTCACAAGTATTTGAAGCTTAATTACTGAAAAATGAGACACTCTCTTCATTTGTTGCTAACAAGGCTCCACTTTCTGTTCTAATCACTCATTCACACTTAAAGATCTTGAAAACAGCTTGTTTGAGCACATCATTCACTAAATTCATTGCAACAACCTCATCTATACTCTCTAAGGACTAGGAACACGTTGAATTGCATTAAACATAGAGTCTTTGATGATTTCTAGCATTTCTCACAAGTATTTGATGCTTAATTACTGAAAAATGAGACACTCTCTTCATTTGTTGCTAACAAGGCTCCACTTTCTGTTCTAATCACTCATTCACACTTAAAGATCTTGAAAACAGCTTGTTTGAGCACATCATTCACTAAATTCATTGCAACAACCTCATCTATACTCTCTAAGGACAAGGAACATGTTGAATTGCATTAAACATAGAGTCTTTGATGATTTCTAGCATTTCTCACAAGTATTTGATGCTTAATTACTGAAAAATGAGACACTCTCTTCATTTGTTGCTAACAAGGCTCCACTTTCTGTTCTAATCACTCATTCACACTTAAAGATCTTGAAACAGCTTGTTTGAGCACATCATTCTCTAAATTCATTGCAACAACCTCATCTATACTCTCTAAGGACAAGGAATCATGTTGAATTGCATTAAGATAGAGTCTTTGATGATTTCTAGCGTTTTCACAAGTATTTGATGCTTAATTACAGAAAAATGAGACACTCTCTTCATTTGTTGCTAACAAGGCTCCACTTTCTGTTCTTCTCACTCCTTCACACTTAAAGATCTTGAAAACAGCTTGTTTGAGCACATCATTCTCTAAATTCTATTGCAACAACCTCATCTATCCTCTCTAAGGACAAGGAATATGTTGAATTGCTTTAAAGATAGAGTCTTTCATGATTTCTAGCGTTTCTCACAAGTATTTGATGCGCCTACATTACGTGAACAAATGATCACAGCTCTCTCATTTGTTTGCTACACAAGGCAGTCCACTTTTCTGTTCTAATTCCCTCATTCACACTTACAAGATCGTTGAAAACAGCTTTTTGAGCACCTCATTGTCATAAATTCATTGCAACAACCTCATCTATAACTCTCAAAGGACTAGGAACACGTTTGAATTTGCATTAAACAACTAGATTCTGGTATGAATTCATCAGCATTTCTCGACTGAGTATGACCGCTTAATCACTGACAAAATGAGACACTCTCTTCATTTGTGGCTGACAAGGCTCCACTTCTGTTCTAATCACTCATTCACACTTAAAGATCTTGAAAACAGCTTGTTTGAGCACATCATTCACTAAATTCATTGCAACAACCTCATCTATACTCTCTAAGGACTAGGAACACGTTGAATTGCATTAAACATAGAGTCTTTGATGATTTCTAGCATTTTTCACAAGTATTTGAAGCTTAATTACTTTCTCATGAGACAGTCTCTTCATTTGTTGCTAACAAGGCTCCACTTCTGTTCTAATCACTCATTGACACTTAAAGATCTTGAAAACGGCTGTTTGAGCACATCATTCACTAAATTCATTGCAACAACCTCATCTATACTCTCTAAGGACTAGGAACACGTTGAATTGCATTAAACATAGAGTCTTTGCTGATTTCTAGCATTTTTCACAAGTATTTGAGGCTTAATTACTGAAAAATGAGACACTCTCTTCATTTGTTGCTTACAAGGCTCCACTTTCTGTTCTTATCACTCATTCACACTTAAAGATCTTGAAAACAGCTTGTTTGAGCACATCATTCACTAAATTCATTGCAACAACCACATCTATACTCTCTAAGGACTAGGAACACGTTGAATTGCATTCAACATAGAGTCTTTGATGATTTTGATCATTTTGCACAAAGTATTTCTAGCTTAATTACTGAAAAATGAGACAGTCCCTTCGTTTGTTGGCTAAGAAGGCTCCACTTTCTGTTTGTTATCACTCATTCACACTTAAAGATCTAGAAAATAGCTTGTTTGAGCACATCATTCTCTAAATTCATTGCAACAACCTCATCTACAGTCTCTAAGGACTAGGAACACGTTGAATTGCATTAAACATAGCGTCTTTGATGATTTATACCATCTTTCACAAGTATTTGATGCTTAATTACTGAAAAATGGACACTCTCTTCATTTGTTGCGAACAAGGCTCCACTCTCTGTTGTAATCACTCATTCACACTTAAAGATCCTGAAAACAGCTTGTTTGAGGAGACACTCTCTTCATTTGTTGCTAACAAGGCTCAACTTTCTGTTCTATTCACTCATTCACACTTAAAGATCTTTAAAATAGCTTGTTTGAGCACATAATTCACTAAATTCATTGCAACAACCTCATCTATACTCTCTAAGGACTAGGAACACGTTGAATTGCATCAAAACATAGAGTCTATGATGATTTCTAGCATTTTTACAAGTATTTGAAGCTTAATTACTGAAAAATGAGACACTCTCTTCATTTGTTGCTAACAAGGCTCCACTTTCTGTTCTTATCACTCATTCACACTTAAGATCTTGAAAACAGCTTGTTTGAGCACATCATTCTCTAAATTCATTGCAACAACCTCATCTATACTCTCTAAGGACTAGGAACACGTTGAATTGCATTAAACATAGAGTCTTTGATGATTTCTAGCATTTTCACAAGTATTTGAAGCTTAATTACTGAAAAATGAGACACTCTCTTCATTTGTTGCTAACAAGGCTCCACTTTCTGTTCTAATCACTCATTCACACTTAAAGATCTTGAAAACGGCTTGTTTGAGCACATCGTTCACTAAATTCATTGCAACAACCTCATCTATACTCTCTAAGGACTAGGAACACGTTGAATTGCATTAAACATGGAGTCTTGATGATTTCTAGCATTTTTCACAAGTATTTGAAGCTTCATTATTGAAAAATGAGACACTCTCTTCATTTGTTGCTAACAAGGCTCCACTTTCTGTTCTTATCACTCCTTCACACTTAAAGATCTTGAAAACAGCTTGTTTGAGCACATCATTCTTTAAATTCATTGCAACAACCTCACCTATACTCTCTAAGGACAGGAATATGTTGAATTGCATTAAAGATAGAGTCTTTGATGATTTCTAAGGTTTCTCACAAGTATTTGAGGCTTAATTACTGAAAAATGAGACAGTCTCTTCATTTGTTGCTAACAAGGCTCCACTTTCTGTTCTTATCACTCATTCACACTTAAAGATCTTGAAAACAGCTTGTTTGAGCACATCATTCTCTAAATTCATTGCAACAACCTCATCTATACTCTCTAAGGACAAGGAATATGTTGAATTGCATTAAAGATAGAGTCTTTGATGATTTCTAGCGTTTCTCACAAGTATTTGATGCTTAATTACTGAAAAATGAGACACTCTCTTCATTTGTTGCTAACAAGGCTCCACTTTCTGTTCTAATCACTCATTCACACTTAAAGATCTTGAAAACAGCTTGTTTGAGCACATCATTCACTAAATTCATTGCAACAACCTCATCTATACTCTCTAAGGACTAGGAACACGTTGAATTGCATTAAACATAGAGTCTTTGATGATTTCTAGCATTTTTCACAAGTATTTGAAGCTTAATTACTGAAAAATGAGACACTCTCTTCATTTGTTGCTAACAAGGCTCCACTTTCTGTTCTTATCACTCATTCACACTTAAAGATCTTGAAAACAGCTTGTTTGAGCACATCATTCTCTAAATTCATTGCAACAACCTCATCTATACTCTCTAAGGACTAGGAACACGTTGAATTGCATTAAACATAGAGTCTTTGATGATTTCTAGCATTTTTCACAAGTATTTGAAGCTTAATTACTGAAAAATGAGACACTCTCTTCATTTGTTGCTAACAAGGCTCCACTTTCTGTTCTAATCACTCATTCACACTTAAAGATCTTGAAAACAGCTTGTTTGAGCACATCATTCACTAAATTCATTGCAACAACCTCATCTATACTCTCTAAGGACTAGGAACACGTTGAATTGCATTAAACATAGAGTCTTTGATGATTTCTAGCATTTTTCACAAGTATTTGAAGCTTAATTACTGAAAAATGAGACACTCTCTTCATTTGTTGCTAACAAGGCTCCACTTTCTGTTCTTATCACTCATTCACACTTAAAGATCTTGAAAACAGCTTGTTTGAGCACATCATTCTCTAAATTCATTGCAACAACCTCATCTATACTCTCTAAGGACTAGGAACACGTTGAATTGCATTAAACATAGAGTCTTTGATGATTTCTAGCATTTTTCACAAGTATTTGAAGCTTAATTACTGAAAAATGAGACACTCTCTTCATTTGTTGCTAACAAGGCTCCACTTTCTGTTCTATCACTCATTCACACTTAAAGATCTTGAAAACAGCTTGTTTGAGCACATCATTCACTAAATTCATTGCAACAACCTCATCTATACTCTCTAAGGACTAGGAACACGTTGAATTGCATTAAACATAGAGTCTTTGATGATTTCTAGCATTTCTCACAAGTATTTGAAGCTTAATTACTGAAAAATGAGACACTCTCTTCATTTGTTGCTAACAAGGCTCCACTTTCTGTTCTTATCACTCATTCACACTTAAAGATCTTGAAAACAGCTTGTTTGAGCACATCATTCACTAAATTCATTGCAACAACCTCATCTATACTCTCTAAGGACTAGGAACACGTTGAATTGCATTAAACATAGAGTCTTTGATGATTTCTAGCATTTTTCACAAGTATTTGAAGCTTAATTACTGAAAAATGAGACACTCTCTTCATTTGTTGCTAACAAGGCTCCACTTTCTGTTCTAATCACTCATTCACACTTAAAGATCTTGAAAACAGCTTGTTTGAGCACATCATTCACTAAATTCATTGCAACAACCTCATCTATACTCTCTAAGGACTAGGAACACGTTGAATTGCATTAAACATAGAGTCTTTGATGATTTCTAGCATTTCTCACAAGTATTTGAAGCTTAATTACTGAAAAATGAGACACTCTCTTCATTTGTTGCTAACAAGGCTCCACTTTCTGTTCTAATCACTCATTCACACTTAAAGATCTTGAAAACAGCTTGTTTGAGCACATCATTCACTAAATTCATTGCAACAACCTCATCTATACTCTCTAAGGACTAGGAACACGTTGAATTGCATTAAACATAGAGTCTTTGATGATTTCTAGCATTTCTCACAAGTATTTGAAGCTTAATTACTGAAAAATGAGACACTCTCTTCATTTGTTGCTAACAAGGCTCCACTTTCTGTTCTTATCACTCATTCACACTTAAAGATCTTGAAAACAGCTTGTTTGAGCACATCATTCACTAAATTCATTGCAACAACCTCATCTATACTCTCTAAGGACTAGGAACACGTTGAATTGCATTAAACATAGAGTCTTTGATGATTTCTAGCATTTCTCACAAGTATTTGAAGCTTAATTACTGAAAAATGAGACACTCTCTTCATTTGTTGCTAACAAGGCTCCACTTTCTGTTCTTATCACTCATTCACACTTAAAGATCTTGAAAACAGCTTGTTTGAGCACATCATTCACTAAATTCATTGCAACAACCTCATCTATACTCTCTAAGGACTAGGAACACGTTGAATTGCATTAAACATAGAGTCTTTGATGATTTCTAGCATTTTTCACAAGTATTTGAAGCTTAATTACTGAAAAATGAGACACTCTCTTCATTTGTTGCTAACAAGGCTCCACTTTCTGTTCTTATCACTCATTCACACTTAAAGATCTTGAAAACAGCTTGTTTGAGCACATCATTCTCTAAATTCATTGCAACAACCTCATCTATACTCTCTAAGGACTAGGAACACGTTGAATTGCATTAAACATAGAGTCTTTGATGATTTCTAGCATTTCTCACAAGTATTTGAAGCTTAATTACTGAAAAATGAGACACTCTCTTCATTTGTTGCTAACAAGGCTCCACTTTCTGTTCTAATCACTCATTCACACTTAAAGATCTTGAAAACAGCTTGTTTGAGCACATCATTCTCTAAATTCATTGCAACAACCTCATCTATACTCTCTAAGGACTAGGAACACGTTGAATTGCATTAAACATAGAGTCTTTGATGATTTCTAGCATTTCTCACAAGTATTTGAAGCTTAATTACTGAAAAATGAGACACTCTCTTCATTTGTTGCTAACAAGGCTCCACTTTCTGTTCTAATCACTCATTCACACTTAAAGATCTTGAAAACAGCTTGTTTGAGCACATCATTCACTAAATTCATTGCAACAACCTCATCTATACTCTCTAAGGACTAGGAACACGTTGAATTGCATTAAACATAGAGTCTTTGATGATTTCTAGCATTTTTCACAAGTATTTGAAGCTTAATTACTGAAAAATGAGACACTCTCTTCATTTGTTGCTAACAAGGCTCCACTTTCTGTTCTTATCACTCATTCACACTTAAAGATCTTGAAAACAGCTTGTTTGAGCACATCATTCTCTAAATTCATTGCAACAACCTCATCTATACTCTCTAAGGACAAGGAATACGTTGAATTGCATTAAAGATAGAGTCTTTGATGATTTCTAGCATTTCTCACAAGTATTTGAAGCTTAATTACTGAAAAATGAGACACTCTCTTCATTTGTTGCTAACAAGGCTCCACTTTCTGTTCTAATCACTCATTCACACTTAAAGATCTTGAAAACAGCTTGTTTGAGCACATCATTCACTAAATTCATTGCAACAACCTCATCTATACTCTCTAAGGACTAGGAACACGTTGAATTGCATTAAACATAGAGTCTTTGATGATTTCTAGCATTTCTCACAAGTATTTGAAGCTTAATTACTGAAAAATGAGACACTCTCTTCATTTGTTGCTAACAAGGCTCCACTTTCTGTTCTAATCACTCATTCACACTTAAAGATCTTGAAAACAGCTTGTTTGAGCACATCATTCACTAAATTCATTGCAACAACCTCATCTATACTCTCTAAGGACTAGGAACACGTTGAATTGCATTAAACATAGAGTCTTTGATGATTTCTAGCATTTTTCACAAGTATTTGAAGCTTAATTACTGAAAAATGAGACACTCTCTTCATTTGTTGCTAACAAGGCTCCACTTTCTGTTCTAATCACTCATTCACACTTAAAGATCTTGAAAACAGCTTGTTTGAGCACATCATTCACTAAATTCATTGCAACAACCTCATCTATACTCTCTAAGGACTAGGAACACGTTGAATTGCATTAAACATAGAGTCTTTGATGATTTCTAGCATTTTTCACAAGTATTTGAAGCTTAATTACTGAAAAATGAGACACTCTCTTCATTTGTTGCTAACAAGGCTCCACTTTCTGTTCTTATCACTCATTCACACTTAAAGATCTTGAAAACAGCTTGTTTGAGCACATCATTCTCTAAATTCATTGCAACAACCTCATCTATACTCTCTAAGGACTAGGAACACGTTGAATTGCATTAAACATAGAGTCTTTGATGATTTCTAGCATTTCTCACAAGTATTTGAAGCTTAATTACTGAAAAATGAGACACTCTCTTCATTTGTTGCTAACAAGGCTCCACTTTCTGTTCTTATCACTCATTCACACTTAAAGATCTTGAAAACAGCTTGTTTGAGCACATCATTCACTAAATTCATTGCAACAACCTCATCTATACTCTCTAAGGACTAGGAACACGTTGAATTGCATTAAACATAGAGTCTTTGATGATTTCTAGCATTTTTCACAAGTATTTGAAGCTTAATTACTGAAAAATGAGACACTCTCTTCATTTGTTGCTAACAAGGCTCCACTTTCTGTTCTAATCACTCATTCACACTTAAAGATCTTGAAAACAGCTTGTTTGAGCACATCATTCACTAAATTCATTGCAACAACCTCATCTATACTCTCTAAGGACTAGGAACACGTTGAATTGCATTAAACATAGAGTCTTTGATGATTTCTAGCATTTTTCACAAGTATTTGAAGCTTAATTACTGAAAAATGAGACACTCTCTTCATTTGTTGCTAACAAGGCTCCACTTTCTGTTCTTATCACTCATTCACACTTAAAGATCTTGAAAACAGCTTGTTTGAGCACATCATTCTCTAAATTCATTGCAACAACCTCATCTATACTCTCTAAGGACTAGGAACACGTTGAATTGCATTAAACATAGAGTCTTTGATGATTTCTAGCATTTTCACAAGTATTTGAAGCTTAATTACTGAAAAATGAGACACTCTCTTCATTTGTTGCTAACAAGGCTCCACTTTCTGTTCTAATCACTCATTCACACTTAAAGATCTTGAAAACAGCTTGTTTGAGCACATCATTCACTAAATTCATTGCAACAACCTCATCTATACTCTCTAAGGACTAGGAACACGTTGAATTGCATTAAACATAGAGTCTTTGATGATTTCTAGCATTTTTCACAAGTATTTGAAGCTTAATTACTGAAAAATGAGACACTCTCTTCATTTGTTGCTAACAAGGCTCCACTTTCTGTTCTTATCACTCATTCACACTTAAAGATCTTGAAAACAGCTTGTTTGAGCACATCATTCTCTAAATTCATTGCAACAACCTCATCTATACTCTCTAAGGACTAGGAACACGTTGAATTGCATTAAACATAGAGTCTTTGATGATTTCTAGCATTTTTCACAAGTATTTGAAGCTTAATTACTGAAAAATGAGACACTCTCTTCATTTGTTGCTAACAAGGCTCCACTTTCTGTTCTAATCACTCATTCACACTTAAAGATCTTGAAAACAGCTTGTTTGAGCACATCATTCACTAAATTCATTGCAACAACCTCATCTATACTCTCTAAGGACTAGGAACACGTTGAATTGCATTAAACATAGAGTCTTTGATGATTTCTAGCATTTTTCACAAGTATTTGAAGCTTAATTACTGAAAAATGAGACACTCTCTTCATTTGTTGCTAACAAGGCTCCACTTTCTGTTCTTATCACTCATTCACACTTAAAGATCTTGAAAACAGCTTGTTTGAGCACATCATTCACTAAATTCATTGCAACAACCTCATCTATACTCTCTAAGGACTAGGAACACGTTGAATTGCATTAAACATAGAGTCTTTGATGATTTCTAGCATTTTCACAAGTATTTGAAGCTTAATTACTGAAAAATGAGACACTCTCTTCATTTGTTGCTAACAAGGCTCCACTTTCTGTTCTAATCACTCATTCACACTTAAAGATCTTGAAAACAGCTTGTTTGAGCACATCATTCTCTAAATTCATTGCAACAACCTCATCTATACTCTCTAAGGACTAGGAACACGTTGAATTGCATTAAACATAGAGTCTTTGATGATTTCTAGCATTTCTCACAAGTATTTGAAGCTTAATTACTGAAAAATGAGACACTCTCTTCATTTGTTGCTAACAAGGCTCCACTTTCTGTTCTTATCACTCATTCACACTTAAAGATCTTGAAAACAGCTTGTTTGAGCACATCATTCTCTAAATTCATTGCAACAACCTCATCTATACTCTCTAAGGACTAGGAACACGTTGAATTGCATTAAACATAGAGTCTTTGATGATTTCTAGCATTTTCACAAGTATTTGAGCTTAATTACTGAAAAATGAGACACTCTCTTCATTTGTTGCTAACAAGGCTCCACTTTCTGTTCTAATCACTCATTCACACTTAAAGATCTTGAAAACAGCTTGTTTGAGCACATCATTCACTAAATTCATTGCAACAACCTCATCTATACTCTCTAAGGACTAGGAACACGTTGAATTGCATTAAACATAGAGTCTTTGATGATTTCTAGCATTTTTCACAAGTATTTGAAGCTTAATTACTGAAAAATGAGACACTCTCTTCATTTGTTGCTAACAAGGCTCCACTTTCTGTTCTTATCACTCATTCACACTTAAAGATCTTGAAAACAGCTTGTTTGAGCACATCATTCACTAAATTCATTGCAACAACCTCATCTATACTCTCTAAGGACTAGGAACACGTTGAATTGCATTAAACATAGAGTCTTTGATGATTTCTAGCATTTTTCACAAGTATTTGAAGCTTAATTACTGAAAAATGAGACACTCTCTTCATTTGTTGCTAACAAGGCTCCACTTTCTGTTCTTATCACTCATTCACACTTAAAGATCTTGAAAACAGCTTGTTTGAGCACATCATTCTCTAAATTCATTGCAACAACCTCATCTATACTCTCTAAGGACTAGGAACACGTTGAATTGCATTAAACATAGAGTCTTTGATGATTTCTAGCATTTTTCACAAGTATTTGAAGCTTAATTACTGAAAAATGAGACACTCTCTTCATTTGTTGCTAACAAGGCTCCACTTTCTGTTCTTAATCACTCATTCACACTTAAAGATCTTGAAAACAGCTTGTTTGAGCACATCATTCACTAAATTCATTGCAACAACCTCATCTATACTCTCTAAGGACTAGGAACACGTTGAATTGCATTAAACATAGAGTCTTTGATGATTTCTAGCATTTTTCACAAGTATTTGAAGCTTAATTACTGAAAAATGAGACACTCTCTTCATTTGTTGCTAACAAGGCTCCACTTTCTGTTCTTATCACTCATTCACACTTAAAGATCTTGAAAACAGCTTGTTTGAGCACATCATTCACTAAATTCATTGCAACAACCTCATCTATACTCTCTAAGGACTAGGAACACGTTGAATTGCATTAAACATAGAGTCTTTGATGATTTCTAGCATTTCTCACAAGTATTTGAAGCTTAATTACTGAAAAATGAGACACTCTCTTCATTTGTTGCTAACAAGGCTCCACTTTCTGTTCTTATCACTCATTCACACTTAAAGATCTTGAAAACAGCTTGTTTGAGCACATCATTCACTAAATTCATTGCAACAACCTCATCTATACTCTCTAAGGACTAGGAACACGTTGAATTGCATTAAACATAGAGTCTTTGATGATTTCTAGCATTTTTCACAAGTATTTGAAGCTTAATTACTGAAAAATGAGACACTCTCTTCATTTGTTGCTAACAAGGCTCCACTTTCTGTTCTTATCACTCATTCACACTTAAAGATCTTGAAAACAGCTTGTTTGAGCACATCATTCTCTAAATTCATTGCAACAACCTCATCTATACTCTCTAAGGACTAGGAACACGTTGAATTGCATTAAACATAGAGTCTTTGATGATTTCTAGCATTTCTCACAAGTATTTGAAGCTTAATTACTGAAAAATGAGACACTCTCTTCATTTGTTGCTAACAAGGCTCCACTTTCTGTTCTAATCACTCATTCACACTTAAAGATCTTGAAAACAGCTTGTTTGAGCACATCATTCACTAAATTCATTGCAACAACCTCATCTATACTCTCTAAGGACTAGGAACACGTTGAATTGCATTAAACATAGAGTCTTTGATGATTTCTAGCATTTCTCACAAGTATTTGAAGCTTAATTACTGAAAAATGAGACACTCTCTTCATTTGTTGCTAACAAGGCTCCACTTTCTGTTCTTAATCACTCATTCACACTTAAAGATCTTGAAAACAGCTTGTTTGAGCACATCATTCACTAAATTCATTGCAACAACCTCATCTATACTCTCTAAGGACTAGGAACACGTTGAATTGCATTAAACATAGAGTCTTTGATGATTTCTAGCATTTTTCACAAGTATTTGAAGCTTAATTACTGAAAAATGAGACACTCTCTTCATTTGTTGCTAACAAGGCTCCACTTTCTGTTCTTATCACTCATTCACACTTAAAGATCTTGAAAACAGCTTGTTTGAGCACATCATTCACTAAATTCATTGCAACAACCTCATCTATACTCTCTAAGGACTAGGAACACGTTGAATTGCATTAAACATAGAGTCTTTGATGATTTCTAGCATTTCTCACAAGTATTTGAAGCTTAATTACTGAAAAATGAGACACTCTCTTCATTTGTTGCTAACAAGGCTCCACTTTCTGTTCTTATCACTCATTCACACTTAAAGATCTTGAAAACAGCTTGTTTGAGCACATCATTCTCTAAATTCATTGCAACAACCTCATCTATACTCTCTAAGGACTAGGAACACGTTGAATTGCATTAAAGATAGAGTCTTTGATGATTTCTAGCATTTCTCACAAGTATTTGATGCTTAATTACTGAAAAATGAGACACTCTCTTCATTTGTTGCTAACAAGGCTCCACTTTCTGTTCTAATCACTCATTCACACTTAAAGATCTTGAAAACAGCTTGTTTGAGCACATCATTCACTAAATTCATTGCAACAACCTCATCTATACTCTCTAAGGACTAGGAACACGTTGAATTGCATTAAACATAGAGTCTTTGATGATTTCTAGCATTTTTCACAAGTATTTGAAGCTTAATTACTGAAAAATGAGACACTCTCTTCATTTGTTGCTAACAAGGCTCCACTTTCTGTTCTAATCACTCATTCACACTTAAAGATCTTGAAAACAGCTTGTTTGAGCACATCATTCACTAAATTCATTGCAACAACCTCATCTATACTCTCTAAGGACTAGGAACACGTTGAATTGCATTAAACATAGAGTCTTTGATGATTTCTAGCATTTCTCACAAGTATTTGAAGCTTAATTACTGAAAAATGAGACACTCTCTTCATTTGTTGCTAACAAGGCTCCACTTTCTGTTCTAATCACTCATTCACACTTAAAGATCTTGAAAACAGCTTGTTTGAGCACATCATTCACTAAATTCATTGCAACAACCTCATCTATACTCTCTAAGGACTAGGAACACGTTGAATTGCATTAAACATAGAGTCTTTGATGATTTCTAGCATTTCTCACAAGTATTTGAAGCTTAATTACTGAAAAATGAGACACTCTCTTCATTTGTTGCTAACAAGGCTCCACTTTCTGTTCTTATCACTCATTCACACTTAAAGATCTTGAAAACAGCTTGTTTGAGCACATCATTCTCTAAATTCATTGCAACAACCTCATCTATACTCTCTAAGGACTAGGAACACGTTGAATTGCATTAAACATAGAGTCTTTGATGATTTCTAGCATTTCTCACAAGTATTTGAAGCTTAATTACTGAAAAATGAGACACTCTCTTCATTTGTTGCTAACAAGGCTCCACTTTCTGTTCTAATCACTCATTCACACTTAAAGATCTTGAAAACAGCTTGTTTGAGCACATCATTCTCTAAATTCATTGCAACAACCTCATCTATACTCTCTAAGGACTAGGAACACGTTGAATTGCATTAAACATAGAGTCTTTGATGATTTCTAGCATTTCTCACAAGTATTTGATGCTTAATTACTGAAAAATGAGACACTCTCTTCATTTGTTGCTAACAAGGCTCCACTTTCTGTTCTATCACTCATTCACACTTAAAGATCTTGAAAACAGCTTGTTTGAGCACATCATTCACTAAATTCATTGCAACAACCTCATCTATACTCTCTAAGGACTAGGAACACGTTGAATTGCATTAAACATAGAGTCTTTGATGATTTCTAGCATTTTTCACAAGTATTTGAAGCTTAATTACTGAAAAATGAGACACTCTCTTCATTTGTTGCTAACAAGGCTCCACTTTCTGTTCTTATCACTCATTCACACTTAAAGATCTTGAAAACAGCTTGTTTGAGCACATCATTCACTAAATTCATTGCAACAACCTCATCTATACTCTCTAAGGACTAGGAACACGTTGAATTGCATTAAACATAGAGTCTTTGATGATTTCTAGCATTTTTCACAAGTATTTGAAGCTTAATTACTGAAAAATGAGACACTCTCTTCATTTGTTGCTAACAAGGCTCCACTTTCTGTTCTAATCACTCATTCACACTTAAAGATCTTGAAAACAGCTTGTTTGAGCACATCATTCACTAAATTCATTGCAACAACCTCATCTATACTCTCTAAGGACTAGGAACACGTTGAATTGCATTAAACATAGAGTCTTTGATGATTTCTAGCATTTTTCACAAGTATTTGAAGCTTAATTACTGAAAAATGAGACACTCTCTTCATTTGTTGCTAACAAGGCTCCACTTTCTGTTCTAATCACTCATTCACACTTAAAGATCTTGAAAACAGCTTGTTTGAGCACATCATTCACTAAATTCATTGCAACAACCTCATCTATACTCTCTAAGGACTAGGAACACGTTGAATTGCATTAAACATAGAGTCTTTGATGATTTCTAGCATTTCTCACAAGTATTTGAAGCTTAATTACTGAAAAATGAGACACTCTCTTCATTTGTTGCTAACAAGGCTCCACTTTCTGTTCTAATCACTCATTCACACTTAAAGATCTTGAAAACAGCTTGTTTGAGCACATCATTCACTAAATTCATTGCAACAACCTCATCTATACTCTCTAAGGACTAGGAACACGTTGAATTGCATTAAACATAGAGTCTTTGATGATTTCTAGCATTTTTCACAAGTATTTGAAGCTTAATTACTGAAAAATGAGACACTCTCTTCATTTGTTGCTAACAAGGCTCCACTTTCTGTTCTTATCACTCATTCACACTTAAAGATCTTGAAAACAGCTTGTTTGAGCACATCATTCACTAAATTCATTGCAACAACCTCATCTATACTCTCTAAGGACTAGGAACACGTTGAATTGCATTAAACATAGAGTCTTTGATGATTTCTAGCATTTTTCACAAGTATTTGAAGCTTAATTACTGAAAAATGAGACACTCTCTTCATTTGTTGCTAACAAGGCTCCACTTTCTGTTCTTATCACTCATTCACACTTAAAGATCTTGAAAACAGCTTGTTTGAGCACATCATTCTCTAAATTCATTGCAACAACCTCATCTATACTCTCTAAGGACTAGGAACACGTTGAATTGCATTAAACATAGAGTCTTTGATGATTTCTAGCATTTCTCACAAGTATTTGAAGCTTAATTACTGAAAAATGAGACACTCTCTTCATTTGTTGCTAACAAGGCTCCACTTTCTGTTCTAATCACTCATTCACACTTAAAGATCTTGAAAACAGCTTGTTTGAGCACATCATTCACTAAATTCATTGCAACAACCTCATCTATACTCTCTAAGGACTAGGAACACGTTGAATTGCATTAAACATAGAGTCTTTGATGATTTCTAGCATTTTTCACAAGTATTTGAAGCTTAATTACTGAAAAATGAGACACTCTCTTCATTTGTTGCTAACAAGGCTCCACTTTCTGTTCTATCACTCATTCACACTTAAAGATCTTGAAAACAGCTTGTTTGAGCACATCATTCACTAAATTCATTGCAACAACCTCATCTATACTCTCTAAGGACTAGGAACACGTTGAATTGCATTAAACATAGAGTCTTTGATGATTTCTAGCATTTTCACAAGTATTTGAAGCTTAATTACTGAAAAATGAGACACTCTCTTCATTTGTTGCTAACAAGGCTCCACTTTCTGTTCTTATCACTCATTCACACTTAAAGATCTTGAAAACAGCTTGTTTGAGCACATCATTCTCTAAATTCATTGCAACAACCTCATCTATACTCTCTAAGGACTAGGAACACGTTGAATTGCATTAAACATAGAGTCTTTGATGATTTCTAGCATTTTCACAAGTATTTGAAGCTTAATTACTGAAAAATGAGACACTCTCTTCATTTGTTGCTAACAAGGCTCCACTTTCTGTTCTAATCACTCATTCACACTTAAAGATCTTGAAAACGGCTTGTTTGAGCACATCATTCACTAAATTCATTGCAACAACCTCATCTATACTCTCTAAGGACTAGGAACACGTTGAATTGCATTAAACATAGAGTCTTTGATGATTTCTAGCATTTTTCACAAGTATTTGAAGCTTAATTACTGAAAAATGAGACACTCTCTTCATTTGTTGCTAACAAGGCTCCACTTTCTGTTCTTATCACTCATTCACACTTAAAGATCTTGAAAACAGCTTGTTTGAGCACATCATTCTCTAAATTCATTGCAACAACCTCATCTATACTCTCTAAGGACTAGGAACACGTTGAATTGCATTAAACATAGAGTCTTTGATGATTTCTAGCATTTTCACAAGTATTTGAAGCTTAATTACTGAAAAATGAGACACTCTCTTCATTTGTTGCTAACAAGGCTCCACTTTCTGTTCTAATCACTCATTCACACTTAAAGATCTTGAAAACAGCTTGTTTGAGCACATCATTCACTAAATTCATTGCAACAACCTCATCTATACTCTCTAAGGACTAGGAACACGTTGAATTGCATTAAACATAGAGTCTTTGATGATTTCTAGCATTTTTCACAAGTATTTGAAGCTTAATTACTGAAAAATGAGACACTCTCTTCATTTGTTGCTAACAAGGCTCCACTTTCTGTTCTTATCACTCATTCACACTTAAAGATCTTGAAAACAGCTTGTTTGAGCACATCATTCTCTAAATTCATTGCAACAACCTCATCTATACTCTCTAAGGACTAGGAACACGTTGAATTGCATTAAACATAGAGTCTTTGATGATTTCTAGCATTTCTCACAAGTATTTGAAGCTTAATTACTGAAAAATGAGACACTCTCTTCATTTGTTGCTAACAAGGCTCCACTTTCTGTTCTAATCACTCATTCACACTTAAAGATCTTGAAAACAGCTTGTTTGAGCACATCATTCACTAAATTCATTGCAACAACCTCATCTATACTCTCTAAGGACTAGGAACACGTTGAATTGCATTAAACATAGAGTCTTTGATGATTTCTAGCATTTTTCACAAGTATTTGAAGCTTAATTACTGAAAAATGAGACACTCTCTTCATTTGTTGCTAACAAGGCTCCACTTTCTGTTCTTATCACTCATTCACACTTAAAGATCTTGAAAACAGCTTGTTTGAGCACATCATTCACTAAATTCATTGCAACAACCTCATCTATACTCTCTAAGGACTAGGAACACGTTGAATTGCATTAAACATAGAGTCTTTGATGATTTCTAGCATTTTTCACAAGTATTTGAAGCTTAATTACTGAAAAATGAGACACTCTCTTCATTTGTTGCTAACAAGGCTCCACTTTCTGTTCTATCACTCATTCACACTTAAAGATCTTGAAAACAGCTTGTTTGAGCACATCATTCACTAAATTCATTGCAACAACCTCATCTATACTCTCTAAGGACTAGGAACACGTTGAATTGCATTAAACATAGAGTCTTTGATGATTTCTAGCATTTTTCACAAGTATTTGAAGCTTAATTACTGAAAAATGAGACACTCTCTTCATTTGTTGCTAACAAGGCTCCACTTTCTGTTCTTATCACTCATTCACACTTAAAGATCTTGAAAACAGCTTGTTTGAGCACATCATTCACTAAATTCATTGCAACAACCTCATCTATACTCTCTAAGGACTAGGAACACGTTGAATTGCATTAAACATAGAGTCTTTGATGATTTCTAGCATTTTTCACAAGTATTTGAAGCTTAATTACTGAAAAATGAGACACTCTCTTCATTTGTTGCTAACAAGGCTCCACTTTCTGTTCTAATCACTCATTCACACTTAAAGATCTTGAAAACAGCTTGTTTGAGCACATCATTCACTAAATTCATTGCAACAACCTCATCTATACTCTCTAAGGACTAGGAACACGTTGAATTGCATTAAACATAGAGTCTTTGATGATTTCTAGCATTTTCACAAGTATTTGAAGCTTAATTACTGAAAAATGAGACACTCTCTTCATTTGTTGCTAACAAGGCTCCACTTTCTGTTCTTATCACTCATTCACACTTAAAGATCTTGAAAACAGCTTGTTTGAGCACATCATTCACTAAATTCATTGCAACAACCTCATCTATACTCTCTAAGGACTAGGAACACGTTGAATTGCATTAAACATAGAGTCTTTGATGATTTCTAGCATTTTCACAAGTATTTGAAGCTTAATTACTGAAAAATGAGACACTCTCTTCATTTGTTGCTAACAAGGCTCCACTTTCTGTTCTTATCACTCATTCACACTTAAAGATCTTGAAAACAGCTTGTTTGAGCACATCATTCTCTAAATTCATTGCAACAACCTCATCTATACTCTCTAAGGACTAGGAACACGTTGAATTGCATTAAACATAGAGTCTTTGATGATTTCTAGCATTTTTCACAAGTATTTGAAGCTTAATTACTGAAAAATGAGACACTCTCTTCATTTGTTGCTAACAAGGCTCCACTTTCTGTTCTTATCACTCATTCACACTTAAAGATCTTGAAAACAGCTTGTTTGAGCACATCATTCTCTAAATTCATTGCAACAACCTCATCTATACTCTCTAAGGACTAGGAACATGTTGAATTGCATTAAACATAGAGTCTTTGATGATTTCTAGCATTTCTCACAAGTATTTGAAGCTTAATTACTGAAAAATGAGACACTCTCTTCATTTGTTGCTAACAAGGCTCCACTTTCTGTTCTAATCACTCATTCACACTTAAAGATCTTGAAAACAGCTTGTTTGAGCACATCATTCACTAAATTCATTGCAACAACCTCATCTATACTCTCTAAGGACTAGGAACACGTTGAATTGCATTAAACATAGAGTCTTTGATGATTTCTAGCATTTTTCACAAGTATTTGAAGCTTAATTACTGAAAAATGAGACACTCTCTTCATTTGTTGCTAACAAGGCTCCACTTTCTGTTCTAATCACTCATTCACACTTAAAGATCTTGAAAACAGCTTGTTTGAGCACATCATTCACTAAATTCATTGCAACAACCTCATCTATACTCTCTAAGGACTAGGAACACGTTGAATTGCATTAAACATAGAGTCTTTGATGATTTCTAGCATTTTCACAAGTATTTGATGCTTAATTACTGAAAAATGAGACACTCTCTTCATTTGTTGCTAACAAGGCTCCACTTTCTGTTCTTATCACTCATTCACACTTAAAGATCTTGAAAACAGCTTGTTTGAGCACATCATTCACTAAATTCATTGCAACAACCTCATCTATACTCTCTAAGGACTAGGAACACGTTGAATTGCATTAAACATAGAGTCTTTGATGATTTCTAGCATTTTTCACAAGTATTTGAGCTTAATTACTGAAAAATGAGACACTCTCTTCATTTGTTGCTAACAAGGCTCCACTTTCTGTTCTAATCACTCATTCACACTTAAAGATCTTGAAAACAGCTTGTTTGAGCACATCATTCACTAAATTCATTGCAACAACCTCATCTATACTCTCTAAGGACTAGGAACACGTTGAATTGCATTAAACATAGAGTCTTTGATGATTTCTAGCATTTTTCACAAGTATTTGAGCTTAATTACTGAAAATGAGACAGTCTCTTCATTTGTTGCTAACAAGGCTCCACTTTCTTTGTTTCTAATCACTCATTCACACTTAAAGATCTTGAAAACAGCTTGTTTGAGCACATCATTCACTAAATTCATTGCAACAACCTCATCTATACTCTCTAAGGACTAGGAACACGTTGAATTGCATTAAACATAGAGTCTTTGATGATTTCTAGCATTTTTCACAAGTATTTGAAGCTTAATTACTGAAAAATGAGACACTCTCTTCATTTGTTGCTAACAAGGCTCCACTTTCTGTTCTTATCACTCATTCACACTTAAAGATCTTGAAAACAGCTTGTTTGAGCACATCATTCACTAAATTCATTGCAACAACCTCATCTATACTCTCTAAGGACTAGGAACACGTTGAATTGCATTAAACATAGAGTCTTTGATGATTTCTAGCATTTTTCACAAGTATTTGAGCTTAATTACTGAAAAATGAGACAGTCTCTTCATTTGTTGCTAACAAGGCTCCACTTTCTGTTCTAATCACTCATTCACACTTAAAGATCTTGAAAACAGCTTGTTTGAGCACATCATTCACTAAATTCATTGCAACAACCTCATCTATACTCTCTAAGGACTAGGAACACGTTGAATTGCATTAAACATAGAGTCTTTGATGATTTCTAGCATTTTTCACAAGTATTTGAAGCTTAATTACTGAAAAATGAGACACTCTCTTCATTTGTTGCTAACAAGGCTCCACTTTCTGTTCTTATCACTCATTCACACTTAAAGATCTTGAAAACAGCTTGTTTGAGCACATCATTCTCTAAATTCATTGCAACAACCTCATCTATACTCTCTAAGGACTAGGAACACGTTGAATTGCATTAAACATAGAGTCTTTGATGATTTCTAGCATTTCTCACAAGTATTTGAGCTTAATTACTGAAAAATGAGACACTCTCTTCATTTGTTGCTAACAAGGCTCCACTTTCTGTTCTAATCACTCATTCACACTTAAAGATCTTGAAAACAGCTTGTTTGAGCACATCATTCACTAAATTCATTGCAACAACCTCATCTATACTCTCTAAGGACTAGGAACACGTTGAATTGCATTAAACATAGAGTCTTTGATGATTTCTAGCATTTTTCACAAGTATTTGAAGCTTAATTACTGAAAAATGAGACACTCTCTTCATTTGTTGCTAACAAGGCTCCACTTTCTGTTCTTATCACTCATTCACACTTAAAGATCTTGAAAACAGCTTGTTTGAGCACATCATTCACTAAATTCATTGCAACAACCTCATCTATACTCTCTAAGGACTAGGAACACGTTGAATTGCATTAAACATAGAGTCTTTGATGATTTCTAGCATTTTCACAAGTATTTGAGCTTAATTACTGAAAAATGAGACACTCTCTTCATTTGTTGCTAACAAGGCTCCACTTTCTGTTCTTATCACTCATTCACACTTAAAGATCTTGAAAACAGCTTGTTTGAGCACATCATTCACTAAATTCATTGCAACAACCTCATCTATACTCTCTAAGGACTAGGAACACGTTGAATTGCATTAAACATAGAGTCTTTGATGATTTCTAGCATTTTCACAAGTATTTGATGCTTAATTACTGAAAAATGAGACACTCTCTTCATTTGTTGCTAACAAGGCTCCACTTTCTGTTCTAATCACTCATTCACACTTAAAGATCTTGAAAACAGCTTGTTTGAGCACATCATTCACTAAATTCATTGCAACAACCTCATCTATACTCTCTAAGGACTAGGAACACGTTGAATTGCATTAAACATAGAGTCTTTGATGATTTCTAGCATTTTCACAAGTATTTGAAGCTTAATTACTGAAAAATGAGACACTCTCTTCATTTGTTGCTAACAAGGCTCCACTTTCTGTTCTATCACTCATTCACACTTAAAGATCTTGAAAACAGCTTGTTTGAGCACATCATTCACTAAATTCATTGCAACAACCTCATCTATACTCTCTAAGGACTAGGAACACGTTGAATTGCATTAAACATAGAGTCTTTGATGATTTCTAGCATTTTTCACAAGTATTTGAAGCTTAATTACTGAAAAATGAGACACTCTCTTCATTTGTTGCTAACAAGGCTCCACTTTCTGTTCTAATCACTCATTCACACTTAAAGATCTTGAAAACGGCTTGTTTGAGCACATCATTCACTAAATTCATTGCAACAACCTCATCTATACTCTCTAAGGACTAGGAACACGTTGAATTGCATTAAACATAGAGTCTTTGATGATTTCTAGCATTTTTCACAAGTATTTGAAGCTTAATTACTGAAAAATGAGACACTCTCTTCATTTGTTGCTAACAAGGCTCCACTTTCTGTTCTTATCACTCATTCACACTTAAAGATCTTGAAAACAGCTTGTTTGAGCACATCATTCTCTAAATTCATTGCAACAACCTCATCTATACTCTCTAAGGACAAGGAATATGTTGAATTGCATTAAAGATAGAGTCTTTGATGATTTCTAGCGTTTCTCACAAGTATTTGATGCTTAATTACTGAAAAATGAGACACTCTCTTCATTTGTTGCTAACAAGGCTCCACTTTCTGTTCTAATCACTCATTCACACTTAAAGATCTTGAAAACAGCTTGTTTGAGCACATCATTCTCTAAATTCATTGCAACAACCTCATCTATACTCTCTAAGGACTAGGAACACGTTGAATTGCATTAAAGATAGAGTCTTTGATGATTTCTAGCATTTCTCACAAGTATTTGAGCTTAATTACTGAAAAATGAGACACTCTCTTCATTTGTTGCTAACAAGGCTCCACTTTCTGTTCTTATCACTCATTCACACTTAAAGATCTTGAAAACAGCTTGTTTGAGCACATCATTCACTAAATTCATTGCAACAACCTCATCTATACTCTCTAAGGACAAGGAATATGTTGAATTGCATTAAACATAGAGTCTTTGATGATTTCTAGCATTTCTCACAAGTATTTGATGCTTAATTACTGAAAAATGAGACACTCTCTTCATTTGTTGCTAACAAGGCTCCACTTTCTGTTCTTATCACTCATTCACACTTAAAGATCTTGAAAACAGCTTGTTTGAGCACATCATTCACTAAATTCATTGCAACAACCTCATCTATACTCTCTAAGGACTAGGAACACGTTGAATTGCATTAAACATAGAGTCTTTGATGATTTCTAGCATTTTTCACAAGTATTTGAAGCTTAATTACTGAAAAATGAGACACTCTCTTCATTTGTTGCTAACAAGGCTCCACTTTCTGTTCTAATCACTCATTCACACTTAAAGATCTTGAAAACAGCTTGTTTGAGCACATCATTCTCTAAATTCATTGCAACAACCTCATCTATACTCTCTAAGGACTAGGAACACGTTGAATTGCATTAAACATAGAGTCTTTGATGATTTCTAGCATTTTTCACAAGTATTTGAAGCTTAATTACTGAAAAATGAGACAGTCTCTTCATTTGTTGCTAACAAGGCTCCACTTTCTGTTCTAATCACTCATTCACACTTAAAGATCTTGAAAACAGCTTGTTTGAGCACATCATTCACTAAATTCATTGCAACAACCTCATCTATACTCTCTAAGGACTAGGAACACGTTGAATTGCATTAAACATAGAGTCTTTGATGATTTCTAGCATTTTTCACAAGTATTTGAAGCTTAATTACTGAAAAATGAGACACTCTCTTCATTTGTTGCTAACAAGGCTCCACTTTCTGTTCTAATCACTCATTCACACTTAAAGATCTTGAAAACAGCTTGTTTGAGCACATCATTCACTAAATTCATTGCAACAACCTCATCTATACTCTCTAAGGACTAGGAACACGTTGAATTGCATTAAACATAGAGTCTTTGATGATTTCTAGCATTTTCACAAGTATTTGATGCTTAATTACTGAAAAATGAGACACTCTCTTCATTTGTTGCTAACAAGGCTCCACTTTCTGTTCTATCACTCATTCACACTTAAAGATCTTGAAAACAGCTTGTTTGAGCACATCATTCACTAAATTCATTGCAACAACCTCATCTATACTCTCTAAGGACTAGGAACACGTTGAATTGCATTAAACATAGAGTCTTTGATGATTTCTAGCATTTTTCACAAGTATTTGAGCTTAATTACTGAAAAATGAGACAGTCTCTTCATTTGTTGCTAACAAGGCTCCACTTTCTGTTCTAATCACTCATTCACACTTAAAGATCTTGAAAACAGCTTGTTTGAGCACATCATTCACTAAATTCATTGCAACAACCTCATCTATACTCTCTAAGGACTAGGAACACGTTGAATTGCATTAAACATAGAGTCTTTGATGATTTCTAGCATTTTTCACAAGTATTTGAAGCTTAATTACTGAAAAATGAGACACTCTCTTCATTTGTTGCTAACAAGGCTCCACTTTCTGTTCTAATCACTCATTCACACTTAAAGATCTTGAAAACAGCTTGTTTGAGCACATCATTCACTAAATTCATTGCAACAACCTCATCTATACTCTCTAAGGACTAGGAACACGTTGAATTGCATTAAACATAGAGTCTTTGATGATTTCTAGCATTTCTCACAAGTATTTGAGCTTAATTACTGAAAAATGAGACACTCTCTTCATTTGTTGCTAACAAGGCTCCACTTTCTGTTCTTATCACTCATTCACACTTAAAGATCTTGAAAACAGCTTGTTTGAGCACATCATTCACTAAATTCATTGCAACAACCTCATCTATACTCTCTAAGGACTAGGAACACGTTGAATTGCATTAAACATAGAGTCTTTGATGATTTCTAGCATTTTTCACAAGTATTTGAAGCTTAATTACTGAAAAATGAGACAGTCTCTTCATTTGTTGCTAACAAGGCTCCACTTTCTGTTCTATCACTCATTCACACTTAAAGATCTTGAAAACAGCTTGTTTGAGCACATCATTCTCTAAATTCATTGCAACAACCTCATCTATACTCTCTAAGGACAAGGAATATGTTGAATTGCATTAAAGATAGAGTCTTTGATGATTTCTAGCATTTCTCACAAGTATTTGATGCTTAATTACTGAAAAATGAGACACTCTCTTCATTTGTTGCTAACAAGGCTCCACTTTCTGTTCTAATCACTCATTCACACTTAAAGATCTTGAAAACAGCTTGTTTGAGCACATCATTCACTAAATTCATTGCAACAACCTCATCTATACTCTCTAAGGACTAGGAACACGTTGAATTGCATTAAACATAGAGTCTTTGATGATTTCTAGCATTTTTCACAAGTATTTGAAGCTTAATTACTGAAAAATGAGACACTCTCTTCATTTGTTGCTAACAAGGCTCCACTTTCTGTTCTAATCACTCATTCACACTTAAAGATCTTGAAAACAGCTTGTTTGAGCACATCATTCTCTAAATTCATTGCAACAACCTCATCTATACTCTCTAAGGACTAGGAACACGTTGAATTGCATTAAACATAGAGTCTTTGATGATTTCTAGCATTTCTCACAAGTATTTGATGCTTAATTACTGAAAAATGAGACACTCTCTTCATTTGTTGCTAACAAGGCTCCACTTTCTGTTCTAATCACTCATTCACACTTAAAGATCTTGAAAACGGCTTGTTTGAGCACATCATTCACTAAATTCATTGCAACAACCTCATCTATACTCTCTAAGGACTAGGAACACGTTGAATTGCATTAAACATAGAGTCTTTGATGATTTCTAGCATTTTCACAAGTATTTGAAGCTTAATTACTGAAAAATGAGACACTCTCTTCATTTGTTGCTAACAAGGCTCCACTTTCTGTTCTAATCACTCATTCACACTTAAAGATCTTGAAACAGCTTGTTTGAGCACATCATTCACTAAATTCATTGCAACAACCTCATCTATACTCTCTAAGGACAAGGAACACGTTGAATTGCATTAAACATAGAGTCTTTGATGATTTCTAGCATTTCTCACAAGTATTTGATGCTTAATTACTGAAAAATGAGACACTCTCTTCATTTGTTGCTAACAAGGCTCCACTTTCTGTTCTAATCACTCATTCACACTTAAAGATCTTGAAAACAGCTTGTTTGAGCACATCATTCACTAAATTCATTGCAACAACCTCATCTATACTCTCTAAGGACAAGGAATATGTTGAATTGCATTAAACATAGAGTCTTTGATGATTTCTAGCATTTCTCACAAGTATTTGATGCTTAATTACTGAAAAATGAGACACTCTCTTCATTTGTTGCTAACAAGGCTCCACTTTCTGTTCTAATCACTCATTCACACTTAAAGATCTTGAAAACAGCTTGTTTGAGCACATCATTCACTAAATTCATTGCAACAACCTCATCTATACTCTCTAAGGACTAGGAACACGTTGAATTGCATTAAACATAGAGTCTTTGATGATTTCTAGCATTTTTCACAAGTATTTGATGCTTAATTACTGAAAAATGAGACACTCTCTTCATTTGTTGCTAACAAGGCTCCACTTTCTGTTCTAATCACTCATTCACACTTAAAGATCTTGAAAACAGCTTGTTTGAGCACATCATTCACTAAATTCATTGCAACAACCTCATCTATACTCTCTAAGGACAAGGAACATGTTGAATTGCATTAAACATAGAGTCTTTGATGATTTCTAGCATTTCTCACAAGTATTTGATGCTTAATTACTGAAAATGAGACACTCTCTTCATTTGTTGCTAACAAGGCTCCACTTTCTGTTCTAATCACTCATTCACACTTAAAGATCTGAAAACAGCTTGTTTGAGCACATCATTCACTAAATTCATTGCAACAACCTCATCTATACTCTCTAAGGACAAGGAACATGTTGAATTGCATTAAACATAGAGTCTTTGATGATTTCTAGCATTTCTCACAAGTATTTGATGCTTAATTACTGAAAATGAGACACTCTCTTCATTTGTTGCTAACAAGGCTCCACTTTTGGTTCAATCACTCATTCACACTTAAAGATCTTGAAAACAGCTTGTTTGAGCACATCATTCACTAAATTCATTGCAACAACCTCATCTATACTCTCTAAGGACAAGGAACACGTTGAATTGCATTAAACATAGAGTCTTTGATGATTTCTAGCATTTCTCACAAGTATTTGATGCTTAATTACTGAAAAATGAGACACTCTCTTCATTTGTTGCTAACAAGGCTCCACTTTCTGTTCTAATCACTCATTCACACTTAAAGATCTTGAAAACAGCTTGTTTGAGCACATCATTCACTAAATTCATTGCAACAACCTCATCTATACTCTCTAAGGACAAGGAACATGTTGGAATTGCATTAAACATAGAGTCTTGATGATTTCTAGCATTTCTCACAAGTATTTGATGCTTAATTACTGAAAAATGAGACACTCTCTTCATTTGTTGCTAACAAGGCTCCACTTTCTGTTCTAATCACTCATTCACACTTAAAGATCTTGAAAACAGCTTGTTGAGCACATCATTCACTAAATTCATTGCAACAACCTCATCTATACTCTCTAAGGACAGGAACACGTTGAATTGCATTAAACATAGAGTCTTTGATGATTTCTAGCATTTCTCACAAGTATTTGATGCTTAATTACAGAAAAATGAGACACTCTCTTCATTTGTTGCTAACAAGGCTCCACTTTCTGTTCTAATCACTCATTCACACTTAAAGATCTTGAAAACAGCTTGTTTGAGCACATCATTACTAAATTCATTGCAACAACCTCACTATACTCTCTAAGGACAAGGAATATGTTGAATTGCATTAAAGATAGAGTCTTTGATGATTTCTAGCGTTTTTCACAAGTATTTGATGCTTAATTACTGAAAAATGAGACACTCTCTTCATTTGTTGCTAACAAGGCTCCACTTTCTGTTCTAATCACTCATTCACACTTAAAGATCTTGAAAACAGCTTGTTTGAGCACATCATTCACTAAATTCATTGCCAACAACCTCATCTATACTCTCTGAGGACAAGGAACATGTTGAATTGCATTAAACATAGAGTCTTTGATGATTTCTAGCATTTCTCACAAGTATTTGATGCTTAATTACTGAAAATGAGACACTCTCTTCATTTGTTGCTAACAAGGCTCCACTTTCTGTTCTATCACTCATTCACACTTAAAGATCTTGAAAACAGCTTGTTTGAGCACATCATT